>VXBH01003943.1:361376-444366 GCA_013400035.1 Rynchops niger | reverse complement strand
AAAAAAAAAAAAATCAGAGGTCTTTTTCAGGGATGTTTGTTCAGGCAGTTCTGGTCTGAAATTTTTCCTTCAAAACCACAGCAGGATGAGGTACACTACTCTTTTAATTAGAGCTACTTAATGTGACTTCTCCCTGCCCTACCCTGCTAAATCTTGAAAATTAATCACGTTAGACAAAAGCTTAACTTTTTAAATAAAATATATTTTCTTTTCAGGGATCAGATATTATGACTAGTAGGCTAAATTGATATTTTGACAGGTTGAGACAGGAACAGATATTAGATCAGAATTCCTTTGAAATACACCATTAAAACATTTTAAACATCAGAGACAAAAAATGGTAGTCATTAAACATCCGAGAGAATGCTTTATCAAACCGTGAACATAATCTGTTCTGTTCGGAACTGAGGAGGAGTGTAATAATTATTCAGTGTCTGGATTCTTATCTACGACCTGCCTGTCTGGAGAACAAATCCAAGTTATATGTCTGGTGATCCATTGCATGAACACGGGGGCACCTATTCATTCTCCTGTATTTCTAAAAAGAAGTAACCGGAGTGCCTTTCCAGCTTGGAAAGCTTTTCACAAAGCTCCTTCTGCCTTTCATAATACATCGATTTTACTGCAGATCTGTGTCATCTCCTTTGTTACTCTTAATGAGCCTCCCTTATGTGCTTTCTACTCCTCCTGTCCCTTGTTCTGAATAGTCTTGAAAGTCGCTTGATAAAGTGGCTTGCTGGATGACATCAGAAAATGACTTTATGGTGATTGCTTAGTCACCCTGAAGCTTAAAATCTTACACGACTTCATTCTGTTTGCTCAGATATGAATTGTTATAACGATACGACAGGTTGTATCTGGTTTTGCATTACACAGACAACTGGGGCACAGATCTACATGTACAACCCACGTTTTAATGTGGGGACAACTTTTGAACTTTTTTTTTCCCTCTTTAATATTCAGACACACATAAAAACAATCTTTTAAGTGCAACTGAACTGTAAAGGCCTCAGCTGCACACAATATTTTGGCAATACATTAAAAGATTTAAGTATCCAGTCTAGCTGCTTAACTGGACACTTAAATATGATGATCTCACCCTGTTGTTACCAAGCAGGGATACGCAAATATAGACAATCGATTGGACTTTGAAGATACCTTGGCCAATGTGAGGAACAAAGAACAGACTTTGGCTCCCATATCTCTCAGAAAATGGCAAAAAGTCAATACAGGCACCTACAAAACAGCACAAAACCTGCACAAAATTTTTCAACTCTCAGGGGGACCCCAGAAATTCAAGGATTACTGATGTGAGATGTTAATCCTCCAAGGAGCTTCAGCTCTTCTGCTGTTTCCCCTGAATATTTTTCCTGAAATTCTGAGGAATACTGCATAAGGCTTTCACATTTGTTTGTGCTGTCTTTATGTACTGCTTAGGCTGCACGCCATTGCGTGGAGGCCGTGGAGGATGGGGAGAGGAAGGGGATAGCTTCTGGTGGTCACTCCTCGGTGCTCTTCGCTAAGATCTCTGAAATGGATTGTTTGAGAAAGCTAAAAATGCTGTTACTGATACGTTGTTACTAATACACAGCAACATCTGTTACTGATAAGTGAATTACCTGGATTTGATACTTTTCTACCCTGCTAAAAATCTAACTTTTTACTGTATTTTACTAATGTTAAAAGAAGCAAGAAAAAAAGCTTGTTTGTTAGTTTGTTTTCAGAAAAGTGTAACTAACTCCCCTGTTGCAGACAGAGGAACGGCATTGTTGAAATAGCAACGAATATCCAGGTGCCCCTGGAATACAATATTACCATTGCTACTAAGAAGCCGTAAGTTTTATAGGGAGCTTTCCCCAGGGCGGAGGCTCATCAGCTTGCAGCTTTGTTTCCCGTGGTTTAGCTGTGACAGCAGACTCTCCAATTGATCAGGTTTCTGATTGGCTTTACTTTTGTGGCGCAGCTATAGCTTTAGACAGGTAGCAGAAACAAGCAGTTATTCTACGTAGAATATGCAGAATTCTGCGTAGGATATATGTACGCCTCTAACATAAGGATGCAGTGGAGAGAAGACTTTTTTGCTTCATTTGCTTGCAGTGCCCTGAGCAGCAGAGAGTTGGGATGCAGTGCAGAGGAGAGCAGGTGTGGGATGAGAGGGAAGGGGCCAAATGTAGAAACATGTAGAAACGACCGTAGGTGAATGATAAAGTGAGGAAGAGGAAAGCAACAGTACAAACATCCTATTCCTATTAGCACCAGGAAAAGGGGTAGGAACCAAGAACTGTGTTTATAAAATCATTATTATTATAATGCATTCATATTCTTTCATTTCTGTAACAATTAGGTCAGGACTAATAAAGATTAGGAATTTAAGGTTACATTTATTCTAGCAATAGGTTTTAGCTTTACTTGTGTAAAAGGTGAGCTTCCGCTTTGACCATAAACAATTTTAAGTGTAACAATAGGAATTTTTAAAAATTATTTTAAGTGTAGTAAAGATGTAGTAAATCTCATGCAAAGAATTATTTTCACTTGCCAGAGTAACTAAAAAATACAATATCTGAAGCTGTAATTGTTACCTTGGTTTAAAAGCTTAGATACAGAAATAATCGGTAGGCAGGTCAACTTTTTTAGCCTTTTGTTCTTCCTATTGAGTGTGCCTACTTGTTAAGGATTTCAGTGATGGTAGTCCACACTGAATGCTGCTCTTTCCCTTTTAGGTCTTTATTCAAAATAGAACCAATTGGGAGATGTTTTGTTCCTACCAATTAAATGCGCTTTTTTAAAAATACGAGTGAAAAGAATGAGGTATGAACAGTCCCAGGGAAACATGCAAATCTCCAGAGCTGTGGGAGAAGATGAAGAGGCAGGACTGAAGAGTGGTAGGAGAATATGAAGAGGGGAGACTGAATAGTAAAAGCAAGAGGCAGAAAAGAGAGGAAAACTTTTCAAACCAAAAGAAAACCCAAGGTTCAAGGCAAAAAAACTATTATACATTTTTTGCGTTACCTTCATTGCACTAAAAGATCGCAAAGATAAAGAAATTAATGAAAGCCCTGGAAATTAATCAATTGAAAGTAAGGGTAGCAAAAAAAGCCCTCATTTAAGTAGAGAAACCCCATAGAAGTCAAGGGCATTCTGCCATTGATATTAGAGGGTACCCCTAGTGCCTCCTACAGTTTTCATTCCTACTGTGAAAGGTTCTGCGGACTAAAAGAGAACGGGGATGACTGTGTCGAAAGTTTGAAAGGAAATAATCTACTTGGAGAAACCTGTTTTTCAGAGCTACCCACAAACAAGTGGTAACATCATAACAGGATACTGACTTCTTGTAGATATCACTGCACTTCATTCAGAAATACATACCTTAGAACGTGTCCAGCCATCAAGTACCCCATGAGTTCAGACAGAGCTTGAGACAACAATCTTGTTAATTTGAACAACAGGCTCTTTTGTCAGACTTAGGCACTAGCAAACATAACTCTCTGTACACTGTAGCACTAATTACATCTGCCAAGTACTCACCTCCCTGTGGAAAGAACTGAGAGTAAATCTCTTTGAAGGTTTCTTCATTGACAACACCACTGGGGCATTCCTGAAAAAAAAAGTGAAAGGCAAGAAATAAGTAGCATCCAATCTGGTTGAGTCAAATCATATGTTCATGAGACCACACAGAACATGCCTGTGATTCTGAGTTTAACATGTCTGGCTTTGCACTTTCAACCAAATATTAATGCATTAAATGCATATCACTTTGAAGTATCTTCCTAAAGAGTTCCCACGGCACAAAAATTTCTTCTGCACTGTGTATCTAAACTTCAGTCTTGGGACCAGAGTGACAGACATGAGCAGCAACTGCTCTGCTGCTGTGCATGGAGCTATCGGTGTCGCTGTGGGCCATGGGTGGTTGTTGCCACAGCCGCTAGCAGCACTTGACCAAGCAGGACTGTCAATTGCAATTGCACTGATGAGGCCACAACTTGAACACTGAGTTCAGTTTTGCGTCCCTCACTAAAAGAAAGACACTGAGATTCTAGAGCGAGTCCAGAGAAGGGCAACAAAGCTGAGAGAACAAGTCTTATGAGGGAACTGGTGGTGTTTAGTGTGGAGAAAAGGAGGCTGAGGGGAGACCTTATCACTCTCTACAACTACGTGAAAGGAGGCTATAGAGAGGTGGGGGTCGGTCTCTTTTCCCAAGTAACAAGCAATAGGATGAGAGGAAATGCCCTCAAGTTGCGCCACAGGAGGTTTAGACTGGATATTTGGAAAAATTTCTTCAAAGAAAGGGTTACCAAACATTGGAACAGGCTGCCTAGGGAAGTGGTGGAATTGGCATCCCTGGAGGTGTTTAAAAGAAAGGTAGACATGGCGCCTAGGGACATGGTTTAGTGGTGGTTTTGGCAGTGTTAGATTAGTGGTTGGACTCGATGATATTAAAGGTCCCTTCCAACCTAGACAATTCTATGATTAATGATACAATGTGCAGTCATATTCTACTTGAAGAGCTATATTCAATTAACTTAAAAGACCCTAACACAGAAGATCTTACTCAAACCTTGCAGATCCTTCTACCACTTTTCATCTTGTTCACAAACTGAAATACATAAGAAAGAAAAAGCAGAAAGTGTCCGAGTAGGGCAGTTACAGAGAAAATGAAAGGAAGTGAAGGAGAAGAAAAAAGAGGATTAGAGCAGTGACTTTAGAAAAATGACTTACGTAAAGAGGTAGGAAAAGCAGAAGGAATACTGTATTGTTTACTGAGTCATGCACAGAAATCAAAGACCAGACAGGTGACTTCTAGCCCTGAATTTGCCAGACTGAGCAGATGATTTTGGGCAAAGCACTTAATTTCTTTTTGGCTTAATACCTTCTTTAACACAGAGTGAAAAAAGCCTGGCAAACTTTTTAAAAGGTAGGCATCTATTACTTACCTAAAGAAAGGTAAGTAAGAGAAGACAAATTAAGTGTTAAGGTTCATACATTTATTTTTGTCCATTGCTATGCTATTCAGACTGATGGGTCAAACTTAAGTGCTTCTAGTCCTAAACTGGGAAAAGGAAATAGCTTTAAATGAAGCTAAAGAACAGTGTAACATATTTTACCAGTGTAATAACAGCTTTTCCTGTGGGAGCAAATGATATTTCTATTAGATCAAATAAGGAATACTGAGATATTCATAGTTCTGACAGCTTCTGCTAAGAAACACATACTATAATCTTGCTAATCAAGAGATGAATGCACCACCTGAAAAACACGTCAGATCTGGTGATCTAGGGTTATTTTTATGTACGTCACTATCCTCAGCCAAAAACAGATCTTCACCATGACTAAGCACATGCAAACAAACAGTAAGAAACAACTCTGTTTGATAAGAACAGACAGACAAAGAGCGGTCACAGAGACAGAAGTACGAAATTTGTTCCTGGTCACAGAGGCTGTCACTGATGGAGGCAGAATTAGAGCAGAGGTCTCCGTAAGACCAGATATACACTGACTGCTGGGCCCCACTGCCTTTCAAACCAAGCCTTGGGCAGTGGGGGGAACAGTGAAATGCATCTAACATCTCTACCCTTGGTCAGGTAAGGAACAATCCATTAATTGAGGTGGCATCTCCCTGCCTGTCACATATTTGGGAGTGAGGGCATTCTAAAACATCTCTCTCTGCTTTACCAGCTTCCCAAAAAGACTGTAGTCAGGTGGTCTAGTGCCTCTGTGGTCCCCACCAGGTTTACTACATTGCTTGTCTTTTTACGTCAGGCCTTTTGGAGTTGTGTAAGTGCATGCAAAAAAGCAGTATTTTTACTTGTATTGTACTTTACAATAAAGAAAACATCAATGAAGTATTCAGATACTCATTGATATAACAATATAGTTATTGTTATATGTAGAAAATATAACAAAGGTATTTCACAAGTTCCTCGTCCAAGCATACATCGATATATACTCTACATCGTTCCCAGACCTGCTCAAGAAAGAATATCGCAGCCTTTTCCCTGAGGTGGGTGGGAGTGTGACAGGACAAGGCAGTATTTTAGGATTTCGAAAAAGAAGCCATGGTTTCATTCTGTTCTGCATGTAACTTCTTTTCAGACAAAAAGCTAGGCACATTTTGTGCAAACTAAAAAGAAAAGCTATATATTTGAATTTGTACAACTCAGATTTTGCATTTTTTTTTATTTTTCTGAGAAGCTTAATAAATAAGGAATGATAAAATGTGCATTTAGGTTTGTTTAACTCTATGGCTTATTAAGATGCCAAGTGATTTTTCTACCTTTTCCTTGTATGAGAAAGACATACAAAATCTGTTAATTTTGCAAAGAGTGCTCTCCCTTTTTTTACAGGAAATGCCAGCAATTCCAACTGGCTGGCAGTCCTTAGTCCGAAGCTGTGAAGAATAAGACTCCCATTTCCTGACTTCATTTAAGTGGTATGATGTTAGAGGAGAATCAAAGGTACTCTGGAAAATTTTGTCTAATTTATTCTTTGTTAGTTCAAAAAAAGTTAGCAGCCTGTTTTTAGAGAAATCCATGATCTACATACCTTATTTAAAGGTAGTACTCTTTTTCTGTCGCTTAATGAACACCAGTTTCACCATACTGTTTGAAAGAAACATTGCTTGAAAAGGTAACCTACTTTCACAGAATTGCATATTAGTAGAGCCGGGAATGACCTCTTGAGTTTACCTTGACTGACTCTCTGCATTTTCCTCTGCTCTTTACCACAGCATTGCCAGTAACGCCTTACCTTTTCCATCCTTGGAGATCTGTAGTCATTGTATCATAAGGACATTCATCAAAAATCCGTGATGCTGGCCAATTAATCTTATCAGAAATATTTGGTTGAAACTTTTATTTCTTTAGCTTGGATTTTTCCTCTGAGACTATACAAGACTGTGAACACTTCTGTTATTAAATAATTTTAATCTAAACATATACGTAGCCAACATCATTTACCTCTTGACTCATAAATCTGGCTTTATTGTGTTTATCAGGAGATTTCTCTAGTTCAGTGAGACAGATTTAATATCGTAATTAAGTATGCCTTATGTCTTTATGTCAAGTTATTGCTGACTTCTTCCATTGAACCAACTGTAATTAAAAAAAAAATCTTTCTAACCTTTCATTAAACCCTTATAAAAGAAAGGAAAATAAATAGTCTGAAAGAAAGATGTAAACCATTTCCTATACTCTTTTTTCCTTCAGCTGTATATAATTTGTTTTGTTACAGAAAATTTATGTTTGACAGTCTTTTAAAATTGAATTAATGATGTATTATTTTCATTTTCAAGAATAAAAAGGAGGAAAAATTCATCTTGATCTGTTTTGCCTGAGTCCAGTCCTCTCTCCTTTAAAGGAAAATAAGCTAAACTGACAGAAAGAAGAGACAGAGAATAATAAATATCATTCTGCCTTTTGATGGTCTCTCTTGCCTGCAGTTTTACTGCTGGGGAAATTACACCTCCAGCACATTGTCTTATGAACCACTCCAAAACCTGTAAATTATTTACAAGCTTCATGCTGTCTAAGCTGTCTTTTTTTCAGTATTTCTAAGAATACTGCAATAGGTGGATTCTTCTTTCCTACCTAATCAACACCCTTTTTAGACAAGAGGCAAACCAAAAAAGACACACAAAAAAGGAGAAATAGTGAAATGTAGGAAAGAGAACGAAGGAGAAACAAATTCTAAGCTCACACTTTTGTCTGTATAATAAACAATTTTGTATGACAGATTCATCTGCATTAGGAGCTTTTGCAATTTTAAATATATTCTAATTATGGGCTTTTGCATGACAGGTTCTTCATCCCATGCTTTACCTGCTGTCAGTATTTGTTCTGCTTCATTTTAGGTATATGTTCATGTCCGTTGAATTAGTTATCTCTGACTGACAATATTTTCTCTTTTTGCATGTACTTCCACTGTGACTGAAAATTTAAATTTTCCATAAACACAAAATTTAATGGAGGAACACATATACGATTTTGAAATAGCATGTGTGTACTTTAAAGCTAATTCTTCCAAAAATCCCACAACCTAAACCCACAATGGATTTCCATAGCCCAGGCCAGTTCCTAATTTTTCATTTGAGTATAATAGGGCTTTGATCAAAACAGCATGAGAATTTAACAAAGGGGCTTGATTTAATAACATAATCTAGGTCAAATTGATAATGAAATTTGGGCCAACAGACACCTCATGAAGCTCAAAAAGAATTGCAATGTTCCATGCCTGGGAAGAAATCGTCCCTTGCCCCAGAACCAGCTGTGAAGTGACTGGCTGAATGGCAGCGCTGCCGAAAAGGACGAGGGGTTACAGTGGATGTCAAGCCGAGTATGAGCCAGCAATGAATTCTTACGGCAAATAAGCTAAACCACCTACTGAGCCACGTAGTGTTCACAACACAAGGGTGTGGGTTACAGACTTGAGACAATAGGTTCTTAAGGGTACATTTTTTCGTTTACATTACACTTTTAATTTTATGCACTGCCTACTTCCAAAGCTGCGTACTTAAGGTTGATTTAAATTTGCTCTATCTAATGTTTATTCCGATGCATATAATTGAAACATAGGGCGCCTTATGAGTTTCATATTTGCAGAAAACCGAGCCAAATGATAATTATACAATTCATATCGGTTGCAATACCAAATTAATTTCTCCCACTAAGAAAGACAATTAGTATTTTTGGACTAAACATCTAGTTTTATGCCGAATAAAAAGACATGTATTTGATGTTTAATCAGTGCACATTGATGTGCATTTAGCCTATATTGGCCTCCCGTGGCAAGACATCAGTGACTATAGATGGCCTGCAGATAGAAGGGGTTTTTTCAGTGTGACTACACTAACGTATTATATCAGCAAAGTTTATACCTGAAATGTAAAGTGTTTTTTCTAGGCTTATAGAAAATGTAACCACAAGAGAACTCAGATGATCTGAAAATTCACTCCCTAAAGTATGTAAGCGCTATATAAATTATCTGGAATAAACCCAGTGATACTCAGTTCACAAATTACTCCTACCTTGAGCCTCCTTCGAAATAAAACATGTCAAAAGGAGCACAGACAAGAAACCAACGTAGAAACAGTCCTTCTGAGGGGGGAAAAGGTAGGGACTTCAGTGAAAAGTGTCTATGCCTCAGAAGAAGGAGAAAAAGAGACACATCTCACTCTGAGAGCGCCCCTTCATACCCTGACACAAAGGCTGACACATCAATATCAACATGGCATCCACCCTGAAGACTTTGCCAGAACAGCGATGATCAGGGTTGTACTGCAGCTGCCGAGCCAAGCAGGTATTTGTCGTACAGGTACAAAGCTAGAAACAAAGAAGAACTAGCCTTATAAATCTTACCAGCTGCCACTTTCAAAACCTAAATCGACATGTCTGACCCTCAATAGCCTCTGTATTTTGCCAATTTGTGCCAGATAACGGTGTTCTCGCTTCCCGGAGTTGCTGTTTGGGTAATGGCTCTGTAGCCATAGGGTGATTGCAACCAGGAGAGTAAGTGCATACCAAAGCAGAAGACTGATGGTGGGAGGATCAAAGACGAACAGAAAAAATTCATTCAAAGAAGCAGCATCACGTTAAAGAATTTTTTGCGTTTGTTGTAATGAAGAACCTAAGTGCTGTTATGATTAAGCTGCTGGGTCATTAAAAATATATATATCTCATGTTTAGATGGGATAATTGGCTGAGCAGGGCTAGTAAATTTATATTTCATGAAGTTAACACTACAGAAAAAAAATCCCAAAAAACTGAAAGTAACATAAAAGCCAAAGAGAAATGATGGCATGGAGGTGGAAATTTCCATGTCAGGGTTTCTGAGGTGTTTAATTTTCCTTCCTACAGCTACAAATCTGCAATAGCTTGTTTCAAATGCCTCCTTTGAGTGCCTTTAATGTCACAGTTTGTATACAACACAGGGCAGCCCAACCTCTTTTTCTGAGATTTGTCAATCCATTGGGCTCATCCAGAGCTGCTCAGTTCTGCTGAAGAATGCACCTCGCTCCCAGTCATTTCTATGTCCATTTCCCTCCACTCCACAGGGAGAGATCTCCCCAGCGCTTTGAGCCTCTTCTTGCTTCCTCTGGCTGCTGCCTTGCTCCTGCCTGTCTCTTTTCTCTTTGCCCCTGCAATAGGGCACCATTTTCACGTAGTCTCTGTTTCCTAGTCCTTGGAAAAAGAGGTCTATCAACCTCTGCTCTGAATCCCCACATCTCAAAATCTTTTCCAGAAAGACTTAGGTTGATGGTTGGACTAGATGATCTGAAAGGTCCCTTCCAACCTAGGCAATTCTACGATTCTATGGTTCTATATTTTCTTCCATTTCAGAAGCTCCTTCACAGATAACCTTTAATCAGGTTATCACCAACTATTACCCCATTTGTCAGACATAACCGTCCAAGATCAAACCAAGGTAGCATCAGATAGATGCAAATTTCCAGTCAGACAGATCCGAAGTCCCAGCTCACTCTTAAGAGCTAGCACATTCAGTGAAAAGCATGAAAGAGTATTTTCCCTAATATTCTTCTTCATTCTCACTTTGTGTCAAATCTTGCCTTGTGCTGTCTCTGTAGCAAAAGTTAGAGAAAGGATGCAGAGACAGAACCCTTCTCTGGAAAGAAAGCAGGTGCAATTCAGGATTGTTAGCATGAGGGAGTGTAAGCGATACCATCACATTACATTGATACGGTAAATTCCCACAGCAAACAGGAAAACCCAGTGTGCTCTCAGCAACTGCAGCGCTCGTGGGCCATGAGAAAGGGGTGACCTTAATTTAGCAAGGAGAAGCAATATTGAAAAATTACTTGTTTGGACATTAAAGAAAAATATTCAAAGATGATATAAGTAGTTGTGTATGCTATTGGTGAAAACAAGGTTTATTTTGACTAGGTGTTTTATTTAATTGCACATAATTAATGGTAATGGATCGTGTCCTGATGTGGACCTGCACAAGCAAAATGTTAGTTAGGAGTTTCCACACTAAATTTGTCTAAAATTCTCATAGCCTGCAGACACAGGAAGAAGAGTATTCAATGGCTGCTGCACCTTATTCCTCTATGGCCAATGCAGGAATTGGCTTTTTACAGTTTTACTATGTCTTATGGCTTTGAAATTTAGCTGATATCCAGCTGACGCGCTATAAAACAATTTAGTTATGTCTGCAGACCACTGAATGTACTTCAAGCAGAGCAGAAAACAAAACCACAAGCTAATACACTTCGAGACTAAACTTGTTTATATTTCATTTATACTTAATAAAACTGTTTATATTTTCTAAGCATGCTGCTCCTGGCTGTATGCTGGATTTTGTTTGGTTACGTGGTAAAAGGTTGCCTGCATACCTGCGGAGGAGCACAAAGAGACAATGGCAGATGGCAGACCCCTAACTGCCCTGTCCCGGCTGCTCCCAGGACATCCCAGGAGACATCAGCCCATCAAAGGCCCAGCTCCACAAGCCCAGGGGGGCACAGGGGCACAACCCAAATTAAGGACGGAAAGGAAGGGACACACCATCCTGGCCCATCCCAGGGCTGTCCCAGTGGAGTCTCAGCCCCAGTGTCTGGGCATTGAGTCAATGTTTGGACTGAAGGAGGTTGCCACCTCAGGGTAGGGACACATAATGGGATGCAGAGGAAGGGCATTTGGGCATTGCACAGGACTTACTATGGGATGTTTAGTGGGCAACCAAAGGTGGGGAAAGGGAGTGATTTAGGTGAGTTGAGGAGGAACAAGTGTGGGAAAATAGAGGGATAAGGGGACAAAAAGTCCTGGTCATGTGTGTACGGTTGACTGGTAAGTTTGTTTGGCTGGCCATGCCCTGTACCTGACCAGGGCAGTCTGTCCTGTTTACTTCTTAAGCTCCTTTGCAGCTCTTTCCTGGGTGAGGGCTCTCTATTCTGTGTGTGCATGGGTGTGCATGGGAGTGTGAGTGGAGCAGCTGGGGTCAGACCATGGGTTGGAGGACCCCTGTGTCCCTGGTGCAGGAAATGGAGCGTGTGTGGGAGCGTGAGTGAATGTGCGAGCACTAGGGAAGATCAAGTTGGATGAGCTGGTGAGCTGGTGACATCACCTGGGAGCCAGGATGAGAGTCTCTAAAGGTAACACAAGGGGGAGGTTGGCTACTGGGCATCAGGGAAGTCCAGAGTCTGAGCCCAGCTGCTTTAGGGATCCACACTGTACATATGTGCGTGTGTGTTTATATATATTCTCACCTCCATGCTGCTCAGCCATAGAGGGGACTGGGATGAAGCCATTGGTGCTGCGGTGTTCATGTGACTGCTCTGTGTGTCTGTCTGTGACCTGTGTGGCTGGCCATGTGTATAGGTATCTATGTGATGCATACATGTGTTCTATGTGCATGTGCCTACTGTGAATACATCTTCAGCCTCGCTGCTAGGTGAATTTGTAATTTTGTAACTCATTTCTCTGTAGTAAACATAAATCTATCTTGTGCTTGATATATTCACCATCAAATAAATTTCATTGCCTATTTATTTTGAAGTGATAGCTACTATGATTAACTGTATGTCCTGAAAGTACTCTTAGAATACAAGGTCTATTTTTCATACCGGTATTTTTTGTAAAAAAGCAAAACACGTATCAGAAGTGATCTTCATGAAAAGGGGCGTGATGGCATCGCTAGAGTTCAGATCACATTATTGGCCAACAGAGGAGAAACACCAAGAGCAGGGAAAAAAACCCGCAGCAGCTAATGAAAGTGGAATTATTTTAGTGGGACTTCAAAGTAGATGTAGATGGTACAAACAAAATGAGGTTTCGGGGGGAAAGAAGGTTTTGATGTCATTAAAGGAAACGCAAATGCAGCCCAAAAAATACCTCAAAAGATATGCTTAAAAGAGATGTGATGCACTAGCCTCTGAAGCAGCCTCAAAAAACTAATTCAGAGAAACCCTCTCTCTTGAAATATTTGAAATGTGGCTGAACAAAGCACTAGAAATTAAGACTGGGAAAACTAACCTGGGAATAGTTAGACAGTTCAAAAGATCTTTTTCTATACAGATTAAAAAACCCCCCAGACAAATATATTTATGATCCTTTTCTTTTTTCTTTTCCTTTGCTCTAAATACATCTACAAGCAGCAATAATGGAAGAAGATGTAGGGAGAGGAGAGCAGCTGTTTTCCTGCCGCAGTTAGATCCCCCCCAAGAGAGCAATGAATTCAGAGAGATTGAACTATAGGCAAAATACTGTCCATTAGGTGTTGGTAAAATTTCCAAGAGTTATTTCTCCTATGGATTAAAAGGAAAAAACCCATGTCTTTGTAATCTATTATAGACAGTCATTTCTCTGAACAGCGTCTTTGAACTTGCATCTTCTGGACTGCTGTATTGTCAGTATTTGGGCTTCTGCTTTTTAACACATCTTTTTGAAGCTAGATGAATGACAGAAACATTTAATTTCCTTTGTATAGATTTATCATTCAACACCCCAGCACATCAAATGGGAGCTTTGAGGGAGTTTTTAGGAAATCAGTGCATGTATGAGATAATTGCAATGACTACAGAGAGAGATCTACTTTGGCTCTTTTGATCAGGCACTTATATTATTCCCCCACCTCTGTGTTCCTCTTAAACTTTGCTGTTTGCCTACTATAAAAGCCAGTTGATCAAAGGACTGGGAGGATGACTGGCAGGACAGTGCCTCAAACTACTCGCAAAGGATGCCAATTGGTTTTATTCTATCTTTAGACCTGTCATCTGGGGTCTGTCCAGGCCTACAATACAATGGATCAAGTCCAGACCTTACCTGCCTTTCTTCTGAAAAGCTGTTGAAGGACCTGCTGTTAATTACCTAGAAATATGCAGAGATGGGAAGATGAGCAGAGGCAGGCTGTGGTGGAAGACATGGATAAAAGAAAGTATTGAACACGTGTGCATTGGATGCTTGGTCAGCAGTCGTGGCAAATAAACAGGCTCAATGGAAAAGTGTTTGTTCTGGTTGTGATCTGTGCAAATGAAACCATAGGAGTGAGGAAAACCCATATCATAACATCTGAGATTAAACACGTAAAACACAGTTGGTATACTAATTAGAATGTGTCATTTCTTTCTTTCTGCTAGACAGGGGAGCCTCCTCCAGTTTTACATCCTTTTATAAAGGTTTAATGACTGGGTTACCAGCTACTCTAGCCAACAAATACAGCTGCCTTCTTCATGCCACTTGCCCAATAATAGAACACCAGTTAATTTTTTTCAGAGAGAGAAGATAATTCCTCAGACAACTCAGAAATATGGATTTTTTACTCAAATCAGTTTTCATTTTCCCTTAAATAATTGAAATCTTTTGCTAACTTTCCTAACATTTTAAAATTATTTTCTGTATTTATTTAAATGAATGAATTATTAATACTGTGCTGATAAACAAAGAATTTCCAAGCTAATGTAGATCTGGGTATACCAGAGAAACCAGAAATGGTCTCAATCAGGAAATTTTTCCCTGTTTGAGCATAATTCATGCTCGATAATTATGCTATGTCTATTTAAAGTAGAACACATACAAAGTATAGGACAAAGTGTACTTAAAACATAGTTATAGCTGAAAGAATTTAATATAATCTCTGTTCTAAAAAAGCTTCCTGGAGTAAAATGAAGATTAATTAGTACATTAGTGAAGCCTTTCCTAATTTGTAGGAGAGCTGAGAGTCCCAGTATATTAATATGTGTAAGACACATGAAGATACTCAGACAGTAGAAATTTTGAAAGTCCAAAGTACAAGATAGTGTGGGTTTTTTTAAAATTTTTATTTATTACACCGCTTGAAATTACTCTTATGAAAAATTTAATTCTAAGTCCAGCATTAATATTCTTCTCATCTGTGGGATATTAGCCTCACTACGTACAACAATATACGTTATATATATATATATATATGAACGAGTATGTTTATAATGACCTATCTCTAGCTTGATGGATTTTCACTCATTTTCTCTAATGAATAACCTGTGTTCAATTCGATTACATTGAAAACCGCTGGTGTTTTTAATTTCAATTATCACTTCTACTTTTTGTGTTATCAGGAAAGGGACAGCTATTAATTTAACCTCCTGTCTATTGAAACTGAATTAGCTCTTGGGTTGGTTTTTTTTTTGTCTGATTAGGTTTCTCATCTTAGTTTTCCCAGGACTGAGCTATAAAAAAAAGCTTTCACAGCACCCTTTCTTTATGGAAATAGTTCTTGGTTTACATTTTTAAAAATAACTTCTGTGCAACCCCATAGGAAGAGGCTGTAGCCAAACAGTGATGAACGATGAAATACGTTGAGCAAAGTTATTCCTGAGATCAGACTTATTTGTTGATTTCAAGAGGGCTGAATAGTCTTCCTAAAACAGCTTGCTATTGTTTTCGGTTATTGCAGAATTTAGCCTCATAGATCAGAACATAAAATAACATACTCTAGTCTTGTATTACTTGTGAGTAATACAAGAGTGAGTATTACTCGAATACTTGCGAGCCTTCACCTCCACCTAATGGAGGTGAAGAAATATTTTCTCTATTGTTTGTAGAAGCTGTATGGGATGAAAGAAATAGGGATTAATAGAAAAGGAAGGTGTTTTTTCTGAAATGGTTAGGGGTGGTTGTCTCAGATAGTCTTTTGTCCCAGTCCCTACTCTAAAGCCTTGCTATGATTTTTCCTACTTATGGCTACAGGTGTAAAGCATAATCAGTTTTTAACAGAGGACCTAGAACACATGAGGCAAACTAACAGCCCCCAAATGCCCTGATTACTGGGTGTAAAGGGACATCCTTCCTTTAGATTTTTCCTCCCTGATCTAAAGTAGAGTAGAATTACTTCATCTACAGGCTCGCAGGGGCAACACACCTCAGGTTGTTGCATTATCATTTCTGTCACAGAAGTTAGAGACTCTTTTTATAGCTCAGTGGCAGCAGTCTACGTTTCTAGGATCGTTAGTGGATTTGATAGCATCAGTGTCCATTGACACCCATTGGTGAAATACATGTAAGAACTCCTTCCAAGCTTTGTCTCATCAGGTGAACCACAAAACTCCTTGCTTCTATTTACTTACCCGTAGAAGAGTTGCGATAAGGCTTCCCAATGGCACAGAAAAGATGTACAAGATTTTGAACTTCCCATCGAAAGATGCTCTAATGAACAAAAGCTTCTCCCCACCCCCGGCTTACTGTGGCAGTTTCAGAGGAAAACAAGCAGAAATAAAGGAACTGGCTCACAACCAGCATGTGTGGCTTCACACAGTAAATAACAATCAACGCTTTGGCTGCTTCCACGATGCAGCGGGCGAGGTGCCAACAATGCTTTTAATCAGCGCCGCTCTTTGTTTAGCAATGCCCACTAACTAGTGTAATTTTTAGTTTCCTATTATTAGCACTGGCAGTAAAACAACAGTAAACAACATGACTAAAGATTTGAATTTAAAAGCTTGCCCCAAAGCTTGACGCTTTATGGATGAGTCCCTGGCATTTGAAAGGTGCTTACTGTTTCTGCCCTCGCTTGTCACTACAAGAGGGCATTTTACAATCCTGACTTCACAAATAGGCGGGAGTCATAATTAAATTAAATGTAGCAGAACCCATGCTTCAAATACTGATCAGTACAGTTTGCTGCAAACACTTTGGCAAAGACAAGGTACGCATCCTCTTGGGAGAAGACGTATTTAGGCGAGCACTGCTTCTGTAACTTGCCTTTCACACGTTCCCTTGTGTGGGACACGTTTGATCAAGTCCCTTCAAATTGACTGAAATCCTAGGTGAGAGGAGGAAGAATAGGTCCTTGCTGGCAACTGCTGGACACTCAAGTGCACTCCCTTAGACCCACTTGAGTGATTCACTTGAGCAGAATGAAGGACATCACCAGTCCCTAACAGCCATATTTGAATATAGGTCAATTCTCTACTTTATGTATTTGTTTTTCTTACATGAGGGAGTTAGAATTTAGAAGCTCAGCTTTGGTTTTCCCTAGAAGCTCCTTGTGCCCTTAAAGAGTGGAAGATTCACTGCAGAGGAAGCTGTACTAAGGTTAGTTAGGTTAAGTCTTCTTAGGTTAGAAGACTGGCACCATCAGAATAATTTATGTTTTATAGGCATATCTGAAAATGAGAAAGCCTGACTTTAGTACAAGGTATTTATGAAGCAAACTCGGTTTGTCAGCGGTGAAAAGAAAAGAACTATGTTCTGTCTAAAATGCTGATCTGATTTTTTGTGTGTGTGTTTTTCAGTCAACAGGATGTTGATGCTAAGTACTGACACCAACTCAAATTTTCATTCTAATCATGAAGTAAGAATACTGTGAGTTTTGCATTGCTGGGACACATGTCTGCATGAAAGACACTCATCCTGAAAGCACATCCTAACTCATGTTATTTCAGTACTTTTCAGAGTAGTTGTTCTTTGTTTCCTTCAAAGACGTACAGTAGTAATAGCAGACAGATCAGTATTTGGTTAGTGGTAGCTAGGATGAAAAGCACTGAGGAATTTCAGCTCTCAGAAACGGTGAAGAGCATAAAAGTCAATGGGGAGCAGGTTAGAAACTGGAAATCAAATACTGTACTCATATTTTATAAAGGTTTCTGCTTTCTCCACTACTAACAACACTTTCTCTCAGGAGAAGGGCCCCAGCATTGCAAACATAAGAACAGACGTGCTCACATGCATAAATATTTATAAAACTGAGACTGACATTAGCATAAATAGGACCTGATTCACCAAATACAATAGTGAAATTCAGAAGCAATTGAGTCAATGACGTATATGAAGCTGCTGCGAGTGAGAGAAAGACGCAGTTCATGGGAAGAAATGCTTCCTCCATGTTCACACTGTGAGGGCAATGTCCCTCATCCTGGAGGCCCTCTGGCATTCAATGTCTGCCACAAACTCCACTCTCTATGTACCAAAAACTCACTGTCACACCTGTGCTCATCCAGCCTGCCAGAACGCCATACTGACATCTCCTTTATTCTGTTGCCCAAAGGCCTCCCCAGGTCATGGGTCCATGATATGGAGAAGACGCTTCACCACTAGAGCTCTGCTGTTTATGGGGATCATGGAAGGGCCACAGTGGGCTTCGTGGCAATGCTTTCAGCCATAAATTTAAATGCCTTTGAGAAGGCGTGAACAGTTCCATAAGACAGGGGAAAATATAGCATTGCTACTTACAAATTAGATACTCTTTCTATAATTCAGTAAAAGACACCCGAAAAGCATCAGAATGTAACTTGAAATTTAGTAAGGAATACAAACTGATAACTTTTTTTAGCACAGCAAAAGGACTAAAAAAACAACATAAATCTCCTTTAGACTGTTCTGACGCTTTCCCTGTCTCATATGTGGATACTTGATACGCTGCTTTCAGTAGCATTTCTAAAATTTGTAGCACTAGTCAAATCATTGTAACTGAACACTGAGATAAACCTAAATAAATGTTGATCGATATTTGCTGGTATGTTTTTGTGAAAACATGAATAGCATACAGAAACAAAAAAGAAGCAGAAGAAATCTCCCAGTTAAGCCAGACCACAAGAAGGGAAAAGATAACTAGAAAGTTATCTATCATACAGGGTAGGCCTGAGAAAGATTCCATTTCTCATAGTGGTATCGTTTCTTATGGAGATTCATTGAGGATGAAATTGCTGGGCATAAAAACTTCTTGCAAAACCTGATAAGTTTATGGCACATAAAATGTGTCTTTATTCCATAACTGCAGCTTCAGAGAATGGAATAAGAAAATAAAGCTGTTATAACTTGGGCTCCGTTACAGGAGATGGTACTACATCTCTTGTTCAGTGAAGCAGATGCTCTATAACTTGATTTCTTTATTTTTAACAGTACTGGAAGTGCAGTGAATTTTTTTAAAATCAGATACAGTGCGGTTATTTGATCAAGCCAGAGGAATGATATGAGACTCAAATCTGGAGAATTATACAAGTGTGAGATAAGAAACAAAAAGAAACAAAAAAAAAAAAAAAAGAATTGATTCCTGTGCATAAGCTTCTAGACTGTTCATGGACTGTTTAGTGTTGAGACAGATTAATGGAAAATGGATGGGTTTCAATCTTAGGATCCTAATTAGGTCTTCAATGGAAAAGGAGCAGAAAACTTCCTAGAGTGCCCTGAGATTTCCCAAAAGCTGCTGCTCCCAGGAACTCTGAACGCAGAAGGCAATGACCAACGGAGAAAGGCATCTCATTTGCAGGGCAAAACCTGAAACCTTCAGTTTCAGGTCCTCTGGTGAACACCTGAGCGCTCTGAAGAGGCCCAGCATGATCCCAATTGAATGGAGGGAATACCTTGATTGTGATGCATACTCTTTCATAGCTTATAAATGTAGGAGGAAAGAAAAAGTTATTCTGAAGAGAACAGAAAAAGGATCAGATTTTCCAGCACAGGGTAACAGGGACAGGTACTTGCTTGTCTACTGCTAAAAACCCATAATAGTTAGACTACATTTTGGTATTGCCTCATGGGAATATCTTCCTCTAGGACTGAACTGGAAGATTTTAGAACCAATTACCACTAAATTATGGTTGTCTGACAGACTGAAGGAATGTGAAGTTCTTTTCATCACAGATAGCTAATGTGGTGGTGGTGGACAAATCAGCTGAACAAAATCTTAATTGCCACATTTCTATCTAGAGCTCTGGAATCCATCTTATAGTGAAAAAAAAACATTAAGAAGGTAAAAAAAATTTCAGGACCTTTGGTCATGGTCCTTTAAAATCAATGAACTGACTTTAAAAGAAGCATGATATTTAGCCTGGAAGAATAACATTTTAAATTCAGGAGCTAAATGTTAAAAGTATACACAATTGGTGAATATACAAGAGTAATTAAAAACCGATAAACAAATTTTCTATTACTCTCTAATGTCAAGTTGAATCTAATTTTGCATCTGCTTTCATTTTAAAGTTCTCTGTTGTTTTCTATTGTGTCACTTTCTCATCTTGCTCTGGAGGAAGATGACAAACATTGCCCGGGTTAAAACTTTGTTAATAGTAATAAATCACTCATTGTACTGGGTGACATGGAGAAACACTGACAAAGAGCTTTGGTCCTAAAAGCTTAGGAAACAGGTGAAACTGTCTGGGAGGACAATATGGCAGTTAGTTATTGAACCTGGATTTCCTGTATAATAAGTTTCCTGCGCTTAGTTTCCAGTTCTTAGTGCTGACTTTTTTAATCACAAGCACAATCGTGTATCTCTTGTCCAGATACCTCTAACTGCTGGTAGATCGTATGTCAGAGACAAATATTTCTATATCCAGCTACCAGGGGTTTACTTGTGAAAATTATACTTCACACTTCTTTTTGTGAGGTCACGGTGAAGCTGGTCACAGCATCAGAGATGCATAAATGGAGCACGTAAATAATTGCTAGAAATACCACGTAGAGTGATTCCTACATCAGTCTGTTTTCAGACATGAGCTTACTGTAATTTCCACTTGACAGATATGGAGCTTCGTCATGGAGGGGTAGATGGTCTTGCTCACATACGCTGCCAACAGAACACACATTTCACTCTTATTGCTGAGGAATTCAGTGTTCATTTTTCTCTCCTGTAAGGATGAACTTTGCTATCTCCAGCTCCTGGGAAAGTTCAGTTTCCCACAGCCACCAGCCCCCCTACGGGTGTTCTCCACTTTTTTCCCAGGGCACGTTTGAGGAGACTTTGATCAAAGGCTGAGAAGCAATCTCTCACATAGCCAGGGACACTCTAAAAGGTTTTGGCTGTCAGATCAGAGACATTAAATTAGGCAGTTGTCAATGTGGAGCCCGTGCAGGCACTGAACCACTGGTATAATGTTCTCTTGCAACCCAGAAGGCTTTTTAGCATGATAGTTAAGGCTTTTAAAGGTGTGTGGCAGTTAATAAGCCAGCCAGAGAGCTAAAAGGCTAGAGTCTTTAGACTTCTAGTTTCATGCTGTGTTTATTGAATCATGCTGTCCTTTGAGTTATTGGCTCCTCTTTCTTCTGTTATACTCGCCATATCTAAGGTCCATATTTCACAATGGGATTGATTGGGTTGAATAAATTCCCTCACTTGAAAGTTAACATGAGAATCATTCACATAACCAGAGTGAAGAGCAACTGCGGAAATGTCCGGCTGATCTAAAGAATATCATCTCTTTTAGATACTGGATTTTAGACTTTCACTCAAAGATAAATGCAGGTTGTCCCAAGACTTGTAATAAAGTTCCATGCCACTGAAAGGCTTGACCTTCATGCTCTGGCACTGGTGATTTGAGGTTTTATTTGATAACTTACCAGTGTTTATATTTAGCACAGAAGTAGATCTAAAAAAATTTCAAATCAGAAATTAATTCTGTTGAAATCAAGAAAGGATTTTTGATGGTTTCACTGCTTTCTGACAAAACCTAAGTATTGCTGATTTTGTTTAAACTGATCAGGAATTTAAACAAGAAAAAAATTATAAAGATCTAAAATTATTGGAAATTCCTGGGATCCAGAGCAGATCCCTGAGTCCAGCACAAAAAACATTTTGTCTGTGAAGCTTTGAAGGAAGCAGGACCCAAATGGTTGAACTGCACCATCCGGAAGATATATTTTTGCCTCTGCTACCATTTTGCAGGCTTGGGACACCCACCTGAAAATATGCGTGTCCGCTTTGTGACTCTGAATTGCAGTGTAATAGGTAAATTAGTACAGGATTTAATACAGAATTATCATGTTCTATATAAAAATTACTTAAGAAAACCAGTAGCAAGAAATCCAAGTAGAAGGATTTTTTTGAACACTGTTTTCTCAAATGATGAATTAGCTCATTAAAACATTTTATGCTAAGCTGTGTGTTGTAATGTCCAATGTTTACAGCAGTTACAATTAGTATTCATCTCACCTTGTGAAGAAAAGGGGACAGGTAGGAGAAAGGAGAGTAAGAGGTGTCTACTCACTACATTTTAAATTTACAACCTCATCAATGGTGTATTGCACCAAATTTTACTTCTGTAATGTTAGTGATTACCCGTAAACAAAAATCCAACAATTTCACATAACTCAAGTACCAAGCTTTGTAATGCTTAGTCCAATTGCAGCAAAAAGTAGCTGCAGTGAGCTGCAGAAGATATTTTGCGGCTCGTATTCTAGTGCATAAATATTTATACTCCTCAGATATCACATACTGACACACATGAAAGCTCTGTGGTAGAAAACAGCTCTAGCAGCAGATGAGTTACACTGAGCAGTCGTTTGGCAGAAGGTATTTACCGTGCATCAAGTGTCAGCCTGGCGTGACCGATGGCACACTGAGAGCACACCAGAGCACAGGACAGGGCACTGCCAATTTCAGACAGGAGGGGCTGACAAGCACACAGAGCAATACAATTCCACCAAAATGTCATACTGACTTTTTTTAGAATAAAGAAGAACTTCAGAGGTACTTGGTGCTCTGCACTATTATTGATACCGAGTGCTAAAATTACAGTCTTCTTATATGCTGCTTAATTAGCGACTTGGCATCTACATCTTTCAGAGACAATTCAGAAGTAAGCAATCACTATTATGAAGACAGTCCTCGGTATGCTAGATGACAGGTTTTCCCTAGTGAACACAACGTGAAGTATCTCCATGAACAGCAGTAAGTCAGGAGATGAATAGAAGTGTAGGGACTGAGTTCATTATTAACTTTGAAAAAGAAGATTTCAATCTCTGCCAGCAACTGTGAGACTAATTGAAACGACTATCGCCACTGAACACATTAAGGTCTGTAAATTTGTGACAACTGACAACTATACGCCAGGTCTGTCAAACTATAACTCCAAATTATTTTTACTCTTATATTTGAAAAGCTTCAAGTTTCTTGACTAAGTCCTGAAAGAATTATATAATGAATTTAAGCATTATTTATTGCTCAGTTTGTTAAAAGATTTTCACATAGCCTTGTTTGAAATATGGAAAAGTTCCCTCTAAGCCCCTAGTAAACAAATGCCAGTGCTTTTGAAACATAATAACAAAATTCCGCCTTGGCAAGGTTGGGGTTTTTTTAAAGTTTTTCTTCAGTCATCTAAAATTGAGAAAACAACTGATCTGAAGCACAACTAGTAAATAAAAGCAAAACTAGTAAACAGATAAAAATGGAGGTTTGAGCTATGTGCATTATACATGTCTTCAGAAACTCTCTAGACAGAAAAAGATGAGTTCAGAAATCTGTCTCTTGACAGCAGACATGATATCCAGCTTCTAGGTTTACTTCCTTGGAGTTTCGTTATACCGTTGTCTACTGTTTAGTTTATTAAGGCTAAGCAAGTCACAGGAGTTTTCTAACATGGGGAGATGTTAATTTTCAGTTTAAATTATTACTGCCTTATTTTCTAGTAAGATTCAGAACTTTTTTTTTTTCTCCTATTTTATTGGCATTTCTGTGCTGCAAATTTAACAGGTTTATATGCATGAGGCACAACCTGTTGGGGTGTCATCACTGCATCTATTTAAAAAGATAAGTTACTGGTGGTGCTTTGTGTATATATCCTCTTTGTGCTCACAACACCGCTGTGTGGATTTTTGGCACTGTTTGTGCAGAGGGGTCAGAACCTCCCTAAAAACTTTAAGCACAATGGGCATGTTTCATGCCCTGTTACCCAGTAGAGCAACTCATCCCTTGTTTCATATTCAGAGTCACAGAGGGATACAGGTCAAACGGTTTTCATGGTGTTTCACGTTAGCCAGGAGAGCTAGGTGGGAACCGTTAACTGACCTATATTTTTCTTCCAGGGTCTCTTCTTTTCTGTTTGGTCAGAAAGAAAGTCTGCATCTGGAGAGATCCCGCTCTTGCTAAGATTACAAGCTGTGTAACCCAAGGACTTCTACAGACACTCCTCAAATCCTGAGGGAAAAGCAACTGCACTGATAGCTGGTCAAATGAAGTCTTCCTTGCTGGCCTAGGACTCTGTGGGGGAGGGTGAAAAACATATTTAAGTTCTGAGCCACCTCATCTGCAAGAACAAGCTTTGGAGGGCCGATGTGTGCTTGCACTAGTGCCACTGTCTGTCATGCTCACTTTTGGTGTTTTCTTTCTCTTCTGACCTGTATTAATCTTGAATCTGCAATTATTCATTACAATAAAACCACATGGATTCAGTGTAGAACTGAATGGGATCACAATGAACTGAAGACATCCTATCAACTCTGTGAGACGGAGGAAACTGACAACTCAGATATAGCTGATCCAAGCTAAAGTGTTATTTCGCGTAGTATGAAACCTTCTGCTCATAATACACGGTGTTCCAGAGACATAAACTAAGAGGATTATGTTGTCTTTTCCCCTTGTCATGCTTTAGGACAGGTGGAAAAGGTTAAGTAAGGAAGCAAGGAAAATGGAATGGACTTTGACAGTGTCTGTTTGGTATTCAAACTCTGCATCACCCATTTTTTTAACCTCTTTTCTAGTCAAATGCTTATGTCCCTTGTCAGCTTTTATTGTTTGACAAATATAATGTGAGGGGACACAATTTCCATTTGTACTAAATCAAGACATTGATTATCTTAGAAACTATATTTGAAAGATAGAAGTGAAAGACAGAACTATACATCTGTATTAGACATAAATCAGAGGCTGGGCAAACAGAATAGCTGTAAAAGCCATCCATGTGTAGGGCAGATATACATTTCTCATACTTCCTTTCTTAACAAGTAATTTCCAATTACAGTGACCAAAGCAAATACATTCAGTGTTCCTAGAACATAATAGAAAAAAATGTATAAGAAAAGTTAAACCAGTCTGAAAACTTTAACTTCAGAACCCTGAAAATTACATTGAGGTGTTTCAGGTTTTGCACAAGTTAGTGCACATACAGCAAAATGCACAGTAGCTGTACCTAACCTTCACCTTCATCGTCAAACAAAAATTTGCAGGGGGAGAGAAATTATTTATACAGTGAACATTATTTTTATTCAGTGCATCAACTCATTTTTACTCTTCAAAAGTCCCGATTACTTTTATCAAATTTATAATTTGTCTTTCACTTTTTAATACTCTTATTAAATGGGAAAATGCTCTAACTACCATGCTGTTAAACAAATGTGGATAAAGCACCCTTGTTCTTTCATGCACCTATTCTCAGCAGATCAGTGTAGTTCATGAAGGTGGCTAATATTTAGACCCACAAGCTTTGGAGAGGGACATAAATTCAAATAAATATATTTAAGAGCCTTCCTTGTCATCCTGAAGGCTTTCTTAATTGCAGTTCATAGGCTCAACCTCTGAATAAACTGACTTTAATTTTTATAGACCCTACCACCGGGCCTAGCACAGATAATTTTAGAGAGGTTTAAGTACAGAATACGAGCACTTATCATACGAGGTCTAGAACTGATGTTTGAAGATCGGCATCAAAACTTTGAATTTGACTTCTTTGTCAGCTAATGCTAATGATGACATAAGATTCTATGCCTCAGTGATCACAAATTCTTTTTTAATGTCAGAGTGCCAACATTACCTAGATGCAAAGCTATATCAGACAACAACCTGAATTTCCACAGTAAGTATTTATGTAGATTTCATTTATTTCTGGACACATTTTACAGCCAGGAATGTGAAAATTCACACTGTAAGTGTATTGAGGTTTTGAGGGGATTGGGATGATGCACACAATACAGAAACAGCAATTAGTTTCAAACTATTAGCTAGTCTTGTTTATTAAATTACTTGTCTAATGTGAATGTGGGAAGTTTAGACCACAAACTGATGGAACTCTTCACTGGAAGAGACCTCTGGAGGTCATTTAGTCACTCGAAAAATCAAAAATGTCCTATGAATATTCTTACAGTTGGGTATGTAGATATACCTTAGACAGATAAACTCACATGACATGAGCTGTATGGTTTTATTTCCTACTCATTAGATTGGAAATATACTTAATTAGATAAAACAATTAGATAAATTGGATAAAACTGTCTCCTCACCTTCTGTAAGAGATTAACAGAAGAACAAATAAAATGAAGGAATTTTCCAGAAAATGACAATGAGAATAGTTGTACTTTATCATGCAAAACTTGAATTCTCTAGACAATCAATAAATGAACTTTATAACCTATAAAACGAGCTTTCATTAAACTTTCTGTGAGACTCACAAAGGCAACATAGAGTAATACAATGCTTCCATCAAACCATAATTGAAATGGAAAAATCTTTGAATAAATTAGCATAGTTTGAGTTATGCACAAACGTATTCTCACATGGATGGGTAGTGTGATGGGGAAACCTATCTTTGAGCTGCGACATTATCAGAATTATTATTTTACTGTCATTGTTTGTCTCATTTACTAACAGCGATAGGGAAGAAAGGTATCTTAGAAATGTTGTTTTCCCAATAAGTGTCACAAGCATGGAGCTGCCTATTTAAAGCTACAGAATGTATCCAGGGACATTTTTATGCATGCATGACTTCAATTTACACTTTCTCTGATATACAGCTGGGTAAGATCAATGTTCATCAAAAATCCTTTCACTTTTCAGGGAAAGTCTAGCAGTTTCCCAACACAGAGTTTGACAGAATTTTTGATGACAATAATCAACCAAAATTAAAAGATCATTAACATTTAGGTTTAGCACAGGAGCATCTTTTGCTAGCAAAAGCACTATCTAGAGTATTTTAAAAATGGAAATGCACCATAGCTCAGGGACATTTTTAAAACTGTGAGAGACCTATCAATGGACAAAAGAGAAAGACGGACCACATGTTGAGTGCATGCTTGATAGTCTGTGCAATTTATTGTGAAGTACCACTTGTACTAGGCCTGCCACAGAGCCATTGGTTTGAAAGGTTAATGACTGCAGCAATCACAATTTCAATTTACAAGAAATGGGATGACAGGAAGCCAAATACAAAATGGAGAGGTCCCACTGTGATGGCAGCTGAGCAACAATTCATCAAGAAGAGTGGAGGAACACTGTAAAACCAGAGTGCTGGGGACAACCGTTTGAGCCTGGGGAGGACTTATGACTTCCGTTAAGCTCATTTTTCAAGGATAGTATAGAAGCTTTATAATGATTGAATTACCGAATACAGGCATAAGTTCTGCCTTGGTGCTTTTCCTTGTAATAGCTGTTAGGTCATCTGAAGGTACTTGCCCCACCTCCTTATGTCTGCTTTAATGTAACTCCTCTTGTATTTTAAATGTTGACCTTGACTATTAAATGTTGACCTCGACTACCACCAAAACAGCCATTGCCAAGATAGGCATTTCAATACTCTTTGGGCCTTTCCTGTGGTTATCCTCTACTTCTTGTTTCCTAGAGTATCAGCTATACTACAGTGTGATCTGAGACTCTCTTGAAACTTTCAGGTGTGTACATACACACAGCAATGCTACCTGAGACCCTATGCTTATTCTGCTTGAATTACTTTTTGCTGGATTTGGCGTGTAACTTGCCCACACTGGAAAATCACATTGATGAAAATATCTTCAAAGGTTTACCTTCTTATTTTTGTATAAGTAAAAGCCACAAAATAAATCAAACTTTGTAATCAACAACACTACAGCAATACAGGAGTACTTGCTTCTTTCTCATTTGAAGTCAGTCAGAATTATACATAAGTAATTTGAAGTCATAAATAATAAATAACTGGACGTAAACTGTGAGAAGTTCTGTACATCCCTCTATCAGAACAGACATCCTAGAAGTAGACAGGATTCAGGGAAATCATCTGGCTGGACTGAGATTATATAGACAAAAACTTTTCAGTTAGGAAAAGAAGGGACTAAGTAGGAACTGTGTAAAACTGTGAATAAGTTGGAAAAGTAATGGTAATGGTTACTCATTTTCTCATACTAGAAATACTATAGATATCGTATTAAAATAAAATGCAGCAAGTTTGACACAGAAAGGAATTCTTTTTCACAGAAGGCATAACTAGGTACGGAGGTAATTTCCCACAATATGTTGCAGATGCCAAAATACCCTGGTAGGTTCAAAAAATAATTATCACAGTTTATGGAAGAAACTTTGGCTGAAGTATGTAAAATACAAAGACACAGTTACAACTTTCAGTACAGGAAGTATTTCAGTAGCAGAGTGCAAGATGAGAGAACAGTACATTAGGGGAACTATCACTCTAAATTCGCCTTATTGTTATATTCTTTCCCTTATCTGTTCATTCTTGAAAACAGGATACTGAGGTAAAGGGGCTGAGTACTGCTTTTCTTCTGTTTCATCAATTGTTTTTTCTTTATCATGTCTGGGACCTATTTCTTCCCGCCAGTTTGCATAATGAGAGAGGGAAAAATGTGCATAACAGAAAGGCTGTTGAAAATATATAGAAACAAATTCCACTTTGCTTACTCATTATTTTCTGACAGACCTAAGGAATTATTATAATATAGAGATACCCAAGTTCTTCAGAAAGAAATGTCAGTTTTGAACTTATATCTACTATCACCATAGTAGGTATGGAGTCTTGTCCTGCCTAAAGCTTAAAGTTTTGTCTTCATTAAGTTTATTAATATTTGCAGTACTACAGATACTACATCTTCTGGTAGTATTACAGTTTAAGTATTGAAAATCTCCCATTTTTTTTAGGCTCTATATAAGGATAGAGTTGCTGTCTGTTCCTTCTATAAAGTAATAGGCAGTCTGTGGATTTATAGATGGCAATATGGTGCCTGAAACCGACATTCACTCCTAGACTAGCAGTAACTAGTTTAACTGATATGGTTGAACTAGCTTAACTACTGCACGTTGATTCCAAATATCAAGTGATCACATAGCAACTGTTATTCTATAATTCATTGGTGATACAAATACAGCTAAAATCCATATATAGGGCATAATTCTGATGAATTAACCAGGTCACATGTAGTGACTATGCCAGCTGATACTAGCTACATTGCCTTTAGGACAACAGTCTGTACTACAGCTCTTTTGAGCTCCCGCCAGTGCACAGTGCAAGGTTGATGGTGTGGCACGTTGTAAATTTAGTCTAATAGGAGTATAATAGCAGCAGAGCTACTGCAACTTAAACTCATGCCTTAACATATCTTGCTTTATACAGTTAAACTGTTGAAGAGATACTAAAAGAGGCAAACATCAGGTGAAAAGCATGAAGCACAGAGATAGGATCTGTACAAGTTTTCACAGAATTATGGAATCATAGAATAGTTTAGGTCAGATGGGACCTTGAAAGGTCCAACCCCACCTACAATGAGCAGGGACATCTGCAACTCGACCAGGTTGCTCAGAGCCCTGTCCAACCTGACCTGGAATGTTTCCAGGGATGGGGCATCTACCACCTCTCCGGGCAACCTGTGCCACTGTTTAACCACCCTCATCATAAAAAAATTCTTCCTTGTATCTAGTCTGAATCTTCCCTCTTTTAGCTTAAAGTCATTACCCCTTTCCTACGGCAACAGGCCCTGCAACAGGTCCGTAATCTCTGAGTTTGTCCTCATCTTTCTTAACTAAGTACCGAAAGGCCGCAATAAGGTCTCCCCAGAGCCTTCTCTTTTCCAAGCTGATTGGTTCTAGCCCTCTCAGCCTTTCCTCACAGGAGAGATGGTCCAGTCCCTTTAGTCATCTTTTGTGACCCTTTATTGGACTCTCTCCAGTATGCCCATGTCTCTCCTGTACCGTGGAGCCCAGAACTGGACACAGCACTCCGGGTGTGGCCTCACCAGTGCTGAGTGGAGGGGAAGAATCACCTCCCTTGCTTGCTGGCAATACTTTGCCTAACGCAGCTCAGGATACCACTTTCTGCCTTTGTCACATGGCACATTGCTGGCTTATGTTCAACTTCATGTCCCCTGGGACCCCCAGGTCTTTTTCTCCAAAGCTGCTTCCCAGCTGGGTGGCCCCCAGTATATATCTTGGTTCATGAAGCACACACACGAAGCACACAGGGGTGGAGAAATTGGCAGGATAATGTTAAGCTGCATCAGAAAGAAGAGGAGCGAGAAGGGAGGTGGCCTGTGGCAGACAGAAGTGGATGATTGAGCACTGTCAGGGGGAGACCATGGGAGGCCCTCTAATGCCATCCTGTATCAGTACCCTCCAAAGCCGCTCAAACTGTATTTGGTAAAAGCTAGACACGTGACAGGAAAGATGAACTAATCCACACAGGCATACTGCTCATAGAGCTGTAGAGCATTTCACAGTAGAAACTGATAAATATGAGAAACAAAACAAATCCCAACTCAACTGAACTTTTTAAAATCCTTCATTTCTGAAGCCTAATCCTTGGGCTAAAGACTACTGCTTTAAATTTATTTATTTTTATAACAGTCATCAGCACTAGGCATGCTTTAAGGCATTTTTGAAAGTAATTGATATTTTTGCAATTATATTAAACATAAAAAAACCCTGAAGCTCATGCTCATTAGCTCTAAATAGTCAAAGATATTTATACACACCTCTTGAATTATCATGTCCTTATAAGGAAATGAAACATCTGAATAAAGATTTATTACCATGTATTACCACTGACACTCCTTTGATGTAAATAGAACTTATATCTTAGAACACAAAAGCATATGAAGAGCTGGAATTCCTCTTTTTGAAAAACGGTAAAGCTATAATCAATTAAAAGACTTTCTTATAACCTATTATCTTTTTCCATACCTCATTTTATGCAGAGAATCATCAAGGTCCTTAATGTCTAAGACTCTAAAAATAACTATTCTTAGAGAAACAGACAGAAGGCTTATGTTATCCACTATACTTCATACCTTTTTGCGTTAGATAATTAGGGACATTAGTTCATGATTTGCAATACTTAGGGAATACTGCCATTAGCAGGGGAATGTTCTCTGGTACCCCGAGGAAATGAAGAGCTTTTAAGAGCAATCACTGTTAATCACTAACATGCCAAGATTATATACCTTCTAGAACTAAGGATGATATATTGACAGGACATATTAAGTGACTCTATTTTACTTTGTAGCATTGTAGGCTTTCAATAATAATAATGTAGTTCTGAAATACCCATTTGCATGGCTTGCTTTCATGACAAAATACATGATATCTACGAATTCTGCAAGATGTAAGACATCTTTTTGTACAAGCTATTGAAAATATTCTCTCTGATTCCGTAGCTGATCTTCATTGCGCTTTTAGCATTATTATACTTTGTTACACAGTTTCACTTGAGTGGTAAATGCTAAGGGCAAGAAGGCGGCCCCCTTTTGTAAGGGTGAAAGAAAAACTAAGTAAAAGGTGATAAATGTAATTAAATTTATCTTTACCTCCAGCTCAGCAGGAGACTTATCACCTGCATAGTTGTGCTACTCACAGCTGAGCACATAGATTAACATTAGACACTCACGATTTACAAGCAATTGCTATTATTCAAGTTTTTTTTTTAATATCAAGTATTTTCTATCCAATATTAATGGTATATAATATCAACTACACACTAGAAAAAGAGGCAGACTGCACTCATGCACTGGGGTCCTTAGTGGGGATCCCTGCAAACTGTAAACATTGCCAATAGAGCACATATATCAGCAAAAAAAAATCACAAATAATGACTCCCAGTAAAGGGATCTGACAAGTGTATATACTGGGGGAGCTAGGAAGGACTGAGAGAAGTCATCTGCTGCTGTCCACCTGATGAAAAATTCCTCTAGTGCAATCTGTGCCAGTTACTTCTTGTGATAGCTATTTTGAACACAAAAATCAAAATCTTTCTTCTCACTGACAAAATTCTCCAGGACTTACGTTCTCTCCCATTATTTCATCTTTTGACAAACAACTCCAACAAAATTTTCAATCTGTCCTTGAACAAAGTCCTATTGTACTAAGTTATAATTATTCTCTTCTGGATGCTTTGTAATTCATCTGCATCTTTTGGTCATTAAATAGCCCAATTGTTGCAGAGTGATTGCTTCCTCACCTGACCAGACATGCAGTATTTAGCTACTGAATCCCACAAGCTTCATTGCCAGTCATTCTTAAAATGCTGGAATTGCAGTGGCTTATCCTGTAAATGGATGGTAAATTCAAAAAGGAAGTGCTTACATTCTTGAAACCTCTATATAAGATCTGAAGTTCCTTCTTTGTGAATTTGCTCTGTGCTTCCAGCAGTTCAAGAGCTTCAGGTCTATGTCGTACTGTGGCCATTTCCATTTCATCTTCTACAGTGTCTGCAGAATACAAGAGACAGAGAAGTAAAGCTCACCAAGAAACACAGGATGCAGAAATATCTAACCCTTGCAGAAAAAAAAAGGAAGTTAAATAACATTCTTTTAAAAAACAGCTTTTGCAGCTTTAAAGGCAAATGGCATGTTCCTTTTGAACTCATAGGGAAAGGGTATCTGTCTGCTTCAGTAGCCGCACTGAAGATGGAACAGCAGTGATGATCCAGCAGTCTGGATGTTATCACATCAGTACAAATAGCAATAAACTGCAAAGCCGACATTCTGCAAGGGCATGCATGACACATTCAGAATGACTTTCTGTTTCTATGAGAGATTTTATAAAACTTTAGTGACTCCAGAATACCGGAAATTTTCTCTTGATTAGTTACTGGATGTGAATTCACTGTATCAGTCTGAGATTCTCAGTGTTCTCCTTTTATCAAGAAGTTGTGCTTTGGAAAGTATGAGATTTATGCTGCATATTCAACATTACACCTTACTTTGAGTGCCATACAACAAATCCCTCAGGGTAACATGATTATTCACGGTGAGCAGCGTAAGTGGGGAACATGAGCATTTTAGTGACCTCATAATTAGGTGAATAAGAATGTGGATATACACGTTCAAGGCTTACAGCTGAGTCCATCCCTAAAATAATGTGATATAGCAATGCATTTTTTTCCAGGTAGAGTTTTAAATATGAAAGTTCAAATAAAGCAGCTAAAGAAATTTACAGTATGATTTTTTTATATGGGGTGCCAGCTGTATACCTAATCAAAAATATGAATGCGTGCATCTGTTTTTAAGTACTAGCAGCATTAAACATAGTTTCTGTAGTACTCCAGGCTAATTTAATCAAATCACTGCCTTATCCTGGTTTAAGATTTATACCAACTATAGAAATGTAACTTGAGAGAAAACAAACACACGTAACGTTTACAATGCTGAAGATATATGGTTTTTTTTCATCAGAGTGCAGGATCTGCATTCTTAAAATAAAGTTTCATTCAGTTCAATTTTCGTAAGAGCACAGTATTAGAATACTCTATTAAAATCGTATTATGCTTACATCTTCACATATTTTTGTTCTGCTACAATGCAGTAATAGTAACTTTCAGCTGCTTGGGAGAAATCTGGCATCAAGAGATATCGTTCAGCTAAACAAAAAATGAACAACCTGTAAAGAGATATAATCAAAATATACAACTATTTGAATAAATCTTCACAAAATTCTAGGGACTTGTCTTTTCTCCTGTCAAAGAGATGTTGCTCTTGTCTCTCATCTCAGGAAGATGGTTTTAGTGACACCCATAGTCTTATCTCAGAATGTCCATTGTGTGTTGGCTTATGGACAAGCTATAACCTGTTTCTCTCTCATTTTTTTCTTTATAGGTTATCTCAGATGGCTCATAGACCACTACCATATTTGCGAAAACTTGCAATCTAAATGCTATTGACAAAAAACTCAACTGATGCAACTTTACATTGACATTACGATGTTGATGCTTGATAATAGTTTGAAAGGGTCAGTATCTGAACTCACAGGATTATAAGAACATTTCAGTTCTCTTCTTAAAAAGAACAGTTTCTGACATGCTGAGGTGCAAAGGGGGTGTCTTGAAATTGGAATAAAGCTGGTCCAGATTTAAGAAGCTGGCTTCCTAATCTAGTTCCTTGAATTAGGTGTTGAGTTCTTGAGTCTCATTTTAATTCTGCATAAGAACATCCAGAGGTTTTTTTTTCAAGGTTTTTAAAGCCATTCCATCATGTTTTAAGAGATTTATCTTTTCTATTCTTTATATAGTTGCTAAAGTCCCTCTGACAATGTCATATTGTAGATATGCAGCTGAATGTTTTTTTGTGAACTGCAAGTGAACACTAGGTGCTTACACTACATTGACAAAATAGTCAACCTAAGAATAGATATTGCTGAAAAGTCACTTGTGTTTTATATGCCAGGAGTTATATTGGTTTTAAATGGGCTATTGTTTAGACAGAAAGGGACTTAACTGGAAATGAGCTCTCTAAGCATCCATTTGTGAAACATCTGGCTACCTAGAGAGACATCTACAAGCTGTTGTAGAAGCTAAATGAATACAAGTAATAAATGTGAGGATAGAGATAAAGGCCAGACAATGTGATTCTGAGCACAATATTTGGTATATCCTTAGTAATAATCATTTTCACTGTGTTTTAACGATTTGGTGAGAATGTAGAAGACTGCAGTGTGGTTATGTTGTCTTTCAGTTAATGAAAAGTTTCAGTATATGTCTTCACAAGCTCTATTTCTGTTGTTTTTATAGATATAAATAATCCCAAAATAAGATCACCATAAACTTCCTCATAATGTGACAACTTTGCTGATTAAAATACTATAGCATTCATGAGTCACTTGCAGGTTTTTAATTTTTTTCTTCACGCCTACATTTAGCATTATACAGGCTGGAAAAAAAAATCTATACTTTTAAAAGTGTGTGAAAATATATCTATTTCTAAACATTAATGATTACTATGGCCTTAATGAAAAATTAGTTATTTCAGTTCTCTAGTTTCTTCAGTCTAAGAAAATTAAGAGTTCTTTTTTTCCCCATAAAAGGCTAACATATGTCAACTGAAAACCACAAAAAAGTTCATATTCAATCATTACTATATTAAACAAAATATTACTACTGATTTTATTCCAGCTAAACAGTAAGGACATTTTTTCACTGTATCTGCCACAGGAGATATGCTTTGAACCTTTAATTACTCATTAAAGAACAAAATAGTAAAAGTAATGCAAAAAGCAGACGTACTATTCAAATAATGGCAGTTAGAGAAACGTGTCCAAAATTAGGGCTTAATTCATATCTGTAAAAATTGTGCACAGGCATTTGCCTGCAAAAACCCCAAATTATATCTCCCCTATCTGTTTAATAACTTTTATTTATTTTCCAAATAATTATTTGGAAATTTTAATTTTCTTTTATTTTCCAAAATCATTCCTGAGTGTAGTTCAGCACATGCATTTAAAAATTTAGCTAAGGAAGAATAGATTTAAGTTTAGGTTTACTAGATTAAAGAACCCAAATAAGAAAAAGCATTCTTTGACGTGCTTTGTTGAATGGGAAGGCTGGAATAAGATTTTATTTATTCAAGTAAGCTTTTTCTGCACATATTGATAGAAGTTAAGGGCAGAAGTGCAAATTCAGGCTGTATATATTTCAACGAATTGCTTGTTCTAAAAATATTCCCATTAAAATTTCTAAGAAATTCACATCATGTGGTTGCTATTGTAGGTCGTGCTGGCTTCGTTCCTGGTACAGTAGAACGTTGCTTCTTTCATGCTAGCAGGAATCAAATAGCAGATTATGTCAAAATGGGATAATAACAATGGGTGTCTACAATGATATTCTTATTTAATATAATATTTTCATTTAATATAAAATTCTTACTTAATATAGCATTTTATTTTTGATGAGAGTACAGAGAAAAATGCTGAATGCATCTTTTTTTACTACTTGATTCTCAAACGTGAAATATTTAATGCAAGTTTTGACTTCTCTTTCAGTTTATAAAACACTTTCATCAAGAAAATACAAGTTTTTCACATTGAAGGTTATTAAGATCAACTCTAAATATTTTTTTTTACCTATGTAGACAAAAAGCTCGCATAGAAGTGTGAAAGAAATAAGGATGGGTTGCTCTCCAACCAACTTCAAACCAACAGATCAAACCTTTTATTCCTTCTATTCTGTTTCCTTTCTCTAATTGATACCCCATCACTGGAACTGTGCCAGGCCAGGCTGGATGGGGCTTTGAGCAACCTTATCTAGTGAAACATGTCCCTGCCCATGGCAGGGGGGTTGGACCAGGTGATCTTTAAAAGTCTCTTTCAATTCAAACCTTTCTGTGATTACAGGATTCTATGATTCCTTTTATAGTCTAAGGCTATGTTACTTAGGGCACGTAGCTGAAAGCTAATTCTCCATAATGAATTACCAGCAGGTGTCATGACAGTAAGTGACATTTTCAAACCTCCCTATTTTCAAGGAAAACACATCAGCTGAAGACACCATGAAAACCTCACTGTGTATCCACATCTTTAGTGCTTTTCGTCTTTGAGATCTCAATTAGTTCGAAAGGAAAGCAAGCATCCCAGTCTTCTCTATAGAGGAGCATATGAAAAACAGTGAAGTGGGGTAGCAAAAAGAAAGCCTAGATCCATACCACTGAAGTCCAGAGACTTAATTGGGGCCTGTGTTTGTAGCCAAGTTGCCTCACTTGTCCCATAATCACTGACAATAGGAAGTGCTCTTAGAGGCCTTTTTCTACCTTAGATTTATTGATATGCTTTACCAGAAGATTATACAGGAAGCATGGGGACCACTCAGCTTGTAATTTTAGGTGTTCAGATTAGTGCCTAGAATTAAACCAAATTAATCTAGACTGAATTGGGTCCACAGGGATATTTTAAAATCAGTTATAGTAGCCAGTATCAGTTATCTCTATCTAGGTGTAAATATATACATGTATGTAGGTATCTATGTATGGATTTCTCTCCCTCCCTCCCTTATTTTCATCTGTTAGCTACCCTGGACAGATTTTGTTTCCTCACGGCATATAAAGACGTTGAAGGTAGTATCAGTGTGCTTTTCCTTTAACTCTACATTCCTATACTTTATTTTCAATCTAATTTTTATTTTTCTTTCAGACACTTATCCAGGGAGACCTTACTGCGGCCGGTCAGTACTTGAAGAGGACCCACAGGAAAGATGGGGACAAACTTTTTAGCAGGGCCTGTTGTGATAAGATAAGGGTTAATATGTTTTTAAACTAAAAGAGGGCAGATTCAGCCTAGATTGAAGGAATAAATTTATTACAATTTGGGTAGTAAAACACTGGACCAGGTTGCCCAGAGAGGTAGTAGGTGCTCCATCCCTGGAAACATTCAAGGTCAGGCTCTGAGCAACCTGATCTAGTGGAAAATGTCCCTGCTAATTGCAGGGGAGTTGGACTAGCTGACCTTTAGAAGTCCCTTCCAACCCAAACTATTCTATCATTCTATACCTTAGGTCTTGTTCCCTACATAGTTTGATGTTACATAGTCAAAACCTCTAGAGCCATGCCTTTACTCCCAGACCAGTATTGCAGATATTATCCTGTGCATAGCAAGCACACAGGGACACGTGCACGCCTGTACACAAAAAGATACCACTTCTCAAATACATTGAGAGCAGGAACTTAATTAACCAGTGAATCACTTCTCAGATAGCTTGTGGAGCGTAAGTGCCAACCCAGCAACCCCTATGCAGCAGACCCTGGCACTGGTACCTTGCCATCCTGCTCTGCACAGACAAATCTGTTACCAGCCCATAAATCTGTTCATCGCCTGATTTTAAACCTCAATAGAGCATACAATTACTTCAGCAGATATCTTGTGTCTCAAATGAGCAGTTAATGAAAGTATAAACTGTGATGCATGCAAAGCTAAAAAAAAAAAAATCAAATGAAAAATAAAACTTGCTTTGAGTAACAGGAGATGTCGTTTTGGCAGCCGAGCAGGGTAAGAGCTTCATAAGTCGCTCTTTAATGCTGCGTTTGGTACTGTTCTGAGCGTAGAGGAAACCTAAAAAATATATTATCAGTTCTGTTAACATAGGCTTGAAAACAATTTCTGTACATGCTGCAGAGCTCATCATTATAGCAGAATCCTGATGGGAAAAGGCCAAACAGATGGCAGCCATCCTGAATAGCAAAGGGCAACCAGAATTTTTGAAGAGGACAACAAAATCGGTTTGTCTTTGCATCTTTCCAATAAAGGGGATTTTTTATGTGTGCATCTCTTAAAAAGTTCTTATAACCCACTTAAGTTCTTATAATCCACTATAAAACACCTAACACAGAGGTATCGGATTATGTATTTGAAACAACACAAGGTAAGAGTGTTTGTGAAAATTTTAATGCTAAAATATTTTAAAGACTTTTAAGTCTATCTGATTTTGAAGTTTAATACAGAAAACAAAACCAAAACCAAATAAAATCTCAAAGATGTCTTTTGTTGTCCTTTCTGTCAGTCTTCTAGTTCCACAGCTGAGTTTTCCCATATAATTCATTCAGCAACAACCAACCTGGTACTTTTGCCTTTTCTGGGTATTAAAATATCAACCACGATGTGCAGCCAGTCTCCCTTTTCTTTAATATTTGACATTCTACATGTATCTAAAAATAAGTATTATTTATATTTTCATCTTTAAATACTGACACTGTTGAATAGTTAAGGCTCTTGTGCCATAAAGCAGGTGAACAGCATTACCCTTACTTACTGTGAAGGGAAGTATCAGAGTTACTGTCTGTGAGGTCTAACTAACCATTTTACACAAAATGGGTGATATAAGCAAGCACCTCCTGGATGGATATTTGTTGCAAATGACAGACTTAACATCTATAAAACAGCTGAGTAAATGACTTATGTTCCTGAGAAAGGCAGAGCTTGGCTTGGACATTATGCAGCTCCAGCACTTTCCATCTCAACCGCATGCACTCCAACAGAAATGGTGCTCTGAGATGGCTCTTGCTACAACAGCAAGAATGCAAAACAGATGGGGCAAGCAATGAAAGACAAAACTGACGGTTCCTGTGCTAGTGGCACAGTCACCAGGACAATCCTGGGTTATCCCTGCTACTGCACTTGTGCTGAATACTGCTTTTAGTGACATGATGTAGAATAGTCTCTGTCACCAAACCAGACAGAGCGGGAACCTCCCACCTGTAACGCTAAGCGGAGCTTGTAGGCAATCTTGAGAAAGTATGTCCTTGTATTTGGGAACAGAAGGAGCAAGTGAGAAGGCTTTAAGGATATTAAACTTTCTAACGGAAAGAAAAAATATTTCTCAGCTGAACATCAAAGGAAAAAATATTTCTCAACTAAACCACTGAAGGAAGTGAAATTAAAGAAATGGGGGAAACCAGGAAAGACTCAACCACAGCCTTAAAAAAATCAACCCACTATTACCAGGTGAATTCTGCCTCTGTGAGAACAGCAGCTCTGGTAAACAGATGAAACAATCCAGTTTCAGCACAAGGTCAGATGGACCTAAACAACCATCTCCGGAAATGTCAAAACCTTTTAGTACAAATAATAAGAATGAAGACACTTATTATCTGCAGCACTTAACCACCAGCTCAACTACTCAGAAACACTGTGCAGATAATGCATAAAATCTGATGGGTGATCTGAGGGGGTATCTTAAACTCCATACTTTTAGTTTGACTACAAAACCAGCTTTTAAATGGATACCTTGTGGTCTCAGCTGGCAGTGTCTGCAGTACCACACTATGCCTGTACTGCAGGTATCTGAGCACAGAGGAAATTTGTTTATCTTAAATATTTTTTTCTTTATTAGATATTCTTCCAGCATAGACATGATCTAGCGATATCTACTTCTACCTTGTTAATTTGAGTTAAGGTTTGCAAAGGTTTACTGTCCATGTATTACTTACACAGGTACATAGGTCCACAACCTATGCAATTACTGAGGATGTATAGAGTGCTTTTGAAAACCTAAAGGGACATATTATTTCCAAAGGGTTTGAAGTGGAAAGCCGTGAGTAAGCAAACAATTTTGCTACTTTTATGCTCATAGAAACGCTCAGGGAATTCAATGCTGGCTTTGCAGTGGTATGATCAAGGTCAAAAATAAAATGAACCAACAGACTGATAATGACGGACTGATGCTGCTTCCTTGGAAGTTATAGAAAAAATAATAGTAATTCTTATCCTGCAAACAGATTTTCAGAAGAAGATGAATTCTCCAAACTCTTCTTGATTTTTTTTTTTTTTAATAATTGGTTAACTGGAGAGTTCATAGCAGTTATCCCTAAACCAATCAGTCACAAACTCCTCTGGGCTAAGTGTGAAGATTCTTCAAATTCAGGTTAGTTAACTGGTGCTGCTTGTTTTTGGGTTTGGTAATTTGTTCCTCTGTAATGAAAATTAAATTGTGAGACACACTTTTCCCCAGAATTCACTGTGGGAGTGTCCTAGAACTCATCTCAGTATGACACCACCTGTAATTGTGCGTGATTGTCCCAAGAGGTGCTCATGTTTCACAAACCGCTCTGTAACTGGAGCATGGCTTATATATTCTCATATCTAGGTACTGCTGTGCTGATATATGTGCTGTGTATAGATACTGGGCATACTTGACATCCTTTAGGAGTGACTGCTATTTTGCATGATTTATATCTGCCGTTGCAACTGATAAATGCACCAATGGCTTAAACCTCTGATTTACAGATATTTAAACTAGAGAATTGTGTCACTACAATTTTATTAATAAAAGAATATGGAGAGTACCATGCATACACATGGTCAGTACAAGTGTTTTCTGAATTGCTACTTCTAAAAATCATATTTGGCCAAAAGCATCCAGATCACTGTCATGTGTGTGACCTAGTCACTCCAATATCACAATGCTGACAGGCTGATGTAGATGTGACACTGCATGTTATGATAAAAATACACAAAGAAGCACATTTTTTTTCCTCATTAAATAAAGAATTAATATATTCATAAAAGATGTTAAAAGATAAGAAAAAAGGATGCTTTAGAATATAAAAATTATTATTTATAAATTATAAGTTAAAAGGGATTTATAAATGACCATATATTCTGAAACATATGCATCTATACCTAGACTATCTTAACTCTTTACTTATTTACTTTTTTCAGACGTATGATCCCTGCTTTAGAAAGACAGTATGTATTACATATTGCCTTGTTGTTACAGAGACAGGTGAGACTACCCCAGGAAAAACTATCAAGCAAAGGGATTTTTGCAGTTTTTAGAGGAAAAATACCTCTCTTTCAAAGTGTGATTTTTTTCTTTGCAAATTCTTTGTAGTCAGCATGAAAGCGAGGGCAGGCAGGCCACTTTTCGCTGGTGTAGCTGATAAATCAGATAGTCTGTCTCGCATCCCTACTAACTGCACCAGATGGACTCAGCTGTAGCTGCCTTTGCCTCCAAAATTTTACCCACCTTTCCAGCCTGCAGCAGACACCCTCCGTTCAAATAAACACTCTCTTGCCTTGCCTCCCACCTCATTGCCGACTTTTTATAATGGGATTTGGGTGATAAACGTTAACCCAGAAAGCACACCCATCTGAGTACTTAAAGGAGCTTTCTGGGCAGGTAATCATCCTATTTAGTAGGAAGTTTAAAAACTAGTAACAATTCTCCCAATGAATTCTTCCTTCCCTGTCCACGCAAGAGAAAAATCACCTGTAAAACTACCTTTTATTCCCCACTCTTTCTCCCGCTATTGTTTTTTATTTTTGTTTACTGTTTTCTTTCTCAAAGCCTCACTCCTTTATTTGGCAAAGACAGCAGATGAGCTCCCGCTGTTTAAGTCTCGCTCCAGTTTTTACTCAGTAGTATTACAATCTACTGGCCACATCCAAAGCCTTGGCATAACAGCTAAGATCCAGTAGCGCTGGAATTTGGATTTTGTTCACTTGCAGGATTTTAAGTCTTCCATTAAAATGGAAAAATGCCCATGTTGTATGAGTTATGAACGTGATCTTTTTGGAAGAGGGTTAGTATAAGACCTGAAAGCCAAGCTGAATAGGTCATTTTGCTAAATCTAAAATTTTAATAGGAAGTGACAAAGATTCTGAAAACCAAAAAAAGAAACGCGTGAATGTGCTTTCTTGGCATAATGGTTTAAGCTCTGTTTCAGCTGTATGACGGAATTTCTCCCGGGGCCTTAAGGGCTGGCAACCCCACTAAACCGTTAATGGTTCAGCACAGATGGAGAGGCAAGCGCAACAAAATGAAGTGCAGATTTCATATTCACAGTTCAGGACTTGTGGAAGAGAGCCAAATGAAAGTACGTGTTCCTTCTGTATAGTGAGTCTGGGAATGAAACAAAATTATGTATAACATAAATATTTGTGAGTCTCAGCCTCAGTTCTTTGGGAAAACCTGCTGAGGAACTGTGGGAGTTGTCAGTTGGCTACTCTACATATCATCAGCATTTTTTGCCAAGCCAGAAAAACATTCACGCCAATCTCATTTGTCTGCACATATGTGTTTTAGTAATTCTTCCTCTACAGCCCCTAACTCTCTGTCTTTCATCGCAAAATATACCTATAAACCACATCAGAACTGCTATAAGGAGAAGCCATCAAGGTATTCACAGCTGAAAAAATTGATGGAAGCATTTTAAGGACTACTTTGAAACACGCATTCAAGAGTGAGATTGCTCTTCTTCCCTTTAAATTCCCTTCTATGTACTGTTTTAAATCAGCCTCCCAATGGCAGACCCAGATTAGGAGCTTGGTAGTTACACTTCTCTATGAACAAACTAGAGGTCAGGGTCAATTGGGAAGTCTGGAGGCCAAAAAGTACTTTATGGATTGAAGTCAAAAACGCTAACTACAGTTGGGGATTGGCAAATGGAAAAGGATGAAAAAAGAGAGGAAAAAACCCTAATATCACAGGAGACAAGAAAAAGAGCAGAGAAGTGTCAAATTATAAAAAAATACAAAACAGAGAAATGGACACACTTTTGTCCTTAGCGTCTTCATTCAATTTCCCAATTACAGCTTTATTATTCAGACCACGCCTTCCTATGACATATATGCAGCTTTTCAACCTGAAAAAATGCTGATGTTATGAACAGTTTCCATACAAACGTTTAATGCAAAAATGATCTAAAACTATTATAAACACGTGCCAGAGCACAAACACTGAAAATTGCAGAGATTTTCTTCAGTGCAAAGCTTGAAAATGTGCTAGCTTTTAACTACCACTTTGTTCATTCAATACCACTTTACACGCTTGCACATGCACTGCCAGAGCATGGGTAAAACTAAGCTGATCCCCTGTGACAGGAGACATATTTATACCAGATTACTTGCTTTCTTTAGAAAAGCCTCACTTGAAGCAGACCATGTGAGCATATGAGAGAATGCACAATGAACCAGATGTGTCTGATTGCAGTTTCAGAACTATGCAGCTTCCCTCATTGTTTCCCTTCTGTTAGGAGAACAGTATAGATTTTTTTTTAATTAACTGTAATATATACAAATTATCACACAATAAATTACATCAACAGAAAGTTAGTTGCCTTGTGGAGGTCTAAGGAGGAGATTAGGAGGAAGGGCCTTTTAAGTTAGAGGAGAGACCAGACGAAAGGAAAATAATATTTGAAGAAGAGTGTAGTAGATGGTGCAGAGAAATTAAAAAAAAAAAAAAACCAACCCAACAAAAAACCCCATCTGTCCAGTACAATAGTTTTAAGTCAGGATCTTTTACTATACTGAGCCATAAAATAGTTATGTGTTATTCTTAATGAAATTCCTAATTTAGTATTGCTCAAAGGGATTTTAGGATTGAAATGAAAATGCTGAACTACAGAACTTCACAGCTAACAGCTTTTGTACATAACATTTTCGAACAGACTTAAAACCCAGTGTGTAAGTAGGAAACAAAAGAGATAAAAGAACCATTTTATTTTACACTGGGCTTTGATTCAAACATGTTTGTATAGCTTTAATGGAATGACAGCTCCTCTCAAAGAAACAAGCAGCAAATATAAACTCTGGGCCAAAGAAAATCTTTATGTTGCTCGAGAATGCTTTCTTTCCTATTCAGGAAGGACATTCAACTTAGGAAAAGACACTGGCAATGTCTATTCACAAGAAATTTGGTTCAACAAAAATAGATTGGCAGATGAAAGCAAGTGATGCTGAGGACTTCGAGATCTTGCAGATGGCTTATGGATACAAAGACTGAAGAACAAGTGTGTTTTATCACAGCCTAAGCAAGGTGGATACTGCAGTAGCAGTGAAATGGGCCCTAACACTCAGCAGACTCATCTGGACATCTCACTGGTAGTGTCCCTGGTCAGTGAAGAACCTGAAGGGCTGGCATCAGCGATCAGGAGTGAGAGACCCTCCGAGCGCTCCTTCGCTTACGGGGCTTGGAGGCCCAGCATGGCAGGCACGGCAGCGTGAATCTGTAAAGAAAACCTCCTGAAGAGTTTGAATCAATTTTGATTAAATAGTGATAATAAACTGAGTTTATCTGGTTTAGTGGAGATTCACTGAGTTTCATAAAGGAGGAAAACCAATTGATGCTTCAATCAAAAGCAAGGATAATTTCTAACTGGAGAACTGAAAAACAGTGATATGCAGTGCCTGTGCTGAGGAATATGAAAGCAGAGGGAGGAAAATGCTGTTGTAAAAAGACTGGAGAGAGCAATTGAAGACAAAAAGATGAGTCTATCAAAAGTGAGTTACAAGTGACAGAAAGGAATCAAATGGGAGATAAGAGATGGGCTAGAATGAAAAAGGGGGTTTCAACAGAGAAAGGATAGAGGGAATAGAAGTAAAAATGTTAAAAAGGAGTTAAGAATTAGAATGAAAAAGTAAATAGGGAGATATTAAAAACAGTGAGAGACCTTTCAAGTATTTATTATCTCCATATTTAGCTTCTTATCTAAACTGTGTGCATGGTGTATGTGAACACGCACAATGCTGGACTCAGATATGCTCACATTTGCCAAAGGACCAGCAGCTGGAGTCAGATTGGGGGTGCAAATGTCCCTGGCCTGTGGTGCCATCTCCTGGGGCCAGTGGGGTCTCTGTGCCACCCACTGGAGTGGGCAGGGATCTCAGATCCAGCCACTGGGGTGGGACTGGCATGTCCCCTGAAAAACAGCTATTGTGGGGTCCAGTGTGAGCGAGGGGCTCAGCACCAGCAGCTGCAGTGGGACCACAGCAGGTGACCCTGGGATTGAGCAGGGGTATCAGGCAGGGAGAGGGTCTCTGCTGTGATTTGGGTGGACACACAAAAACATGGTGCCCGAGGGACAAGTGTGTGAGTGTGCAAGTGTTTGGAGGGAGCCCCAAACTGGAAAAGCCAGCGAGTTGGAGACCTGTGGGGTGGGTAAGAGGGGCCTGGGATACAGACTGTTTGAACATGCAAATGGAAAAGCAGCAGTCATATCCCTTGGCCTGGGTTGGAGACCCCCGGGCACGCTGGGCTGGGCTCCAGCAGCCAGAAGGAAGAACCCCCAGGCCCCGAGCTGCTGGAGATGGCGGCCACTTATAACGTCCCTTAACAAGCATCTCTGTACTTTGTAGCAAAAAGTCTTTTCATACTCATTAGGAAGGTTAGAGAAGACCAGAAAGAGATACTTTTAACGAATAATTTGTGGAGTATACCTTCATAGTGTTCATACTATTATCCAATTATTCTGAGTGGAAATAATTAACCTGCAGTGCTCTAGACTGTCACTGTAATGCGTTTTTTAAATGCCTTATATGAATTTAGTTCTTAGGAGACATGTCTCATTGTGAGCTCAGAGAACTTTCACAAAACAGTGAAATAAAACTAGCACACACTTCTCGATTCTACTGAACTAGCCCCAAAGCGAGTCAGCTCTGACCTAGATCATTCAGGATTAGGTCACTTCCAAGCCCACTGTCAAAGTCAACAGCAAATTTTCCACAGAGTTCAGTAGGACTTGTCTGTAGCTTAAGTTTCATATTCCATACATGGATTGCTAACGTTTTTCTTCAAATTTTGGTGGCTTGTATAAAGCTCATTTTGATTCAGGGTGATAGTGACATTACACCACCTCTGTAGAGATGCCACCAAGCCTTTCTTAAACACTGATAGCTTTCAGATACTAAGTTGCCTGTCTTGAAATAAACTACTTTATTCTCCACTGATGATCTGTATTCTGTTTCCATAAAAATAACAATTTTGAACAATACAGAAAGGCACAAAAGGAAGCAATGAAGGATGCACTTTTCTCTTTTGCAAAGAGATTTAAAGAAACCAAAAGTAGTGCCATTCATTTAAATGCTTCATTAAAAAAATATGATAAAGAAGAAATAGAGGATATAGTATGAGTCCTTCCTGTTGGTCAGCTAGCCTTAAAAACAAGCATAAGATATGATGTTTGTATTTTCATTTCCTTGGTACAGAGCTGAGTTATTATAAATTACTAAATATATATATTTAATAATACTAAATATGCATCACAGTATTCCTACTAAAAAGTAGGAAGAGCAGTGTTTTATTTTGAAAGTCTTCTGGTTTCCTTAAGAATGATGCAGCTACTCGTAGCTTTTACAACTGTGTGTAGAGTTTCACCTTGAAAACCACTTCTAATCACACACCAGATGACAATCTTAACAAGCACTATATTAACTAAAAATACCTAGTATGTGCACATGATGAATTTTAGAAGCTGGGTAAGTGTGACAGATTTGCCATTAGGCTGCCTAGAAGTAACAAATACATTCTTGTGAATCCCATCCTCTGTAAGCATTTGGTGTGTAATCTGTTACACAAACATGACCCTGTGCCCAAATGCAGAACTTCTACTCAATCTTCTAGTCCATCTTAACTACAATTGCATTGTGACTATAATTAAACTCAGATGTAAGAATTAATGATCTGGATACCACCGTTCCAATACCATCAATTTTTCACTAGCGTTCTAAAAGTCATAAGTAAAGAAGCCACTCTGAAGCAACAAATTCTCCTTAGCAGTGGTGAATATAGGAACTTAGCTGATAAAAATTTCATGTGCAGTTTAAAGGCTTATTAAAATTCAGCAGTTGCATATTTACAAATGCCTATAATACTAGGATGCATTTACACCATTTTGAAATAATGCTTAAATAATTTACAAAGTGCAACACGCAAAAAAAATGCAAAATTTCTTCCTCTAAGTAAAACAGTGATTCGATGGCAGACCGGAATTTCATGAGCTGAGGGTGCCTGACTAGTCCTGTCTTCCCTGACACCGATTCCCATCACAGCATCCCGCTGCATAAGAACATCCTTTTCTTCTGCAAACCCGGCTCTCTATCCTGAAGCAGTTGACAGTACATCTCTGCAAATAATGTTGTCTGTATGCCTGGGACAGTGATGTAATTGCATGGGATGAGAATGGATGGTTAACCTGGGAAAGTGGGATCTTCTTAGGCCTACATTGCTGCCAAAGTTCACTTAATGCTGAACCATGATCTCATTTTCTACATCACAGAGCTGGGGGGAAGGTGCAGAGTCTTATTCAGTACGGAAGGAAGACCAAAAATGTTTGCCTACTAATCCTTGCAAAATAAAGAAGGTGAGGTATTCCAAACTACTTTCTGAGATTAGAAATTGCATTTATTGTCAGCTTTGTTCATGACTGTTTAGAAAGGCGTCTATTCTATTTCAGCTGAAGGTTATCATGTGTAGCAAAACTATGAAGCTATTAACTAACAACAGCCTGAAAAATGTTAGAAGATTATACATTGTCATAAGAATTAGATTTATCTAATATGTGCAATAGGTATGCAAAAAAAAATCCAAAAATCTAATTCTGTTAGTTTTTCTATGAATTACCATTTAAATGCTGGTTAAGTCACAGAGTATTATCAGGACAAGTGAAGCAAAGTCCTTTTGTTTTCACCATCTAAAAATCCTCATAAAATTAGTTGTTTGAACAAGGAGATATGAAATCTGACTTATAAAGGAACTTGGAAACCTTTTCACAAAAACATTAGGAAAAAAGTTTCAACTGTCTTTCCGTCCTCATGTTTTGCTAACTGTTGCACAGGACCTAAGGAAGGAATAACACTGAAAAATAAACACTGAAAAATAAAAGAAAGGTCACTTACTGAGCAAGAGTTTAAACCTTTATTTTTTTGATAGCTTTTTAAACATGCTTTTCTCCGTGAATCAACACTTGCACGCACAGGCACACACACAAACACTGACCACAGCATGCTGATGCCGATTACAAGTCTTCCCTTGGGCAATTCAGGCTGCAAGTTAAAAGAAATAAACTGCTGCAACAGGTGGGGATGTTTGATTACATGGTCCTGATTTTGTAACTATTAAAAACATGCAGTTTTCTGCAGTTGCAGGGCTTTTCAGTTGGTAGTGCTCAAATTCTTTTTTGCCTGCAGCTTCCATTTCTCTTTAGAACCTTCATATTACAGTTCTCACTTGTGCATTTATCACATTCCTAATTTTAGTGAGTATTTCCTGCAGTCTTTTCAAAATTAGCTGCTAAGATAATTTTCTTACCTTGACATAAATGTATCGCCCTGACATAAACTTATTGCTTTCTGTTCTTTGGCCTGGATGAACATCTCTCTTAAACTTCCCTGCCCATGTCTGTCCTCCAGCAGCAATATTCCTTTCTTGCCTTGTGGAAACTCTCCACAGTTGAACTATATATAATTCATTAAACTAGCTATCTTTTTATAAGGTTGATGTCTTCCTTTGTTCCCTTGGTGATCTCAGCTTTTCATTACCCAGTTCTCTGAATTTCTAGACAAGACTTTCAGTCTTTCTACTCATATCACTGCATGCACAAGGAAATGAGAACTGGACCATGTTCTTCTATAGCCATCCCTTTAAATTCTCTATTTGTGCATTGAGCTACAACTAGACTGAGTTTTTACTTAGAAAGGTGGAGAGCTGTGAATGGCATGAATAAAGGCATTTAAAGCATCCATTACTTTGTATTTTATTTGTCTTTTATTTCTACTTTTATCAGTGGCTCCTCATCTACTGGTTGCTTTGGCCCCACTTTGTGTGGGAGGACAAAGACATTGATTTATGTTCACACGATACCTACAACTTATTTGCTATACATAAAATCCCTATGTCTTTTTCATTACCTGTTACTAAATGTTTTTCCATTTATTGTTCAAATTTTTCAGCTAAACCAGAGTAAAGTAACCACGTGTAATAACACATACCAGCTTGTGTTAAAGGGATCAACCAAAGAAACGTCAATTTATGAGTGAATCAATGTGGGAGGGAGAGAGTAAGTAGGAAGATCACCGGGTATCATAATGCTAGCACACAAGAAGAAACAAGAAGCAAGCTTCCAGTAGAAAACACCCTGCACCAAATGTCCTATCACTAATAAAAAAATGCATTTGCAAAGTCCCATTAGAGCAAGGATTCTTGATTTGGGAGTTCTTGCCAGGGAAAATCTGTTCAGTTCAGAGAGATTCCTCAGGGATCTTGACAAACCACACTCTTGCCATACTTCAATAAATCATCCTACTGGGCACTGTTTTTTAGCAGGCCTAAAACAAAGCAAATCCACTTACTATTTTCTTTTCCAGAAGGCTCTGATAGGGTTTTTTTTTTTTTCTCTAGTTTTCTTTTCCAGACCACTTCCACTATTGACTGCAATTAAATAATATACCTTGGGCTTTGTTATTATTATAGTTTGGCAATTGTCCTCACGCTGCTCTCTTCTCTTCCAATAGCCCATTCACACACGGATCTCAACCATCTTGGGCACAGCTGGAAACTGTTGCCAAGGATAAACTGAAATTACTTTTGAGTTCCACAAGACTCCGTCAAATTCTTTGTTTCCCAGTGGAACACGAAGAAGCCATATTTTAAAGAAAGCAGTAATTTCACATTATTTCTTCACAGTGCTCACAACATGTGACTTCAGACTAGAAGACACAGTTAACTCTTTAAAGTATGAAATATAGAGACTTGACAATAACTCTCACACAATGGAAATAAGGCAGACACGATGAAGTAGAGAAATAACAAAACTCACTATGGATTCTTACACATACATGCACAAACCCAAATAGCACAGCTGCCTTATGTCAGCTGCTAGAGACAGGAGCCTTATGGTCTAAAAAGCTATCTGCGAAATTAAATGTTTTTTGTTGCTCAGTTTAAAATCAGATAAGCAGATAGAGATATAACCATATTTATATTTGGATAAATATATGTAGTTATATAAATTCCCATAGAAGTACTCAAAAATCCAGAATGACTACATATATTTCTTTATTTTTAAAATTTTAATAATACACTTTCCAATTAATACACAAAGAAATAAATATTATAAGTAGATATGCAAACCTGTACTAATTTCTTAAAAATAACCAAATTAAAAGAAAAATTTATACAGGNTGAATAAAGCACTCAATTTTTCTGGTCTAAAGTAAATCCAAGCAGAAGAAGTAGTACTACATTTTTTATTGTGTACTTAGCTGTTCATGCACAAAAAGAAAAAGTAATTTGTTTCTAAGAAGTTAACTAGATGCCTAATAGCTTGGCAGAGAAAACCTCTTGGTTGTTCTTTAAAACTATGGAAGCAAAATATGAGTAACAGTAACCTGTTCCCTGCTCAATTTGCAGTCCTTTTTGCTTGTGGAATTTATCTCCAAGAAATACCTGAATATAATAAATAGTTAATTGTAGGTCTTATTTTACATAGAATATGGTGTGATTTTAACTCAATGGAACAAATCCTTAGTACTGTTGAACAAAATCCACAGTCAAGAAGATTCATACATGATTATAAGCCATTTTCTTTGGTGTTCTGTACTTACAGTCATCAAACTATGGTTAATTACTATTACTGTAGAACACAGAATACCTGAATGCCAATTCTAGTGTAAAAGTTTGGTAAAAGCACATAAGCAAATACTTCCCATTCCAAATCCAAATCAGTTATACAAAGGTTCTCATGCTTTTCCACTTTGTCACCCAACACAGAAACTGATAAAATAACAGATATTATTGATCTACGTAAATGAAGTAAAATGGATGACGTACTTTTTATAAATGAGTTAAAAGAGAAAGCAATGGTTTGGCAAACCAGAGCACAGGAACTGTACTATAGATAGAGTAGGTAACTTGTAAAAAGATACAGAGGCTGCTTTAAAAGAGAAACAGTAGAGCTAGAGTCAGTTGCTAAAGATTGGGAAGCAGAATTAAAGCAATAAGATCATAGACTGGAAAACTGTTTGCATAGAAAGTATCTTTCATTTATAGTCTTGAACGTGTATTGATAAAATGATATATATCATAATTTGAAATACGGGACCATACCAATACTTAGACAAGGACAAGGACCAACAGTTCTCCCTTTCTCTAATAGGAATTAAAAGAGTAATGATAGCTACTTGGTGACACAGTATACACTGAAAGAAGCCAAGGGGAGGGTCCAATTTTCATTTCTTTAAAAAAGCCCATACGCATCCAATTCATCTAATTTTATTCATAGGCAGTACAAATTTAAAAGAGAAATCCAGAATTAATTAGAATTCTTGTCACTAATGCGGAAGAACGCTCCCAATTCAGACAGTAACTTCCCAACTATGCCATTCTTGCAAATGTTTCCATATCTTTTTTGCAACAGGCCACAACAGAACAGCCTTTCTATTTGGCTGGCTTTATTTACTTTTAAAGAAAAGAACTCTCCTAAGTAAATCATATTAAAACAGGCATAAAAACACCAGCTGGTTTATAAGGAATGCATAATTCAACAGTTTTCAAAGGTCTACTAAGAGTTAGTAAACAAAGTGATGCTGATGACCTATAGAACTAGGACACCGGGGACACTGACACAAGTCAAATTTGTTTAAAAAGGAGCAGTAATTGTTTCAGATATTATTTCTAGTATCAGTTTCTAATGATGTTTTTTGTTACTTATATGTACATTGCCTCATTAAGAAATAAAATCTCTCTACTGGTTCTGGTGTCCTCAGAAACAAGAAAAAACAATTAAAATAGTAATACAAATCACAGAGTAAGCATAGTGATACAGTTAAAAATAGTGTCTTCAACAAAACGAGGAAAACTTTTGATATATGTGTGACTGTTAAATCAATGCTGCTATACCAGGAATGTTTGCTTGAAAGCCTGATACTGTGAGTAGGACAGAAACCTCCCAGAAAATGTCTGTTTTGCTGACCTGTGTCAGAAGGCAGCTTATTAGCCAGCTCAGAAAAGTAGACTAGCACTCTCTTTCTTTCGTTTTTCTACCAGATCACTTTGGGGGAACTGGCACCCTGGACAGACAAACCCATTTGAGTGACTGTGCTCCACTAGGCAGTGATACAGTCAGGCTTGTATCATTCTGTGTGTAATTACCCGGAAAGGAAAGATGGGTCCTGAAACGTCAGGAAATTACTGAGGTTCAAGAAGTGGGCCAACTGTAAGAATTTCCTTCGTGATACCTTCTTATAATAAAAGAGTTTGGACTGACTGAGGAAAAAAAAGATGTCTAATAAAGCATCTTTTGGCAATCTTTTTGGCAGCTGTTTGGAATAAATAATCAATAGATATTTTAGTGCAAACTTATTAAGCTTTTTAAAAAATATATCTGTAGGTACTTAGTATTACTTTCACTTGAATGATTTAACATATTATGTTCAAAGTGTCACTTCTATGTATGGATTTTCAGAAGGTCTTTACACTCTTCAATCCTTGTAACTAAAAACTGTAATGCTTTTGCCATCTATAGCACTAGTGTTGGAAAACTTCTCATGCTTGTTAGCTAAATTTAAAAAAAAAAAAAAAAAAAAAAAAGGAGGGAATAGGATAAAGAGCATTGAGAAAGCAGCCTGATCACCCATCGGTCAGGGTTTCAGAATCAATAACCAATTTACTATAGCACTTTATTACTGTATAACTTAATGAGTTCTTGAGATCAAGCCTGGTTATTTTTCAAGGTACAATATACCCCAAATTAACATCTACCATTTTTCTTTCTTTCCTTGAGTAATCAGTGACACAAATGTTATGGCAGTTAATTCAGAAATAAAATCTCATTAATCAACACATATATATCTTTAGACATGTTAGCAAAATGCTATTGAAACTGCTTACACTAACGTGGTTTATTTTTGAGACTGAGCTAATAGCTCTGGGAGGACAATAACCTCCCCAGAGTGACAAATGGCTGTGAGAAAGCACTGGATAATAATCTCTCCTGCTGGCAAAGATGTAGTTGGAAGTGATTAAGCCTTCACGGTCCTACTGATGTCAGGGTTGCTATGCTTTCTTTTGTCAGGTGGCATAACTATCTGATAAAATTAATACAAATATGTACCGCTAGCTAATAGAAAATACACGCACCAAAATAAACAAGGGTTTACATTTATATACAGAAAATCCATTCCTAATTGCTCTTCAGTTCTGAGTCAAGTATTGTTTGAAACCACCCTGTTCAAAATAATTTTATCTTTTAATCATGGTTGCAAGAAAGATATATCAAAGAAAAGAAAGATTTCCAGTGAAATCTTTGTTCCTGGGGTTTCTCTAAGTTAGAATGCTATTTTTCTACATGTGATTTTTATGATAGTCTTCAAAATATTATTAAGTATATTCACCCGGGGAATTAATCATTGCAGACTTTGTCCAAATTTTATTTATTACTGTTTTCAAATGTTCCTTACACGAATTTGTGGGACTAACATATCTCATTTGGCATCTGATATTTTCATCTCATCCCCCCCAGACAACGATGCCACTAAACAAGATGTTGTACCACTTTCATCAAAACCCCTCCTAAACTGCCTTTAGCATATAATAACCACTAAGTGAATTCACAACAATAACAAAAGAAACATGTTATTTTCTTCCCTCAAATTACTAGTTAATGCCATCTAGACTGCGAGCTTTTTCAGAATTGCAGAAACTTTATCTTTGTGCCTTATATACTGCAGGGCTCATTACAGCTGAATAAATGAAATTCTAACAACTACTAAGTTAAAATTGGCTTCACTAGAAAATGCATGTTTAAAAGGGCTCCTCTCCATTCTTAAAGGGCTTCTTTTAGAGATGGTTCTAACTGACTATATGGTAATTCAAAGCAATGTCAGTAATTCTTCCAAAACAATAATGTGTAAGAGAAAATTCTGTCCAAGCTTAACCTAGAGGTCAGGATTAAACCTCTTGGGTGACACATTTGAGACTTGTTACAGCAGAAGCCCAAGCTTCTTAAGACAATCTTCTGAAATATTGTTAGAATTTGTTGAAATTTCCCTTAGTGTGAAGTTTGTAAGACTGGTTCAGCAATGCTCTGACCTTATTGAAAAACTGTGCAAGAGTAAATCAAAGCCTGCAGGTAGCACATACAGCTCCTATCCCTACAATGCCTCACACAAAAGCAATAATTCCAGAAGCACAAAGCCAACAGCAGCAGGAGAATGAATGAAAGAATTCAGCAGCTACCTCCTATCTGAAAAAAAGAGAAACCAAAGATTTTAGAGTTAATTTTTAGCTTTAGGGTCCTGCAGAGCACATTTACATTCTTCACAAACATTGCGCAGTGTTCTGCTCTAGGCTGCGGTGATTCTACTCAAAACAGCCGGATTGTCCTAGGACATTTCAGGATAAATCTGTTGGAAAATTTCAGACTTGGACAGAACTGGGCCTAAGCAAGACAGAAAGTAAAAGAGTAGCAGTCTTGTGTCTTCATGGAAGTGGCTTGAATGAAAAAAAAAAAAAAAAATCAGTTCTGAACTAAAGGCTTCTGAGGATGCTCATCATTTTGTACAACAGAATTATTTAACTGTGGAACACTTCTGCAGATAAAATGGAACTAGCAACGTAATATTTGAAAAGTCAAAGAAAATGTGTCTTTATAGGTTAAAAGATATGCTGAATTATTGGCCCGATCGTTCATGAGAAACTTAGGGAAAATGATGTCAAGGATGGAGAGAATGTGATTATAGTTTCTCCTTTAATAAGTAAAGAAATCCTTGAGTTTTCTAAATTTAATCTTATACAAGGCAGAAATATTATCTAGCATGACTTCCTGCTACAATTACTAGTAGAAAGAGTAGCGATGTCAGAAGTTTACAATGTGTTTAATTGCAAGCACAATGACATTTTCACAGCTAATATGCTGAATAACAAAAGCACGATTTATTTATAATCAAAAAATCGTATTACAAAGTCTGAGCAAAGTCAGACTGTAAGGTCTGTTAAATACTGGGCTGGTGAGTATTCTGGGCAAAAAGACAGCAAAGCCTTGAGGCATATAGGTTTTGCTGGATTAGGGGTAGAATGCACGTCACCGTTCAGGGTTAAGTTATGGGTTGATGAGATCTCATCTTCCTTTTGACCTTAAGAATGAAAAGACATCAGCAACAATATGCTGGAAACCTAGGCTAGTCAGTCCTTTTATTCTTGAGCTGTTCCTGATCAACTGATCCTTACTCTTTATCTGTCTATATTTCTACAGAAAGACACTGAAAACCACTGCTAGAGAATTCTGGTCTTATTAGAATGTTCTTTACTGTATTTTGAATGTTAAAAAAAACCAAAAGAGGTAAGAGGATCTGTTGCAAGAAATTCTATCAGTTCTAATGAAAGAAATACAATTAGCGTAGTAGAGTAGCTACTAGAGCTGTTATTTCTTTCCAGATCACAAATCCAGGGGCAGATTTATTGGCACATCTGGAAGGCTATCCTCCTCCTCCTCCTTTATTGCTGGCTACTTGGAATATACACTATGCTGTAATGACAGAGAAATTTTCAATCTAAGATCTTCCTTATGAAGGATGCAGTTCAATATTCAAAACTGCCTGCAGCTGCGTTTTGTTCAGTAACACCTACTGTGCAAAAAGAAACACAGCAAGAAAAGTTTTTACCCTTATTTCACTTTGCTAAGTGTTATAAACAAAAGCAAGGTAAACTTTTGGCCAGACTCCCCAGAATGGGGACTTCGGCACTTCTATAGGGGACATATGAAACACTGGACTGCTTAAATTTGAAAGACTCACATACTCTCGGAAGATCTCCCCTGACTACCTAAAATACAGCTTCTTTTCACAGACAGAATATCAAATTAGCCTAAATTACTTCATTAAAAATGTCAAAAAGGGACTCTAATAGACTTTGAACCCCCTATAAAAACTTTTTGCCTTTCAGATCACTACTGGGTGTTTTCCATTACATTTCTTTCTGTACTGCAATAAGAATCACACTAATGATCTGAAATGAAAATGTGCCCAGGGGAACATTTGATTAAAATGTATAATATTACGGAACAATGATTCATTGGTAATCATAAATTTATAATACTGATGGCAGATGAAATTGTATCATTTTCCCGCAAGCAATATACTCTCCAAGAACAGGTGAATTTGAAGTCATTCCTAACATTGAATTATGTAGACAGAAACTATATGGAAGAGCACATGAAAATGACCTTTAGTCTGATGGTCTATCACATCCTATTATGCGTACATGTTCATAAAGAATGAGGTAGCTTCACTGATTTAATAGATTAACATCACTTGGGTATCACTATTGCATACCACTGTCTGTGTAACACAGATGAGTGGAATTACTCGTAACAATTAGAAGTTGCATAAAAAAGCTGAGAGGCAGTCATTGGACAGATATAAACCAGTGTAGTTACAATACAGGCACTAAGGTTATGCCGGTTTGGATTCGGTTGCTCAAATGCAATTATAATACAGAACTGGATCCGTATTATAGCACTCTTAATCAGGGTGTATAAAGGACATGCCAAGATGCATGAAATAACGTTTTCATAGCAGAAAATTTACCTTAGCTGTAAAATTTGTGAACCAGAAAGATTTTTACAAGTTATTTAATATCACTTATAAACCATTTGCATTTTTGTTTAAATAATAAAACAGACATTTTGTTTCGTTACGTCAGCTGAAAAGTGTTGACAGAGCAAAGCTGCAAAAAAAGCCCATTAGTCATTAATATTATAAATACCTTGCACTGAGCTTATTGATGGTATCACAAGCAGGAAAAAACCCATCTAACTCCCTATATGGTATAAAAAGCTGATCTTGCAATGATTAGAAGGCTTTTCTGCACAAAACTTACCTCTACTCCAGATGATCGCATCCCAGTACCAGTAAGTTACATGAAATAACCACACAGATAGTAAAATTAAAATAACTATTCTAGTAATTGTTTGGGAAGTCCTGGAAGCACACTGGAGACAGGATTACAATTCAAAGCGATTTGGACAAATCAGGAAAAAAAAAATTTAAAACCTCAAGAATACAAGTCTTTTAAGACGAGTGCAAAGTGCTCCCTGAAGAAAGAATGACTTGGTAAAATTAGCAAACCTTCACATGTGGGTTTATGTCAACATTATGGGACTGTTTTTCAAGGACACAAACGTGTAGAAGTGAGTTCACAGATGAGTATCAGGAACGAAAAGGACTCGTAATAGAAACAGCTTGAAAAAGCAGGGGGGTTTGGGTACCCGCTAGGGAGGGTAAGACTGAAGGGAAACAATATAACCGTCTTCGCTCTGTGCAAGGTTGTCAGAAAAAGGAAAAGAATTTTCCAATATTTGTTGGGTAACAGACAGTAAGTAATAAGCTTAAGTTTCACAAGAGATTTATAGTAAGTTTGTTTTTTTTTAAATCATCCTAATATAATCAGTCAGATTTGCTAGGCAGGTTGTGAGCTCATCATTTCTTTATTTGTTTCAACATATTTTTCAGAAATGGCTCAAGCCTTAGAGCAAGGCAACAGACTAAATGACCACCTGACAACCTTACCAGCTTTGTTTTTATGTTTCTATGAAAAATGACATTGCCCTAAGAAGAGCAAATGACCCCTCACAAATTATAAATCTCTTTCTCTAAGTACAGCCCACCAAGGATCTTCAGTTGGGTCAAACGTGATTTAGGATTGTAAAATCTTCGAGGCAGGGATCGTGCATCTACTTGAGTCTGTGATACATTGATATCACAATATGTTATATACGTTAGCATAGCCGTTGATAAAAAAACAAACTAACAAATGATACCAGTAACCCTGGTTCAGAAGAGGTTGGTATAGTGCTGTGAGTGAACTCACAGCAAAACACATACATGAGTTCCTGATGATGAGCTCCTTCCATTTTCTTTCCTTCCAGATAGCCGGATAATGGGTGACTATTTAGAGACTATTGGCTATTTAGTATTCCACTAAGTTGGTCACTAGCAAACATTAATCAAGAATGTTTTATCAAGTGCAGAAAGGAATATAATGGTATATAACATAGATTTAAAGAAGATAACAGGATTTCTAATTTTACAAACACAGAGAATTAATGATTCATGTCAACCTTCACCTACATCAGATACTTTATTACCTGAACCTAATCTGACTAACACTTGCTTAAAGATCCTGTCACTAACAGCTGTCTTTGAAATCAAAGTCTATGATTTGATTTTCTTTCTCATTTGGGGTGTCTTCCCAATCAGCATTAAAAAAAAAATTAAATTCACTAATGACCCAAATAAAGACAAAAAAAAATGCATCTTGGTAGATACGTTTTAAAAGTGTCTACTGTTTTCTTCAATACATATTTTTGTGCCTCTGTAAAGAATAACCACATAGGAAGCAGAATTGCCTTTAAGTTTAATGAAACAAAACATCTGTATGCAAAATCAAGTGCACAGTTTCAATTATTAAAACAACATTCCTTCTAGCTTGTAGGAACATTAAAGTTGCCTCCTCCAGGGTAAAGGATGGAAAAAGCAGTTATTTACTGGTGTTTGAGTTTTGTAATGTTTCTCTTCAGCACTTTGAAAATCTAATTTCCTGTGAACAAGGGCTTGTGTTATCATCCATCACAACCCTTTTGAGCTGGCTCCTCACTAATATTGCTCATAACAGCTTGGCCTGATAAGATGACTGTGGTGTCTTTTCCAAGAACAGATGCTTGGACCCAGATCAAAACAGATACTAGTCAAACAATATGTGTTAGGGCAGTACCAGCAACCCACAGCAAGCTTTCTCTTCTCAGTTCTCTGACTTTAATGAAAGATCTTATTTATCTAATTTGTAGTGTTCCTGGAGTATAGCCCTACTGTGTCACCAAACTGTATTATTAGTAATTTAACAGCACTGAAAGCTGAATGAAAGCAGCTGTCAATCGAATTCTAAAATTACCCAGTTATTTGATTCTTTTGGTGCCATACAGTGGGAGGCACACACCAGCACTTTTGTGTGTATAGTAGGCAGAGACATTATGTTTTCACGTGTCTTTCTATTCATCTCTTGCAACTCAAAACCAGGTATTTTGATACTGAGATTTGTGCCTTGAATGATTGGAAGCACACAAGCAAAACTGAGACATATGAAAAGTTTAAGTAGAAAATGCATGCAAACCCAGTCAATTCTGCTTAGTCCTGAAAGACGAACCAAGTTACACAGCAAGTTAATTGCATAAAAAAGGCATTTAAACAAGTTTTTTGTACCACTATTGCTTGTTTACAAGTTGGCAGGCTATGCTGCTTTCAGGGAGCAAAGATAACACTTTTTAAGGCTGATTAGCTACAAAATGCAAATTTTATTATAAAGAATTATTGATTGAAGATCTCGGCAAGACTCTTTGAAAGCTGGACAACTACCACGTTATTAGTCAGAGAAGGTTTTTCAAAACCCTGGGATAAGTTTTTTATTAGGATAAGAGACTTAAATTTGTCAAAGTTATGTTGGTCTTAGAGGTTTAAGTTCGGAGCAAAGAGCTACCTGGAGTCAGCTAATAACAAAGATCCCAGCAGGGTGTTTATGCAGCTATTTCTGACCTCTCTGGAATGTAAGCACTTTACCGCCCATTAAATCATTGGCATAATTTGCTTAATATTCTTTGTACTCAGAAAGCAATCGTTATCATTTGTAATTGATACATGAAAATATGTTTGAGATGTTCAAAAGGAATAAGTTTATGGAGATTTACAAGCAAAGGAAGAAAAACAGACTCTGAGGGCAGAATACAATACTTCTTGTTGCATTCAGCCTTCGGTGCCTGAGAAACCTTGTACGTTTAAGCCAGGCCCCCACCAACAGGTTATAAAGATGAGACTCCATATAGTATCTGCAGTGATTTCAGCAGAGCTCTAGACTTGATTGTTGGGTCCTTAAAACTTTTCAAGTCTTCTCCTAAGTCTCCTACTAAGCAGCTCAGCTTTGCAAATACTCATGTAAGCTGTGGAAGCGGCACTGGTTCCTTCTCAAATGTCTGAAGCACAATTGGCTTCAGATGGGGAGATGGAGTGGAGTGAAACAGAGGTCACAGTCAGAGGAAATTTTACTATGGCATCAAATTTAAGAATTTTAGCATGGGAGCGGCATCAGGGAGGAAAACTTAGCAAAGCTTAACCCATCACAGAAAAATGGTATTTTCATGTCTGTTCCCTGATGATATCTAAAGATGATATCTAAATCCATTTATTATATTTCATTTATTTAGTTTATTATTATACTTATTATATAAAACTGAAATAAAAATAGCCAGATAAACCACACTATTTCCTGCACCAGAATTTTCCCTTTACTTAAAACAAAATGCCATAAAATCGTCCCATCAAATTGAAAAATAAATATCGATTATATTCTTCCATCTCAGGTTGACATGGAAACAGAAAATTATTTTCTTCTCAGCCTATCTTACTGTATAGCACAAATGTAATACAATGGGGGATCACCATTAGGTGTGCTTTCAATCAATATGGCTGTATTCAAACCTTTTTTTTTTTAACTCTGGGAAGAGCCAGACAACTCCTTCTTGTGTGATATACAGGCTTACAGCAGTGGCTATTAACAGAAAATGGCATTTGTTCGAGTCTTCAGTGGCACTGTAAAAAGTGATGTGAATTCTAAAACAAGATGAAAGGCTTAACAGAGGCCTAACTTTAGAGAAGATTCTTGCCATTTTATCATTATTTTCTAGACTCTATTCACAAAAAAAGCCTGATGAACTGAAACCAAACAATGTTTATATAATTTCTTCCTAAAGAAGGAGTCCTAATATAAATGAAGTATAGCATCAACTAATGTTGATTGGCAGGGACAGAGTTCAGTATAGTAATTTCTTATTTGTAGAAATAAGTAGCATGCAATCCCCTCATAATATCGAAGTTTTAAAGACCTTGAAAATCTTTGATTCATGGTGTCCATGAACCAATTAATGTACCATTGACAAAGTTGCACGCAGATTTTTAAACTAATGCAGATAAGCGAATATACAATGGGAAAAAATAACTTATTTTTAGAAAACTGTATTAAACTGTCAAAAATTCTAAGGAATTCTCTAACAAAGAAAATTAATATCTCTTTTATTTTATTTCAACATATTTATTGTATGTATTTCATTTTCTAAGGAAAATAGCTTATCTGCTAAAATGACCAACAAAAGCAAACATAGTGAGAACTAAAGATTTCTTTAAAATTTGACTGTAGCATTTTTAGGAGGTTGCTTTCCAAGTGATGTTCACTTCTTTGTTCAGTTTTTAATATTTCACCCTTTTTTCTTACTTTCACTTGATACGAGCAACAAAATGTAGCTCACAGGTAAGGAATATGTGAAGAAACCAGAAGTCCCCCAGAAACCATAAGCCTTAGCAGCACATTCCATTAAATGTAGTAGGATTTGTGCTCTAATGCAATCTGTCTCAAATTTGGGGTGACTAAGGAGAGAAGAGGAATTCCCTGAAGTGGGTGATGGCACGTGTCCGTGGGAGTAAAAAAGGAAGAAGAAATGAGAAATCAAGGAAATTCTGATTTACTGGGGTAAGGAGGAAGGAGTGAAATTTCTCATTGCTGTACCACAAAACATAGTACTAGACACTGGGGAGAGGGCTTGTAAAGCTCTGTTCTCTCTGCCAGAGTAAGCCCAGCAGTACTGGTGGATTGGATGTGTCAAGGCACAGAAGATGTGCTGAAGGGACCTCCAGGGGAACCATGCACAGCGCAACATGGCAGCCTGTCACATCTCTTCCCATCCGACACTGCTGGACCTCACTGCTCTGCAGACCGTTCCAAGGGCCTGTTGGTCACGGAGACCCCTTACAATTACTGAAAGTGGTTGCTGTGTTCTGAAGATTTGTTTATTTCTGTTCCCTTGATACGCGGGCTGAGGCCAGAGGTTCTCCACCTTGCAAGACAGTCTGTACTTCATTCTCCCAACAGAGCTGAGAGACAAACTGTTTTAATAATAAAAAAGGAGAATCACAGTCTATAACATTTGCAAACCAAGTTTGCTCCATTCTGTCATCACTTATAGTTAGAAAAATACCATCAGGGATGCTTGTGCTTTTCCTGAGAACCAGAAGACGTGCTTGTTAAAGGCGTTTTCTCAAGCCTGAGCAAATTCAGCATGTTTCTGATTGTATACTCTCTGAAGGAGCTCTTCTGGTCTCTCCACTGCTTCTTTTGTACTGACTTTTGTATTCATTTGACTAATAATAACTGAGACTGATTAGTTTCCTGAGTTAGTGTTTAGCTAGATCAGTGAGCTGAACCCACCTCGAGCTCTCACAATCCCTACTTTCAACACGAGGAAGACAGAAAAGTGTGTGGCAAGATAGATACTTGTGGTTGGACATCCTGATGGGATCCTCGCTTTGGTGTATCTAGTTCACAGTTAGATTAGATGTAGCATATTGTGAAATGGCACCCTAAGGATCCTTTTAAATGCATTAATTACCATTTAGTACTAAAGACAAAGCTATAGGCTGTATTAGCTGTGAATGGTATGCTTTCATTCATATTCTAGTGGTATCTATTCTACACTAAGATGAGTCTGATTCTTCACCTTACTCTGCAGGAGAGACTGTTCCCTACAATATCTAGCTGAGAATTAACGGAAGAAAGAAAGGTATTTGAGCTAACACTATCAGAAGTCACATACCAAGATGAACATTTTCATGGTGCGATAATCACTGTTTCTGTTAATAAGCTCTTCCTAGTCAGTACATGTTTACAGACAGAGCCCCAAAGTGGTAAATTTCTTGAATCAACATGCCTCTGCAACTTCAAGCTTTTCAGAGCTCTGAGATAATTAAAACAGCCCTCTGTTCCTTTAGAAGGAATAGTATTTCTTGAGAAAAAAACAACTTCACCCACAATGTGGCCCTTGTGATCTAAAACATCATCATTCATTTGGGCTGCAAATACACTGAAACAAAACAAAACAATATATTGCAAAACAGCCTCCGTGGGAGCTGTATGATGTGCATTAAAACTTTACTGTCAAAAATAATTCTTGGCATATTTCACGAAATGAACACCCAAAGAAGATGAAGCGTTCAGAATTGAAAAGCACTAAAACCATTCACCTCTAAACCACCACTTTTCTGCATGCAAAGCAAATTACTATGCTTATCAACAGCTGAAGCTGAAAATACACAGGGCTCAAGATATTTTCAGGCAGAGGTTACAGAAATGATTGCCATCCTCATTTTACAATTTTGAGAACTAAAGAATAGAAATTATAAATTTCAATTTTAAAGGAAAACTTAACTGAGTGGAAGAAACTCATGTATTTTCTGAGTTTCATTCTATATCCAGTCCATGAATTATCACAAATTTAAAGGGCTATTAGACATGCTGTTCAGGTATAGTTAGGTCCATTGAGATTTGGGTGCCAGCCCATGTATTTGCTTCATATACCAAATCAATCGCATGTTGCCTTTCCAACAGGCTAGAAAACAGAAATAACTTAACCGTTAATGAAAAAGCTACAGGTGCATGGATTTGGTCAACTAACAGACCTAAGAAGGTCTGGCATAAAAACACCTGCGGCAGCTTCATTAATGTCTGTTACCATGGAAACACAAAAAAAGAAATGGCAAAAAAATTGGGGGATAAAAAAAGGTGAAAACGGCGTATGTGACTGACACTCTGTGGTTATCATCTTGGTAGCTTACAGTCAATTTTATAACAATAGCAACATGCCAGACTATTTCTGTGATCTGCAGGTGGAAGCTACCCTCTCTTTCTTCTTCTTATCAGGAAGGAAAGATGAACAGATCAGTTTTACCGGCGATCACAAAGGTCATTCAAGAAAAGACCTCAGTATGTGAAGAAGGGTATATGTCAAGCCTTTGTTTTATTTGCTTTTATTAGCAGCATTAAGACAGTTAGCCAGTAAAAAATACTTCTTGACAGTATACCTACAAATATTGCACTTGTCCAACCCCTAGCCTACTCAGCTGTTCAAGTTTCTGCAACTTCCATCTTATGTTTAACAGATAGCCTTGTCTACCAGGGATGTTTAGTTATATATTTTTCTTTTCTTATCTTTCCATCACAAACTTTTGATGCAGCAGTTGTTTCACCTCTTTTAATAATCAAATTTCTCTCCTTCACAGATATTCACATCAGTTATACTCTTGTACAAAATATTAATACCAAAGTAACAAGGCTATCATAAAGGATTTTGGCACAATAAGCAGGAGTGGGATAAATATCCTAATAGCAGGAAAGGTGATCTGGACAAAGGATGTCCTTATTTTGAAATGACAAAGAAAGTAAAGACATGCATGTATTATTTGATCATACAATGGCCATCAGCCACCAATCCAAAGGGACCATAACAGAAGATACCTAAAATGCTTCAAAGAAAGTTTGTCCATTACTGCCAGAAAACACTGAGCCTTTGGCATCAGGGAGACAGACTCACTGATACCATGCAAAGTTTTGCTCAGACTTATTTGTGAAGCACAAACTGCAATTGGAATACATGAAGACAAAAATTCCCAAGATGACCTGGAGCTTGTTTAGCTTAGTGAATGCAATGCCAAGAAAGGATATGGCTACTGCCTGCAAATGTATGAAAAATGCAAACTTCAGAACTGGAAATAACACTATTTAATGCAAAGAATAATATTGGCACAAACAGATATGAAATGACTGCAAATATTGTTAAGCTGGAAACTAACATAACATTTTCAGCTACCATGAACCTGGAGTCCCTCAACAGGATCAGTAGGGACAAGAATATATCTAGCTTCAAGGTGAATGCTTGATTAAATGGCAGCAAAGATTATATGATTTTGGCACCTCTAAGTCTATGGGATTTGTTGACAAGGAATACGTCCAGTTTTTATTTCTGTTTGGATCGGGTTTAAGTGGCAAGGTTTTGGTAGCAGCAAGGGGGCTGAAGGGCCTGCAGTGCAGAGGACCCCATGCCAGAGCAGGAGGATATTTCATAGAATCATAGAACGTGTTGGGTTGGAAGGGACCTTTAAAGGTCACCTAGTCCAACTGCCCTGAAGAAAGCTGCAGGCAGTGGAGAGGCCATGCTGGTGCAGGCTCCTGACAAGAACTGCAGGTCATGGGAAGCACCCACACTGGAGGAGTGGAAAAGTGCGAGGAGGAAGGAGGAAGGAGGGGCAGAGAGGAACTGTTATGGACCTATTGCAACCCCCGCCCCTCATCCCCTGCACAGCTCAGCATGGAGAGCAGGTAGAGNTAAGTGGCAAGGTTTTGGTAGCAGCAAGGGGGCTGAAGGGCCTGCAGTGCAGAGGACCCCATGCCAGAGCAGGAGGATATTTCATAGAATCATAGAACGTGTTGGGTTGGAAGGGACCTTTAAAGGTCACCTAGTCCAACTGCCCTGAAGAAAGCTGCAGGCAGTGGAGAGGCCATGCTGGTGCAGGCTCCTGACAAGAACTGCAGGTCATGGGAAGCACCCACACTGGAGGAGTGGAAAAGTGCGAGGAGGAAGGAGGAAGGAGGGGCAGAGAGGAACTGTTATGGACCTATTGCAACCCCCGCCCCTCATCCCCTGCACAGCTCAGCATGGAGAGCAGGTAGAGGAGTCAGGAATGAAAGAGTGAAGTGAGTTTTTGTTTCTCAGTACCCAATTCTACTTTAAATTAAATCAATTTTCTCCAAGTCGAGTTTCTCCATGTTTTGCCCATAATAGTAATCGGTAAGTGATCTCCCTGTCTTTATGTCCACTCATGAGCTTTTCCGTCATATTTTCTCCCCCATCTTGTTGCAGAGCTATTGCTAATTGCTAATCATTGGATATTGCTACTCATTTCCAACTCATATCATTAATTTACTGTAACAAAGTAACCGGTATTCACCAGCTGGTTCTCTTTGGCTACTTGCAGCACTGACAGACCACTGTTGAAGTCCAAAATGCTAGTAATTATGTAACTACAGGGAATCAACAGTTTAGACTGAGAACTCAGTGTTGTCCAGTGGTATCTGTAAGATTCTGAAATAAATGAAGGGAAAACATTGACTAAAAATTAGATAGTCTGAAATAAGATGAGAGTAATGTTATTTGAAGTCATCTGCCCTTGCTATACTCCATTTTATTTGCAAGAAAGAGACAAGCACCCATGTATCTTGATGTTTTTGGAGAAACTATGAAATTTGATATGATGAGCCAGAACAGCCAAGGCATAGCAAACTCCATTAGGTCTGCAAGCTATAATAGGGTCTGAGCTGAACAAGATCTTCGACATGGAAACATGTTGTAGCACTGCAGAAAAACAGAGCTTCTAAAAATCTCTTTTTAATTCTTACAGAAAGTATAGCAAAGTAGCTATGCTAAGTAGCATTGCTAAGGGAATCCAGCACATTCAGTCTGGAAGTTAAAGAAGAGAATCACTGTTTCTATAAGAAAATATGCAAAGATGAGTACCGTACCTCATCAGTCAAGATTTTATCACTCCTTCGTAGTCCTAAAGTTTTTCCTCTGGAAAGGAAGCAACAATTATTCCTCCTGAAATTCTCCTAATTCCTCCATTAGTTTTTAGTGCAAATTCTATTAGGACTATGCTTATGAGAGGACACAGCCTTTAGCTAGCAGCAAATCTTATAGTAACTGCTTGAGAATTTGTTAGACTAGCTTGAAGGAACTCATTTTCTCCTAGCCTCCCAGGAGATCACATTGCAAACAATAATTTCCTTTAGAAACTGTTAGTGTTGTAAACACATCGTGAAATACCAGCTGATTTAAAAGAATATTTTGTGTTCATGTTTTGTTTGGTTGATTTTTATAGCTGGCAATCGTCACAGCTTTGGTAAATCTCCCTTTGCTGAACACTCCTTAGGCTATTGGTTTGGACTTATTTACAAAGATGACGTTTTTGAGTTTTCAAAGTTGAAGTACGCTATACTGTAAATATGCTTTTCGGTCTACAGATGCTGTCTCAGGATATAACATTCCCCAGACAGCACCCTACTGGGAGAGGTAAGATCACCCACAGTCTGGTTCCTAGGCCCTACAACTAACACAGACTCTCCCAAATGCTTCAGTTATTTAAAAAAAATCCTTTTCCAGAGCACCAGTTTGAGCAACAATTTGGTTTACAATTTATCTCCTCAGAATCAAGCATAGAACGTGTGCAACTTGCAAAAACCTCCAACATACTTCCTTCTTACTTTAGGTATTACATCAAACATATATATATATCTAAATAGGTGAAAAATTATTTTATTTCTTTAACAATGAATTTTTCCTTTCTACTGTTCTGTAAGTAGTGCAGGGTCCTTCCTTGCCTCTTGGGTATGAATTTTTACCCCTCAACAAAATCTCTCTTGTGCACTATCCCTCTCTCCAAAACACATGGTCAGGAAATGCCTTTTACAACTTCCATGCATGTTCACCAAATGATGTCCAATACCTTTCGCAGGTGCTCAAAGACAAACTGTGGCAACACTCAACATTTTTCAAATTCATGTAAATAATCATAACTAAAGCTTGACCATCCTTAGTTAGTGCTTTTTCCAAAATAGAGGTAAAAATATAACAAAGCATTCTTGGAGAGGACCCAGAGTGAAAATGGGCTTTTCAGCCTGACACAAATACAAGTACAGAGTTCATATTCTCAAAGTGAATCCAGAAATTACACATAGGCAAATTCCCTAAATCACCACAGTAATTATTATGACCTAGAACAAGCACCTTCATTTTAAAGTAATTTTAATTATGAACATTGGTGAATTGAAGAGGTTTGGGAGAGAAACTGGGACAAAGGTTCACCATATCTCTGGTGCAACACAGGTGCTCCAGAAGAGTTCTGGGAAGGAAGCCTGCGTGAGAATATGTCAGGACTGAAGTCCTCCGTCAGTCTTGGTCCCTGGGGTTTATTGTCTATGCATAATAGTAATAAACCTTGTGACACCCACAGTTTCTTTATCTTTTTTCAGTATACTTCACTAAATTGCAGGGTTAGATTACGGTTTGGCCAAAAAATATAGTTTGACAAAATAATCTTCTTATTGTAAAAATGTTTAACTAAGAGTTTTATAGGTCAAAATACTCATGTGAAGTGATACCATGTAAACACCTTTGTGGGTATATGTAGCTCTGAGGAAATACCAGAAAAAATAAATAGCTAACAACAAAGGACTTGATTTTTTTTTGGTGACCATTCTGATTCATATTTAATAATTTTGCATACCTGTTTTTCAATGTCTATTTTTGACAGTTTTAAGCACACTGTGGCTACACTTCATTTGAAAATGCATATACTGTAGTCAGGCTTTAGCTTCTTCATTGCTTGTTAGCTGAACTCACAGTTTAAGGGGAACTCTTGGGCTACCTCTTTAGACATAAATTGGGTTTTGAAGCTGTAGTTTGCCTGTTAAAAATGACAATTTGTTTATCTAAACTGTTTTTCCTTTTAGCTATGGAAAATACCTCAAATATCGGTTAGGAAAGGGCATGTGACATAAATCTGTTGAAAAAATAATAAAGACTGTGTCACATCCCACATTATGTTTTACTAACACTGAATTTATTTTTCTACAATTAATACAAGCATTTTAATTTAGTGGTTTTGTTAGTAATGAATTAACTCTTTAGTGAAGAAGTCCTTCAGAGTTACAGTACAGTTCTCCCTTTTTTTTTTGGAGTTCAGCACCCCATTGTATTTCTTGCATTCCTGTCTACCAAAGGCAGATGTGCTTCTATCTGTCCTCATTAGGAGAGGTTTTCTGTTCAAATCCTTACACTATAAAAAAGAAGCGAAAACTATCTCATATTTCCTTGAACATATAATGTAGTAAAACACACACGTGGGCATTTACCAAAGAACGAGTGATTCACAGTAACACGTTACACGTTAGTCCTTTGTCCCTAATCTCAGCTTCATACTGCATGCATAAGATACTGCTTAATTACACAGCTCAGCTTCCCAGCCTCTTTTCACATTGTCTTCACTTCCTATTCCAGCATGACATCGGTTTTTTCCCAGTTTTTGTTGTACCATCTTTTTGTATGTTTCAGAGATTCACTGTGCTTCAGACATTAACAGAAAATCTTCTCTCCCAATAAATCATATACTCAGTGTAACTGCTCTTTACCAGTCAGATGTAAATGGAGCATGATACAACCTACACGGAATCTGACCTGCTCTGGCATCAGGCCATAAACCATGGAAACATACACAACAGACATAAAGAAAAATCTCCTTCCTGCTTGTGTGGAGACAAGCATAATAGATGTACCAGAAATTACACTAATACAGAATATTCCTGTTTGCTTCTTTGACCAGTAGGAATTGGTATCCTAAGCGCTGGGAAATAAAGGTTAAATTCCTTACATTGTCATGGCCTTTGAAAGTGATCTTCATGAATCATAACTTCTTGTGTCTTATAATATCTATGCATAATAGTAATAAGCCATACTCCATTTGCCTACTGTGCCTATCTATTTAAAGCAAGGATCGCAGAGATGAATACATCGGAAAAATCAAGTCACTAGACACCTGCCAGTCAATAGAAATACTAATAAAGCCAGTGAGGATATCAGAATGAAAGACAGAAAGAGAATAAAAAATACAAGCAAAGAAAAACTCTGTAACTACATTTTACTGAGGAATGCAGCAAACTTCATAGATGCATTATAAATGGTGCACGCAATTGCACCCACAGCGTAGTAAAGAAGTCAAGAGAGACAATATTTCCAGTTTTCTTTTTGGGAGGCGGGTATAGAACTGGCAGTAGAAATCTGCCTGTTGTTTTGTTCACAACATGCCCTGGAGCCTCGTGTACATCCTCAGCAGTTTAACAGGGTATGAGAATGTATGTAAGCCCTATACTAGCAGAAAAAATTCTCAAACAAACAAACAAAAATAAATAAAAATCCCCCCATCATCTACAGCCATCAAAAAACTATAATGTTGCTGATCTGACAGTAGACAACAATGTTGGCATGAGATAAAGAAGGGAAATTGGAAATGACAATTTTTATTAGACCTAGACAGAACAAAAATGAAATTGCTCACAGACATAAAATGAAATGACGGAGATAATTTAGAGTTCAGAAATTTGTTACAAAATTAAAACAGCTACCGATGGTTTCTCAGGGGCCACAGATAAAGTCCTTATTAATATAGCAATATTTGAGAAGGCTGTGAATCTAGAAAACTCTCCTCCACAACTACCAGAAATCAAAGAAAGGACCAGTAATGTGGACCACAGTTTCCAGTGGATTGAGGGATGTCAAGAAGACACCAGACACCTTCAAGTTTAAAAGAGATTATCTAAATTAAGACCCTCGTGAATACATTTTTAAATGGAAACAGAAAATTGAAGTTTATGGTAGAAGAGGGAAAGAATTTCTCTGCTAGAAATGGAGGAACATGCAAGGCTTTACTGATGAATTTACCTCCAATTTTAACTCACAGAGGTTCAGAGGGGGACCAGATTGTTCATCTCATTTTACAGAACAGGGGGAGAGGGGAAGCTTTATGTCAGTGTTTTAGTACAAAGGATTATTCAAATTTATGAATGAATCTGTGAATAAACAATAAAATCAGCCCAACAGAGAAAGTGACATAACCTATGCAAGTAGAGATTATAAATTCTTTATTATTGCATCTTTATGTATGTTAGTATCAAGAAGACCTGAACCTGTATTAAGATCACTAAAATATTCTGTAACAGACTGTTAAAGAAACTGTGTTTTCCAGAGAACAACACAAAATATTGAAAATACTTTACATTGACAGGTATTTTACCTTGAAATAGAACAAGAGATATAACTGATGCTCAGCGAAAGATAGATTTAACAAGTCTGAAAAGCAGATGTGACCTGCAAATCCTTATAGTGAACAATCTGTAATTTTGTAAGAGTATATTAATAGGATATCTCTGATAAGTAGCCAAACAGAAAGTACCACAAAAAGTTCCTAACTAAATACTGATATCAAAGCACATTTTTATGTTTTTAAAAGTGCATATTGCCATGTGGAAGAGGACCTGTGCAAAGGATAGGAAACATATGATAAGAGCTGTTACAATTTTAGTAATGGCTTTTAGGATCTGTAATCAATTTGCCAGTAATGGGATACAATTTTAGCATGGCATGCTGAAAAATGTGTTTTTTTGTTTGTTTTCTTTTTTTAAAAAAGTTTAGGAATAAACAGTTTGTGATGGAATCTAAGGAAATAACAGCTGTTCAGAGAAGGAGTTTCCCGTAAAAAGGTCTAGTGTATGCAAAATGACAGCCAGCCTGGCACTTCAAGTAGAGCTTTGTAGGGTTCTGCTTCCATTGCAGAAGCGTTATTTGTCTATCCAGAACACAAGACCCATTGTAGGACAGAGATTCCCTTGTAGGTGTTCAAATGTAATCTTCAGAATCTATCTTGCAGTCATTCCCATATCCGTATTTTCCTCTCAGACACCTATTTAACAGAAGGAAATGCCAAAAGAGCAACACAAAAAATATAAATCCAAGGGTGATGACTAATTATAGCAATTTTCTTTGTGTCTTCTTTTGCCTTTTATCTGCAATTCAGCCTTAAAATAATTTCATCCATATACTCCTGCCTCATAAAATTCCAAGTTAATTTGGATCATTACATTTAAATAATGAAACGAAGGGGGTTTTATCTGTGATTTGTAAACTTAAGGTTATAAAAGTAGTTTATAAGATGAATAAAACAACAGTGAAATAAAAAGTGTGTGATTTACAAATTGCATGATTAAAGGAAAAATTGTCAGAAAACTAAGCTGCCTACAGCAATTCTGATGCAATTAAATGGAAAAAAAAAAAGAAAAAGAAAAAAAAAAGAAAAAGAAAGTGGTGAGACATATTCATGTCCTCGAAGAATCTGTTCTCAAAGATGCCAGATCTGCTCAGGGTTCTGCCAAATACGAGAATATCAGCTTCAGATTCCAACAATCATTCTCAGCTGCTGAGAAATAAGAAATGATGTGGCCATAACCTTTCCCAGTCCAACTAGATTGAACTGTGCTTAATCAAGTTTTAAGAAAAAAAGATTTTTGTTCTGCCAAGAACATAAAACAGAGTACAGCCTTCTCTAGACAGACCTTCCCTTTGGCACAGACTGACATGATACTGCCATGAAGTTCTGACGTGAAAACTGTTAGTGATAATACCACAAATACCAAAATTTTTGATAGAGTAGAATGAGAAATATCTATTATGTTCAGTGAACTTCCATTAAACTGGAATATATATATTTGTAAACATTCTTTTATTTATCCCTATATTTATGAAACCATTATCATTAAGCCTTTTAGTGCAACCAAATGCTGCAAATAATTTTTGTGGTGAGGAATTTCTACGAACCTTCCACAAGTAACAATTGGTTGCACTGAAAAGGAAAGTTCAGAAGCAGAAAAAAGTACAGGAGAAGAAAATCTTCAGAGCTCATGACAAAATAGTGCTTAAAAAACCTCTAGTAATCTCTCATGCCTTTTCCACAGGTGATAATACTACTTTCTAAACACTTCTTACGCTATCAGAGTGGCTCAAAAAACATCCAGGAGCTATTCTGGAGGCATTTCTTCCTCTTCTCCCTAACCCCACAGAACACAGCTCTACAGGACCTGAATATTTTATTGCATTCTCGAAAATAGGAGAAATCATCTATGAGTTAGATACCATTTCTGTACCAGCAATAGCACAATACTAACCTGCAATAATACCATTGCCTAATTTGTTTTTTACTGTGGCAGAGCAATTCTGCCTCTGCATATTAATATAGTACATATTTAACATGGTTTGTTGGACTCCCATAAATTTCCACAACGATCCAGCCGCTACCTCATCTCTAGCACAGCCAAATGCTCAGAGGTCTGCAGAATTTATGTTTTTCAACTCAGCAACAGAATGTATGGTTTGCAGAGCAAAGGCTTTTATGTGTCCATGAAACAACTGCAGTATCCATGTATCACTCTGTGGTAATTGTTGGGAAAGGTTGATTTTATAATGATGACGAATGCAAATTTCTGGGTACGTTGGAAGCAACATCAGACGTAGTTTAAATGAGAGGGTTTTTTATAATCAATCTTGCAATCTTCCCTAATTTTTTGTGCTGTAATGCAGTGACAGCACATGTTAATGACAAGTAGTGTCCGAGTTGCTGATTTTCACTGGTGTTCACTTTAAACCTGTCATCTTTATCACTGACATTTTTCAAGAAGCCCAAGACAACACCATAAATTAGGTCTAATGAATAACCATAGATTTGCCTCTACCAAGCTCTAATTACTCTGATGCTATCCTAACTTTAAGCTTAGTCTAAGCATAGACCATTCAACTGATTTTTAATTGCACAGAATTTAAGGGAAATAATTGCCTTTTAATTTACATATTTCTGTAATTGTTTTCCTGGAAAGAAGACATGTGGTTAGCACCCTGCAGCACCAAATTCCTTGTAAAGTAATCTCTTTAGAAAGATAAGGATCAGCTGAAAAGTTTCGAGTCCCCACACAAAGGGTCTAAGTCATATTTGAGGCATGTTACTACCAACACTTGTGCCACAGGAAAACCTATGTTACCAGAGGACAGACAATGCTACAGTCTTATTTGGAAGTAAAAAAAGCTCAAGCACAATATTTTTATAAACACTGATTACATGTATTTTCTTGTTTGGTTTACTGTGGTCTCAACTGAAAATGTCAGACTTACATCCAGTCTTTACTCTTGATCAACTTTTTTTAATGTGGAAATGAAGAATGAAACTCAAAAATAAGACAACATATCTCTCTCTGTCCCTCTCTATCTAAAACTTTCTTCAACATCAGTCATTGCAACCATAACAGACATTTACAGAATAGACCAAGTTCACAAAGCTGGGAGGTTAACATAAACCCTAGTTATGGCAATAATTCTTATTTAGACTGCTTCCTGTAATGTACGGAAATATATTTAGAAATAACTGAAGTACCAATTTTTCACTGTAAGCAGGAACTTCATGAACAGAAATGTTAGAAGTTACTGTCATTGAAAAGGTGCACAGTGGTGAACATCTGCTTGTTTACCATAAGGGATCTGAACATAAGATGTTATTATGGCCTCATACTCTGAAGCTTGATAAAAAGCTTTCAGTAAATTAGGTTTGGACCTTTGACTGCAGGCAAATTCCAGAGTTTAGCTGACCCTGAGTGAGGGTAACTGATTTCTCTCTTAAACAGATGAGCTTTCTCTGACTCACTGACAAATATTAATGACAAAATCTCCTTTTTGGAAAAGAACTGAAAGTCTGACAGGCAAGATAACTTCTACCTTGGCAGCTGTAGCCAGAGTAACCTCCAAGCTTGAAAAATGTAGTCGCAGACTGCTTCAGGAGAATAGTTATCCCTTTTACTCTCAGCGCTACGTATAGCATAGTCACCATTTATCTTAAAAAAAAACAGGAATTGATTCCAAGGGAAAAGTTTGCTTCTCGCTAAATCAATCCATTTTCTCTGGCCTTTCTCAAAGAGGAACTTGTAAAATATATTACTTTCCAATTTGTTGCTGTGTTATAAGTGTTCGTATAAAATAGCATGTATACTGTATTCAACTATCTCTGTTATTTATGGACATGGTCAATGTTGCATCACATCTAATCATCACAGTATTGTAAATTTTCCTGACCATTTTTTTTTCAATGAGCAATTCTTATAAATTTAAAAATTTAGTTATATCTGTCCCATTACTGGTATCTCCATCAGTACTTAAACAAAGCTGGATATTTGTCCTTTGGACTGCAACTTTAATTATTCATTTTTCAAATGAGCAAAAAGTCCAACATGACCTTATAGGAGAAGATTGTGCAGTTTCCTAACAAGAAATAAAGTATTGAATAAATGAAAAAGGTTACAGCTCAACAAACTCTTAGATAACTTTGAAAAACACATTTGTATGTGCATTCAATGCACCATACTTATTCGTCTTTTTGAGATATTAATTTCCTTTATGATGTACATTGTGAGGTTTGGAAACAGTGCTGTGACAAAGAGTAGAAAACAGCCCAAGTTTTCCCTGCATGAGGTCTTTTCCACAGAAAGGGTAGGAGACAGGTGAGAAAGAGAGAGAAGTAATTTTTATAATACCCCTATGTAGACAAGTTAGCTGTGTTATAGATAAAAGCAGACCAGTTAACTTGCATGTTTGCGTATGACAAAGCTACCAGTTGTTATTACTCCGATTTTGATATGCTGTTTTCAGTTATGACTCTAATTTTACAAATCCAAAGGTGTTTTAACTAAGATTTCTTATTACTTCCAATGCTCTGTAGAGAAGCACTGGTGTTATTCCCATTGCTAGGAAAATATACTTTGTTTTCCTGACATAAAACGTCCCTGAAGACCTTTGTCAAGCTATGTCAGCTTTGAAACTGGGAATTGAAATTTAGCAGGTAGTTGCCCCTTATTTGAACAGGTTTTTGGAGTCCCCTTTAAAATCTACTAAAATGTGGTCATGATTGAAAACCTTTGACATGGCGGTTCACAAAAACACACTAGCAATTGTGACAATTTTATTGTTAAATTCCTTTTGTTCAAAGGTTCAGAATGCAAGAAATCCAGGGACGAACAGGTTTTTCTCAGCAGTAGGCTGCCCACACATAACCTGAACTGAGAGTAAGGAATAAAATCTAGGAAACATGAAGGAAAGGTCTTCCCAAATTAAATGCTCCAGGGACAAGAGCTGGACAGGTTGAAGTAGTAGCTTGAGAATCTGAAGTTAGAAGACAATGGAAAAACACTGAAAATACTATTACTAATCAACAGTGAAAAGAATCTGGGTTAGAAATGTTAGATAGAAACCCTGCAGAAAATCTTACAAATAGATTTTTAAAATAGGATCTAAATTAGATTCCAGCTCCAGAACAGTTTTGGCCTGTGAACTGAAAAGAAATCTTGTGAAAATTGACTTTATGTCCTGATTACACCGATCATTTAAGTATTTGAGTCATTATATATTAAGCCAGGTTTTATGCATGTATGCTTATCTGTATCTCTGTTGAGAGAGGAAGAGTTTCGGCTATGAAAGAATATTTTCTTCAGGTATTTTAACACAAACCGGCTATATCCTGAGCTTGCATTGACTTCCTGATTCCAGATGGACTGAACAAAAAGCGAGCTAAACTACATAGACTTTTGCAGTCCCCAGTTCAGTATAATTAAACGATTAAAAGTAAATAAGTAATAAATAAAGAATCAGTTTTAAATTTGATCTTACTTTTTTTTCTGAGTTAGGTTTCCTATTCTCTGTATTAGAAAATATTACACAGGTTGCATGAACAATATATTTCATGTTTTACTCAAATATTGAAAATTTGATGTGGATTAAATGTGTCAGAGAGCCAAACCTTTATTTTTCACCATTCTTATCTGTATTTTCAGGCTATTAGAAGTCCCCGACAGAGACAAATCAGAATAACGGACCAGCTGACAGAATACTGCTCCCTATGAGACCTATACTCTGTACAGAACACCTTCCTTCACAGAAAAAAGTTCACATTCTGCCTTTCTTTTTCTTTTCATTTTTCACCCACAGTAAAAGAAACATGTTTAACTTTAAAAATATGGATCTAAATTTAAGAATTTAAAGAATTAACTTGCTTACAGTCCACCTGTCAAAACAAAATCTATGCAGAAGCACTATGAAATAAATTTTACATGAAAGAAATTACAAGTGCATGAAAAGTAAGACTGAAAATAGTTCCCCCACCAAATCCTGCCCAAGTGATTATCCACTGAAAGTTCCTTTATACATAAGTGGTTATTTACATTGAAAGAATACTTTCAAAAAAAAAAAAAAAAAAAAGGAAAGGAAAGGGTTATTTTGAATCTAACTTTTAAAGAACAATTTTTAAAGAAGAATTTTTTTTTCCCAAATAAGGAAAAATAAGAAAAAAAAATATCCCATGTCTGGCTTACTCCTTTTTTGATTTTGTAGATATTTGGGAAGATACCCACATGTACAAAGATGAAGATGCGCGTTTTTCTTTGAAGAGCTTGAATTTCATACCCTTTCGAGGGTTTTTATCCATAAAACTGAGAATGTCAGGAGAAAGCTTAGCATCCCAAATGATCATTTGTTTGGCTGGAAGAATTCCACTGCTCCAGGGACAAGCAGTTTCTGTGGAGGTTTTGCTGTACTAAGTAACTAATATTGGTTAATCTCATTGCTTACTTTGGTAGAACAAAACCATAAAGATTGTTAAGCATTTAGCAGCAGGGCAGTAAATATAACAGCGAAGAAATTTTTGCTTAGCATTTCAACTACTACAGACTGGATGGACAGATGAAGACTGAAGAAGTCAGAAAGACCAGGGAACACAAATCAAGTTAGAGTTACGACATCAGACGTTTTTGGAGCCTTCTCCAAATAGCCTGATAAAAAATGCAGTGTGTCATGCAGAAACTATAAGCAAATTCCTTCAAGAATGATTGATGCTGCTGAATAGGAGCAAAAGTGCTTCACTTTCCTTATATATTAAGCTTCATGGAATATTTTTTTACTACATGCAATAACCAATTAATTTATACAAAAAAAAATTAGTCAAGTATGACAAATACCCATTTTGGGGGGAGCACTGTAGAGAAATCAGCACAGCAGGAATTTACTCTTGTGAAATCTGCAACAGCATAAGGGATCGAAAAAACTGATTCTTGAGAAGTCTTTAGCACACATTCCTAGCAAATTTTTTGCCTCTACACATATTTCACACTATGTTAAGGTTTAGCTCTACAGTACTCTGAAATGGGAACTGGTTTATACTGTCTTGAAATGCTGCATTCAATAGCACTTGACACTCACTTTCCACCTTTGGGCCTGACTTTTAAAAACATGAAGGCGAGTGTGAAAATATTAATTTTAATGAAGCTGCATTTCAGGAGGATGATGGAGAAGGAACTGTAAAAGTACTAATTCCATTTGCTTTATTGGAGATGACAGACAGGGGAACAGAAAATGATTAAAAGAGCTAACTGGAGAATGGAAGTCAAGTCAGCTAAAACAGTTCAAAATTTGCAGCAAAGTCTGATGGAAAAATGAGTAATGTCTTCCACAGAGGCAGGGAGTAAGATTCAATTACTCGTCAGACTGGCTGTCTGCTTCCAGGACACACATAAGGCAGTTACCCAGGCTATTTCTCCCCTGGGATGCCACGTCCCTGCTGTGGGAGCGAGGGTCCCGCAGAGGGTTGGGTAGAGCTGTGCCCTCCCCAAGTGTCCCAGCTCTGGCAGCCTGCCGCTAACTCTTGTGAAAGGACTGGAGCCTATTTGTTCACATCGCTTTCTGCAGAATTCCACTATGGTAGTTCAGGATCAGAATGTTATCCAATTTGTCCCCATCAAGGGGAACTGACAGCTGGCAGAGGTGGCTTCACCCATGTTGCTCCTGGACTGTGGTGCTTAGTGGCCCGTACTCTGCATGGCTGAAAGCCTGGGTGGCAGCCTCTGTGTTCCAGCTCAGAGAGCCTAGCAAAGCCAATTACCTTTGCTGAGGTATTTTTCTATGCTGGCCTGTGACCAAGGAAAGATTAAAGGTTGCAGAAGAAGCCAAGAGGTGATTTTCCTACAAATAAATTGCCCAGAAAGATAGATTTCTTCACAGCTATTGTAAGAGTTGGCCGCTGTGATAAGGGATTTGCTTAAACCAAAGATGTCTTTCAATGACTATATATGTGCTAGTAAAAAACAAAATCAAAACCAAAAGATAATTAATATTTTACAGCAATAAATAACTCATTTTCAGAATGCAATTTTGCGAGCGGTTAAGTTTGTGCATCATCTGAAAAGGCGACTGAAAATCCTTTGACATTTAATTTCTTTTCTCCTCACAAAAAAGTTTTTCATTATTAATAGGTCTTATTAAACTAACAGTACCAAGAGGATGATTTCACTCTGTAAAAAACAGACAGGTAGAAGCTGACCTTTACACTCTTTGAAAAACAGTAATTTATTCATATTATCTGAAGATTATTGTTTTGTGGATAACAATAAGAAGGACCCATTCTGCATTTCTTATTTATTCTAAACTCCTGGGGAATTTAACAATGAAAATTATCATCGAGGGTTCTTCATGGGGAAATGGGAAGGATATGCAGGATGGCCCCAAGTAGCTATACAATATGAATGTATACTGTAAACTATCACAACTGTGTTTTCTCATTAAAAATAGCTTTTACATGAAATAGCTATTCAGAAAAATAACCAACATATTGTTCACTGCATACATTTGAATGTGACAGGTAAAATGCCTCAGCGTGTATTAACCTAATTTAATTTAATATTGCAGAAGGAATAATAAGAGATAGGTTTTTTTAACCTAAAGTTCATTTCAATTACACTGAAAATATTCTTCCTAACAGCCTGTGCTGCCTCAAATTTGCTTTGGTGCTGAAGTGTTACACAGCGTTGCACGTATTTCAAATACATATAGGAAAAGGGGAGCGAAGAGGTTATCTGTCTCAAGAGCAATGTATCCCGTACACATCGCAGGTACTGTCCTACCCCCAGTTCACTGGTCAGTGGCCTGGCTATCATATGGAGCCAGCATTAGACTAAAAGTTAAAGTGTGCTAAGATATAGCTTCAAATGGGTACAAAGATACCCTGTAGATCCACCCAGTGAATGGCTATAGGAAGACAAGGCAGCACTCTGCAGTACCCAATGCTTAGAGAAAACAGAAAAGTATAATTCAATAAATATTGACAGAAGTTGTACCTTTTCAGTTAGCTTTGACAATGACCTTTATTCTTCAACTAATTAAATCAGTTTAGTTCTGGAGATTAATAATTAGTCGTAGTTTTTTTCCCTCCTTTTTATGGGATACTTTTTAATTAGAGTCCCTAGTGGTGTTTCAGGAATTTGTGTGCAAATATTGTGTTGGTGATGTATCTTCCTTCTGGCTAACATTTACAATACTTAGATCATTCATGCTCCAGGAAGCTTTTTTATTCTTTATGTACAACAACAAAATAAATCACCATTAAAGGGTTCTGTAAGCAACTCAGATCATTTTGACTCACCTTCTACGTTTTACACAGACTGCTGAAGTATGGTCATAAACAATGGGACTGTCATGTGATGCTTTTGACATATATGCACTTACTGAGTCCTGCTTCCACTGCATACCACACCTTCACAGTCCCGTATCATACAGTCTTAACACTCCAGTCCAGCCTTTCTTATTAATCTGTCCCTTCCAGGAACAGTTGTAGATGACAAACCTGTCAGTTCATTTTTGCTTTTCAGTTTTTAATGTCTTACTACTTTTGGGAGGCTAAGGAAACAAATTAAAACATGTAGCATCAAAAAATGCTACTTCTAATTATTGATTAAATTAAAAAACTATATGATACCATGATGTTAAGAAATGTATCAGTTTGGATACTAATTTTACCTTTAAGTTTAGTATAACAACTTGACCTTTAACGTGTTGCTTTACATAGAAGACAAGAAATAAGGTATCATTAAGCTACTCAGATGTTTCCATCCTCCTCTTGTTTGCAATTGACAGACTTGATGTTTCTGAGAACCACAGGATGACAGCTGTGGTGACTGAAAAAAAATGTCTAAGCTTTCAATTCAAATTTTACAACACTTTCAGAGATACTTTCCGTCTTCTATTCTGCTGTTGAATGACAAACACCTGATTGGTGTCAAACACACGAGGAACTGACAGACATTAAAAGGAATATAGTTATTGGGCGTTTAGTGACAGTTGATCTTCCACAAAACAAGCTGAAGCAGCTGACTGCTGTCTGAAACCAAGATCACATTTTGGGGGGTAAGAGAAATTTGCAACTAAAATAAAAAATTATCTGCAGAAATAGATAGTTCCTTACAAAATCCCAGCATCTATTGTAAGAATGTAATCATAGTACTATGGAAGGTAAATATGCAGTACATTTGCATTCTTCATTACTCATGGAGTATGCTCCCCTTATTTTGTTAAAGATACATTAGATGATTCACTTCAAGTACCTGATGGACATTAACACATTTAAAGATATGGTATTACAAGGAAGATTAATGATTTCCCCAAAGCATACCAGTCAGGAACTCATTTTAATTCTCACAAAACTACTATACATATAAGTTACCCAAGCTGCTCTCTTTTTTCATTGTAAAGCAATGTTTCAGAAATGGGAAGTTTATTATTAGGAAAAGAAAAACATGCAAGAGGGTTAATATGCATATACAGCTGTATGAAAAATCAGAGTGCAATTCAGATCTTTATAGAAGAACGTTAAGTTCAGGAGCTATAGAAATGCAACTTATGACTTAGTCTAAGGTCTTGAACAGTTCTCTGTATCTTAACTTCTGTACAACCTCAGTAGAATTATTTTCAAAGAGCTTTCCACTCTATTATTATATTTAGGCAGACAAATATGGGCGAAAACTTCATAAAAGGTGAGCTCTCATATAAATGTTCTCCATTAGGAACTGCCCATTAGGGAGTTTTTCTGGAACTCTAGAGCTTAAAGAGTGAGTTTGGCCTGCTTTTAAACCTTCCACAGTCTCATCTTAAAAAGCGCTAACTACTTAGGATGACTAGAGGATAAATTTATATTAAAGGAATATATTTGTGACAGGAATCTAGAGATTCGAATTAATTTGTTTAATTTCTTCCTTTTTTTATTCTGCTAGTCTTGCAAGTTTGAGGAATGAAAAACGCTATTTAAATGTAAAATATTTATCAAATATTAAAACATATTAAATAAGATAATCAGAAAACATTAAATCAGGTGAAACAATCATATTCTATCCATTCACATTCCTACCACCCCCACGAATTCATGACTTTTTGTTCTGTGAAAAGTTTCAGTTTCTTCATAACTGCTAAAGGAAAATAAACAAACCTCGAATTCTAACTTACTCACTTATTCTTCCTTCCTCTTTTTCACAATGAGCCAGAAAGACTTACAGCAAAAATCCTCTATATAATTTTTTAGGAAGTAAGGTTTGAACTCAGATAAATATTTTGCAAGAAGCTACAACTTCAAAGAAAGCAATAGAAAATAGGAAATATATTACTTATCTTTTAAAATATCCAAGTAGAGACAACACTTTTTTTTTTTCATTAATTTTTAGAATAAGACTCAACCATTCTCAAATACACTGCAAAACAGAAGCAATACTCTAATTTATGAATTCAATTATAATAGGATTAAAGTAATAAAACTATTATTAAGTTCAGTTTTTTCTCAGAAACGTGCAACTGTGTAGCACAATAGTAATACATTGTGAATCACTTGGTGTTAAATAATGCTTCTTACTGCCTGCAGGGTAAGACTAGCTTTTATTGAAATGAGAATGAGAGAGACTATTCAAAAAACAAGTATATACAAACTGTTTTCTCAGCACGAAGTAGTTTAAGGTATTTTCCAAGCAGCTTCCTGGCCATCTGAACCTGCAACACACCAATCCACCAAAACCTGAATAAAATAAGTATCAGGGTATGCTTTAGATCAGCCTAGATAGATCTTACTGAAGAGGTTGATCATACAACTTAAAAGTCCTAAAACCATCAAAAAAAAAAAAAAAGATTTTCCGCTGAGGATACATAGTACATGAAGAATCACCTGTGCTTAAACTACATTTTCAAATGTAGGTGTCTAAACTGGGTCACAAAGATCAGTATCTAGGAATGCGAATTAAGGTGGCCTGATTTTCAGAAAAATTTCTTCTGAAATCCACTGCAATTCTTGTAGTTCAACACTTCTAGAAAACTGAGCATCTTTCTTTATATTCCTTCATTGCCAACTATAGGTACCTTAGTTTGAAAGCAGTTGTTTCTCAAATGTTCACTTATAATCCAATAGAGTAAATGAGAATCACAGAATGATAGGGACTGAAGGGACCTCTGGAGATCATCGAGTCCAACCCCCTACCAGAGCAGGGTCACCTAGAGCAGGCTGGACAAGAACGCGTCCAGGCGGGTTTTGAATGTCTCCAGGGAAGGACACTCCACCACCTCTCTGGGCAGCCTGTTCCAGAGCTCTGCCACCCTCAAAATAAAGAAAATCCTTCTCATGTTTAAATGGAACTTCCTATGCTCAAGTTTGTGCCCATTACCTCTTGTCCTGTCCCCAGGCACCACTGAAAAGAGCCTGGCCCCATCCTCCTGACACCCAACCT
>VXBH01003943.1:334511-361173 GCA_013400035.1 Rynchops niger | reverse complement strand
TCCCAGTTTTGTATCATCAGCAAACTTGCTGAGGGTGCACTCTGTCCCTTCATCCAAGTCATTGATGGATATATTGAACAGGACTGGTCCCAGTACTGACCCCTGGGGAACACCACTTGTCACTGGCCTGAATAACTTCTCTGGGAAAATGGCAACAACGGAAAATCCCAAACAGTTTCAGTTTTGTTTTGTTTTTTCTCCCACAGAGTTCCTTCTGGTTTCTGTCTGCCTGTCCATATGTGCATGTCCATAGATGCATATACGTACATATAGAAGAGTAAAAATGAACAAGAGCTATAGCTTTCTTGCCCTGAGCCTGTGAAGTCTGTTGTAATTGTACGTCAATCTTATCTATGCTTAAAAGACAGATAATATCATCAGGTCCTAGACAAACCCTACTGTGATTCCTTCCTCGCAGTTCCTTAGGGGTTTAACTCTTTATGAATTAACCCATGATTCTTCCAAGCCCTCCTTAAAAACTGCATTCAAAACATGCTTCTGTTCCAATGGCTCTGGACCTATGTAGCATGCAGAAATCCTCCACTTGCCTTTGCATATTGGTGCATGCAAATATTGGTTCATTCACCAGCTCAACGCTGGGGAAGATGCCCCCAAGGACCCACTCTCTCCTGCTCTCTATTCATCTCCCATCAACTGTCCGCTATTAGCATGCCCTGCGGAGTGAAGGAAATGGGAGCTATCATAAATATTGACCTACTGCTAGTTGTTCCTTCTCAGCAGTAGAGAACTAGAAATGAGAATGCATCTCCCTGACTCTCTGGCTGCTTCTAAAGCATACAAATAGAAACAACCCTTGAAGTGTGAAGACTTTCGTCAGAAACTCTTATTTTTTAAATAATAACCAATAGAATGAATGCAACTGCTCTCCCTGGTTATACAAATAATACAAAATTGCACTATTTAGTAAAATTCATAAAAGCACAAATTTGCTACTAAAGATTTTACTTAATTATGACTTTGCAGATGCTTCTATTCAAGTGTTCATCCATGAGATACATGTTTAACCTGGCACAGATAAAAGAAATCTGAATAAAAGCTTTTAATAACACTAGTTTCAGCAATTTCATCTCCATTTGGAAAAAAGCTAGAAGCACAAATTCATGGTAATATATGGGTACACAGTGAAGCATCCATTTATTGGTAGTACTTTGAGGTTCTCTACTTTTATGAAAGCAGACTACACTTTTATGTTGATTGCTGTATTTGTAATGTGCTGTTTTGTGCACAATACTCTGCTGAGAGAATAAAGTGATGGACATGTATAACCTCTGAAGAAATCAGCTGGAATTTTATATAGGGCAGTGCATTAGACTTGTTCATCTGAGAAAAGCAAGTTAAAAGGTTACAGTTTTCTGATATATTTGAGGATCAGGGGCTGAATTGAATCCCAAAATGATTACTGAGAGTTAATTGATTGGGCTCCATTTAGTGACTTCAGTAATGAGGATGAAAAATTGCCCAGAGGGAGACAGAACTGGAAACAATATTTATTTATTTTTTTAGTAATGTAAATCGTATTACTTATTATTGAAATATAACAAAGAAACATTTATTTGCAGTGCATCATTACTGAAACACAACGGAGTCTATCTGCAATACCAAACTATATAATATTTTCCTTCAAGTTATTATTTGCAATTTATTTTCCAAGTTTAAATTAAAATTAATTATATTTTTTGTGTTTGGGAAAGCAGAATCCTGTAGGAAATCTCCTCTCAAAAAATTGCATCTTGCGCTAAAATTAAAAGTGCATTCATATTACAAATACGTTGTATTAAAAACTATTCATGTTCGTATGAGACTGAGAAATAGGGCCTGTATTTTGAAATATTTCAAACGAAATACAAATCAGCACAGAATTATTTTTTTAATTTTCAGTGTGTGAAATACTAAAAATCCATCTACTTGCACTTAATACACCATAAATTGAGATATAAAATTATTTTCTGTATATATTTCATTGCATATTTGTATGTATGCATTCTATGTGCTACATATCCCATAAAGCAGTGTATTCCTCTCTATACGTATATATATATATACGTATGAGTTCAAATGAATTATATTTTGCTCAGAATAACCAAAGAAGAAACACCAAGGTTTGTCTTAAAACCAATATGTAATATAAAACATTTACAGCTGAGGAAACCATAAAGGAGTTCAACAGAAAATACTATGCTACAGTAAAAACCTTACTGTAATTCATTTTACAATAGCTTTTTATTCAAATCTGAGATGAGACTACCTGCTTTCTCAACAAGAAAGTAGATACTGTTTGTAGTAAAAAATAAATTATTGGGTATTGACTGATTCTAACACATTTCTGGTTGGATTCAGACTGCCTTTTTTGTATAAGAAGTCTCAACAGGTAGGAGCTATTTATAAATCTATCGCTCACCATGATCAAGTTTCTAACTTGGGGTCCTAGTTTTGACAGTGAGATTAAGAGAGATCCATCAATGTGTGTCTCTCAGCACTCATATGGCCTCCTTGCTCTAGCATCTGAAACAACTTTTAATCTATTTACTCTCATAACAGCCAGTGAGTTAACTAGTACGTTTTTCACCATTTTCTGGAAGATTTACTAAGGTCACAAAAGGAAAGGAATCATAACGGGGGTTCCAAAATGCCAAGCCAACTTTCTTACTATTTAATAGTGATTCTTCTAATTATGTAATGAAGTTGCTGATAATTAGTACCCATCTGACTAAGAAATAATGAAGCACCTTATAAACAACTCAAAATACAGAAGAAATATAGGGAGAGACTGAGTGTAGATTATCCAATAGTCTAAGGATAATGATCACATGTATTCTTGTGAAAAATAACTAGCAGAAACTGTTTCAAGTGTTAACAGTACCACTGCACTACTGCTTGTTGAAAGGGATACCACCCTGGAGTGGTATTTCAGGTCAAGCGGAATATTCTTCTGTTGCCATCTCAGAGGGAGGAATTCTGATTATTACTTCATAAATATAACTTTGCAAGAACGATGCTGACCTACTCAGATTGCCTTAGCTCAAATTTCATAGTGATGTGTATATTCTAGAACTCCACCTTCTATTAAGAAACAAAGGAGCCTAAAGAATTTACAGTACAAGAAGGACAGAAACCAAACTGCTAGTACACAGGTTAAATATTATGGCTGCAATCTTCAGATATAGGTAGGCTGAAACCAGTGCTTCAATCACTGGGGATATCTGGAGAGTCACAACTTAGTGAGGTGACCCCCATTAGATCACAGGGGAATATAATCTTTTTTTGAGCATGGAATGCTATATTTTCTCTCCTTATACAAAAGTGTATCCTCGAATGTAATATGATTGACACGTGACATATAAAAAAATCTAATTCACTGAAACTCATGAGTCTTTCTATTTACTTTCCCAATTATTCTATTTTATTTACATTTTTTTTGGAAGTCCTCCTTACCTCACTACTTATTCACTCGTTGATAGATCCCTAAGCAAACTAAACTTTTTTTCCCCTTCTCAGCCATCACTTCTCTCCTCTAATTCCTCTAATTTCACTATGCCACTCCAAACCCAGCAGTTTTATCTGCAAGGAACAAACCGCCTTTGGGAGAATAATGAAACTGTCACCAAACTGTTGCACTTCATTTTGGTTTGACTCATTTCAGTGAACTTCAATCAATATTCCTCCTGCTAACTTTTGAAAGCCCTGTTGTCGGAAAAATTATTTCTTTTATATGACATAACTCATTCTTTCTTAACTGATTAGTGGAAGGCTGAAAATAAATTCTACCCAAAACATGGGCTGATGTTTATCAGAAATTTTCAAGGTCTGTTCATCTAAATACATATCGAAAAAATCAGGCAAATGCACATATGGAATCCATCCATCTACTTACAAGTAAGTATAAAATAATCAATCTGCACAACAGCACAAATACTGAATTGATCAGTAATGACAATTTTATTTTTTTTAACATTAAAAGTGACCTACTTGAACCTGTGTCAGACCTTCCATCATACAGTTGTCCCCTTGGGATACTATAGCCATTAAAAGTTACTTGGCGTTAAAATTTGGTACACAAAGTCTTAATTTTAGATTATTTCTCTCTCTAACAAATGTACACACATTCATACACTCATACACTCAATTTACTGTTAGGGTATTTCTAAAAGTTCATAGACTACAGACTTTGGAAGGACATATTAGATTTCTACAAATGGAACAGTCTGATTTGTGCTTCTTTATACTGCTACAGTAACATGAAGCAGCTATACAGCATTAAGCGTCCAGATGAGACTGCAAAAATAGCTTTATGGCTGCTTTTGTGATTTTTCACAAAGGTAATTCCATAAGAATTTTTATTATGAGCTAAAATGCATACTAGAAAATGAAATTGTAGCAGAATGGCTTTAAATTATGGTATTATTTTCACATTATTACATGGAACATATTCAACTGCTTTGTAAATCTTCATGTTTCACACAGGTCTACATGTAATCTGAATATACAAATCCCTACAAATTTCAATGAGTATCTCCCATGTCTCATTAATATCAAAGGTCAAAGAATTCTGGTCAAGAACTGCGTCAAACATGGAACAAATAATTTACGACGTCAAGAGACCAAAGGTGACTACATTATTTCTACATCAGTGCACTATTATGGATGGTTTTTTTCCATTCAGTCATTCCACAATTGCACATATTTAATCTTGTTCTATAATGTCACTTTAAGCAATGATTATTTATGTCTTTACAAATATCATATTCTAACAGTAAAGCCTGCTATATTCTCATCCCTAAAGTACGTTAATGATTAGGCAATGCTTTTCTCTCCTCACCCATACTCAGCTGACCGAGTGTAGTTATTTTTCGGAAGGATACTTTGTCATACCGAATCTCTGTCATCTTAAAATGAATCATTTTATGTGGAGCTACATTTTAAAAGCAGCTTGAGCTTGAAGCGGTGGCAGAGTGCAGAGGGAAAATGCCTAGGCAGGGCATTCTATAGGAAGCTCCCAGTATCCATGCTCTGGGATGCACAGTGGTTAGATGCAGGCGTTGCTACAGGTATCAAATGTGTGTTACAAACCTTTCTTTGGAGTGTTTTTCCTCTATATACTGGGGGAAAATAGCTCCTTCCCTTTGAAAAGATATGAAATTTTGGCCAGCAATGGTTGTTATGACTGAATACCGAGTGCTTTCTGTGTGATCTTTCCTTCATCTTCTGACTTCCTTTGTTGATAAAGAATCTATTTACGTTAGTATTCTGTAATAGTCAGATGGAGTGTTGGTCACATTTCAACATGCAGTACATCCTGATAAAACCTAGTACTCTGTTTTCCTTCTCTGAGTGCTAATTCAAATATATTTTACTCCAGTTCCTTCTCAAATGTGTTTGTACTCAACACAGGTATTCATAATGTACTTGAACAATGATAGTAAAATGGTCCTGAGAAAGGGAGATCTGATCTAGTCTGGAGGGAAAAGGTTAAAACCCAGACAACTTTGGATGAATGATCTGCTTAAGATGAATACTCAGCATCTCTTAAAGAAAGTTCAAATGATGCTCAAAAGTAACCATGACTTTGCAAAGATGAATACAAGGAGAGGCTTCCCTAGCTGCTTGTCATTTCTGGTATGATCATAGCAAACCTAACACTACTGTGTACCTTGATGCCATGAGTTGGAACTTGGATCTCAGCATCCATGAACAGAATTTTTTGAGGAAGTTGATACTGGCTTACTCAGAAGAAAGTAGTTCCCTTAATCCTACAAGTGTCTCTGGAGAAGAAAAAAAAGACAAGAAGGAAGTGTACATTTCACCATGTGAAAACTGAACAGCTTACTGATAGCAGATCCTAATAAGGTGTTATAAGCAGCTGCTGAGAAAAGGCAAGGCGACAAGTGTGGTATATTCTTTCTGTTTATTGTGGAGTTATGCTATATTGCATCCCATTTGGCTGAGAGAGGAGAGGGAGCATCACAAGAGAGTCTGCTGGAAGCTGGAGTTGCAGCACAGCCACCAGTGCATGGGTAGGACATCCAAATTCGGATAATTCTTACCAGCCGCATGTTGACAAGGAGAAAACTCCATTGCTTTTTCAGGTTCTTTTTCTTAGAAAAGTACAAAGCAGCTGAGAATTTGTCAGCATTATGTCTTTCCCCATATCATTCATTTTCTAAGGAGGAGACTCATACTGTATTCAAGATGATATTTTAAACTTTACTGATTTTGCTAAGCCATAAGGGTAACTAACAACATGTTACCACAGATGACTGCAGACAGACCTAACCTTATCCTCTCTGTGCTTTAAAGTACTCGAGCTACAAAAGATGTCACATTTTAGCATGTTAGTGTGACAGAACAAATCAACTCAAACACAGTAACATGAGTCCTGGAGTGGAGGTGGCTTCTGCCCATCCGAATTAGATTAGAAAGAAAAAAACCTAGAAAACCTCTTTCTGTACCTACACGGAACAGATATATCCTAAGAGAGAAAACTACCGTTGTTTAAAGAAAATATACTCCTTAGCCAATTTCCAAATTCTAGTCAAAGCAAGTAACTGCTCTGTTTATGCTCAAGGCAGACTTTAGAGCCAAATACGATTATTGATAACTGTGAGCTGCTCTTTGCTTTGCATCAAGCAAGAGAAACTAAAGATCAAATATTCCTATACAGCCTTGATAGCCTATTGAGTTGATAGAAATGCAGGGACTAGAGGGGCCTACTAGGCAAAAAAAAAATTGAGTTTATGGGACATTCCTATATGAAACATGAAATTTACATCTGGATATGCATTTGGAAACATAATAATAACATGTTCTGGAAACTGTTAGAAATTAATGGAAGGAAAAGGGGAGGAACAGCAGGGTCTAGAATAAATGGCAACACCGGTTGATTATATTCACAATCAAAAGAAAAACACTTCTGTATAAGGTGTTGTAATTCCAAACATAATCAATGCACAATGAAGGAAGAGGCACAAAGTTTGTCCTAGTAAAGATTTGGATTTATGCAGTCCCCTGATGTTTACACATATTTACATAATGTCTCCATACAACTACCACTTGAGAGATATTCTGGACACACAAATGCAAAGTGTATCCTTCATTTTGCCCGTCTCTCCCCTCCAAGTTCCTGGTGGATGAATCCCCTCTAAGCCTGCTGCTGCTACTTTACTGCTCTGGTCCTTTGCTTCAGTTCTGATTGCCTTCCTCTGCTCCCCTTCCAGCCGAGTAACAAAACAAAAGCTTTGGAATGAAGCCACCCAGCAGCAAAAGTTTCAGGCAAGGAAGCTGGAGGGAAGATATTGATCAGTGTCAAACCACTTTCAAAGTAATGGAAGGAGAGGGAAAGGAGAGTTTCATTCTTTTCCTAGTAAAAGTGTTATTGATTCAACTCTGTCCTTATATCTGAAATAGCTCGCTGGCTTCAGTGAAGCCAACTTTCTCCTCATTCCGGTCTCTCTTTCCTGCTTACTGGAAAGTGGAGGATGGATGAAGTACAAAAAACATAGTCCCTAGTCTGGGACACAGGATCAAACCAGGTCCCCTGTCCTGACAAATGTTGAACGCTGTAGAAAAATAAGCAGATTGCCTGGATTCTCCTACTTTCCCATGGAGGAGTGAGGGCAAGTCAAGCTCTTCTCTGCTATAACTCCTTTGCTGTGTAAAGTAAAGGAGTGTGGTTGTCCACCATAGCACACTAGGTGACCAATCTTTTTGCCTGTTCATCTGAAAGTCAATTTTTGCAGGAGAGATGACTGCACATGGCGAAAAAGCTGTACTGGGTAGAATGCTTCCAGTAGCTGCGTTAAAGAGGAAATTTTTCTGTAAGTCTACTATTATTTTAAAAAATAATACTGAAAGCGCCTGGAATACAAGATGTAGGGTATTTTATGTCTAATTATAAATGACTATAAAAATAAACAATAAACAAGCTGTTGCGTTCTCACAGTACAAACAGATTGAGGAGTAGTGAAGCTGAAGCTACCTCTACACTTTGGTGGACAGAGAGGATGAGTGAACTGGAAGGATGGAAACACTGCAACTAGTCAGTCCATGATGCTTTTGTGGATCACAGTAGTTCTGCTCCCATTTCTGCTCTTGACTCTTGGTTTGGGCTTAGAGAAGTCACTCTGATGGGTAGAATTTGCTGTAATGCATCGTCACAACCTCACTAAAATCAGTGGAGTTGTAAGTTTGCAACTAAGGATTTGTCATTTACCCATTTTCTCTGTCCTATATTGGCAAACATCGGGACAAGCTTGCTGCCCTATCTTTCAGTGATATCTTCAAAACAAGAATCAAAAGATTATGATGATTCTATGATATCAGGGATGTTAGGACAAGCATGTTAAAGCATCAGAAAGCCTAACTACTGGAACAAGTTGGTTTCAGCATATGGCTTATGCCCTGTCTCCATGGGGTAGATGGGGAGAGCTCATTGCTCATTTTGGTTTCAGGATCAACCCTGGTCATTCAAATATGGTCCTCCTTACATCAACAGAAAACCTGTCCTTGCATTCAGTAGGAGAACAGCAGACCATTAGTTCTGAATACCCTATAAAATATCCCCTAATCATTTGAGGCAGAATTCTTGTTTAATAGTAAAGGTAGTACCCAAACATGGAAGAGTTAAATGGCACAGATCAGCCATAGGGGCACAGGAAATCCCCTGAATCGATGGAGCTATTCACACTGCAAATGTTGTAAACGTATCTACTATGTTTAATCTTTTCACATTTAGAGATCAGTTTTATGTTGCTAGGTAGTTTTGAGTGAAAATATATTATCATATGAGGAAATGCCATGGCACTAATGGTTGCATTAAAACAAAATGTTACACTTCAATTGATACATCATCTTGAAATTATTATTTATATTAAAATCAGTATAATTTCTACCAGGGGGATTTTTTTAAAAAAAGTGATTTAATACAGTTGAAATTACATGAAACATTTTCCCCACAGACTTAATGGCAGTATCATACTGTGAGAAATCAAGAAAGGGATGTAGCTGTACACCTGCTAAAAAACAAAAATTGCATTTTAATTCTTTTTTCCTATATGTTACCATATGTTATAAAGTTGAAGCTAACACAAATATCTAGTAAGAAGATTTTTTTAGGTTTGAAAAACGTTACACATCCAGAGCATAAAACACCCAAAAAGTGAGTACTGTTATGAAAAAAAATTACCGATTTGTTTAAAATTCAAAAAGTAATTTTACAATTCCAGAATGAATGCATTATATAGTAACACAGCAAATATTATACATTCTCACCACAGATGGTTTTAAGGATGATTTATTTCAATAGTTCAGTAACTATAAAAGTGCTGTGTTAAAGATTTCACATTTTATCAGCTGAACAATTTTATGAGGTGATGATGTGAATCTACATCCATCAAAGATCCTATTCCATGATAAAAAGTTAATATTTCAGAAAACTGGAGTGCTCTCCTTGGCTGTGTGATTCTGACTGAACACAGAAAGGATTGGTTTGCGTTCACGTGCACAAATATACTGACAAAAGCAGTATTTTTTGAGCAAGGACTTCAGGGAGTTAAAAGCTTTTGTTTGCTACAGCATTCCACACAAGACATTTTGTTAAAAAGTTGAAAAGTTGACAGCAAAAGTTCTCATTTATAACTGAACTGAAATGGCCTATTTCTATAAAATGTGAAAAAAATCTTCACTTTGCATAGAAATAAAAATCCTGTTAAAACTAATGTGAAGCCCTCTTTGAGAGTAGATGAAATGATATGGCCCATATAGTAGACAACAGACAGGAATCTAAGCAAGCAAACAGGAATTTTAAAACATATATTAACTATATATATTTAAAATACCCACATTTCATGTCGGCATCTATGCACTTTTTTGAGAGGTGTCGAGCAGACTTGATCCTAAAGCTTACCCTGTAGTAAGCGTGTTTTGCATTTGTCTCTGAAACGGATTTTTAACACATAAATACTGATACAGAACAAAACTCTAATTGCATCATAAATCAGAAGAAAAAAAAGTGTGTTATAAGTGTGAACTGAACTAAGATCCACTGAATCTATCAAGTTTTATAGCACTGAACAGCTTTCAAAGGCAACTGACAGGTGTTATGTTCAGTATTTTCAGTCTTTCTAATAAGCATCGACTCACAGACACTTGAAAATTCATAGTAAAATACAAATCCTGTGCTAGCATCTACTTCTGTTTTACAATAACAAAATAAAACCAGCAGAAGCAAAGCAGGATTTTTAGTCTGAATGTTATGTTCACTTTTCAAGCCTTTTCATTTCACAGCTTTTATACCTGATGCTCTCTATTTAGCAGATCAGACACCACACCTACAAACAGCACAAACCACTTTACCTTCTGAAAAATCAATCAGTCCCAGCAAATGAAGCAGCTTCAGAGATGCAAATATAATCACAACAATACCCACTGTTTGCAGTCCCTCTGACTCCCACTCAAGAGTCAACATTCTTCCAGCAGGCAAATCATTCCAGTCTTCACACCGGTTCGCAATCAGAGGGAAATTAGAGGATTTTACCAAGAGTTTGCTTTGAAGAAAGTTGCAGTGGTGTAAAGCAGTGCAGTACTGAGCTGTGGCAATTCACCAGCCACTCTATCCGAGACAAAATATTAGATAAAGCCCCGCATCTCATGCTTCCCTAAGCATTTGATTTCATCAGTAGCGAGTCCTCTGAGAAGGCTGAGGTGGACCACGAACCCCTGGGTATGACATCGTATCCGGCAAGCAGCGTTACTTCAGAGCTGCTGGAGGAACATCTGTGTCAGAGCTGGAGACTTGGCTGTGTCAGTGCCAAGAAGAAACACTCCCTGGAAACTTGCACTCGGGAGCAGGCTGCTATCAGTGCTCTGCACTCCAGCGCTCCCAGACCCAGGCTTTGCCACTCTCCCCGAGCCTCGCAGCTCTTCCCCAGCTCCTCTTAGCACAATTCTTGCCAAGTTTGACAAATGACAGTTTGCTAAAGACAGACATCTGTTTTCACGTGTGCTAAATGCTGCACGTCAGAAAACTACTGCCCTCTGCATTAGAAAGAATAATGTTCAGAGAAACACTGTCCCTTCCTCCTCTTAAGCATCACCAGAATCTAATTAGAATCTTCAGTGGAAATGAGAATGGAAATTAAAAAAATCCATATCAGCACAATCCGCGCCCCCAGCTAGCAAAATATAATGCTGTCAAGGAGACATGCACTGCCCAAACCCCTTTTCCACAGCCAGGAAGAACGTACTCTTTATTGATTGAGAAACAAAACAGTGCTTTTCTCTCTAAGGATGTGAACCTAGAAGTGTTGAACCCCAAACTCTGATATATACAAATGGGAATTAGGCATTTTCCGCAGTTCCCGGGAAGATTTTGCCCAGGCTGTGCATCAGGGGAAAAAGAACAGAGGCTTATGATCCCAGCTGGTTTATTGGATAATTTGTATAATACTAATTGTCCTTTGTTTATTTATGTGATTACCAAGAGAATACCCAGTGTGAAGAGTAGACTCTGAAGAGCATTTATTCAGCACACACTTAAATATTATAAGGTTAGACCTACATGCTTATTCTTGTGCCCATCTTAATTATTAAACTAAATTCTGTCCACTAGTATGCAAGGCATTAGAATAACATGAAAAGAAGTCTCAGAAAAAATAATTTTAGACACCCTTATACTAAAGAAACACATATGATCTAGCAATAAAAACCAATCTCATCAATTATACCTGATATTGACCACTCATGTTGCTTAACTCTTTCCATTAGAAACAACTTTTACTAACTTTCATGAAGCTCAGAAACTTTTGTTCTTGTTCAGAAAGCCATAACAATTTTAAATCAGCATAATAACAAATTATAACATTAACATTTTATTGTTTATGGAATACCAGGTGGAGAAAGAAAAACGTAATCTCCAACTTACTATCAGCTTTTTTTCTTTTTTCTTTGAAGGCCGTCTGTATTGAATTACAATAACTAATCAGAGACACAGATTTTTCCATACAGGCAGGACTCTAGAATCTGCATATTTTTGTTCATTTGAAAAATCACATGTGTACTTCATTTAATTTTAGGTTATATCTAGGCAATATATAAGCAACAATATTCTTTGATTTTGCTCTTCTGGGTATTTAATACTAGAATGTCAAGAGTGCTTTATGATTTATATATGCTCTTAATCTAAATGTCAGTTCCTTTCCCTATTAACCTATAGAGCTAAAACAGTGCCTAAGAGGAAAGCCCAATAAAAATAAATCAAAACAAATACACTATCCCACATTTGCACCTTCCAAATATGTCAATACCTTTGCTTTATATTGTAAAATAATTATTCGATATATTTTCATGCTAAGTTCTATTCCTTTTAAAAGAAAATTAACATTTTATTTCCTCTTTTCAATTTCTAGTTATTCCATACCACTGTCTCCTTTTAAGGCTCTGACAGATTCATCTTAACTGATTCTCATCTCTGATGTCTACTTTCTCCTTGATTTTATTCCTATTTATTTTTTTCTTTTTTCTCAAATGATGAAGCATGGCCAAACGTTCACAATATTTCAAGGCTTAATGTGATCCCACTTTGATCCATATTGTTTTACAGGCATTACAGAAAAAATAAACCTAATATAATGCAAACAATCATACCATAACAGCGAAAGAGGTCTTATTTATCGTTACTAAACAGTATCAAAGAAACTATTACAATGGAGAAATCTATCAGCCTACATTCTCCCTCCCTGCAGTACGTCCACGCTACCTTGTGTTCTTGAGTTGTCCACTCTTGGGATCAGAGTCCCTTCTGCTCCATTACTGAATGTGCCAACACACATGCAGAAAGCCACCCAGCAAGAAGTGGTGTCAGCCATAACCAGCCTTTTGTTTTCTGCTTTCACACAAGAGACCTGGATCCCTTCTAAAAAATGAAAGGGTCAGAGATCATTAATTTGATGAGCTTAAGGGGCCAATTCTACCTGCACAGCAGACGAGTTACAGAAGAATTTGTAAAGAAAAAAAACCAACAAACCTGAGAACATCCAGTTGAATTAATGTAACTGATTACTGACTTCAAAAAAAAGAAATAGACTTTTCCTGTTGTCTTTCATGATAGTTCTCTAAATTGTGGGAACCACATACAGACTTTTTGAATCTCTAAGTCTTAGTACTGAAAAGTAAAACAGTAAGGGTAAGAAACTATGTGTAAAGGAAAAAGAAGCGATGTATGAAATATTTTCTTTAATATACCATGCAACCGATTCAAACAACAATATCGCCTACAAAGGTGAATTCTTCTGGAAATGGTTCCATCAAAAAAATCCCATGCCTCAAAGCATTTGAAAATGAAATCAACCTCGAACAAGGAGATGAAATTCAGTTATATATATAGGACACCTGAATTCATAGCCAAGTGTAATTTCTTTCACTTCGTATTTTGTTCAATTATTTCAAAATAAATATTTCTGTAACATGTCCTTTTGGAGAGCCTGTATTAACACTACAAGCAAATTTTAGATGGTCTTCAAAGAAAATAAATTTTTCATCAATGCCACCCCCAGGATACAAAAGAAAACACCATCCTTTACATGAAGCAGTTAAAGTAGGGGCTGACAACTTGTATTATCCAAGCATTGCTCTGGCTTGTTGACTTTCCCTAATTCCTGCTTCCATTTTTGACATTGCGACGTATCTGGTAGTGTTTTAATAATATATTTAAGTTTGCATAAACTTTTTTACGATTCTCCAATAGGTTGCATGGAGGAAAAAAAAAATAAGTGCTATCATTGCTAGGAAGCTATCCCATCTAAACAGTGCATCTTGCACTGGCTGTAAATTCCTCTCCACAAAGATTTGAAGTGGAACCTTTATTGTTTGCTGGACACTCAGGCACTATCACCCTGTGGGTTTACTGAAACGTTAATTATGGGAAAGCATAACAATGTTAGGACTGATCTCCAGTACAGAGCACTCCTGAATTAGCAACAAATATGCACACAAAAATACACCAAGTAAGGAGGGAATATGCTGCAGCGTAAGGCTGCAGCAGGTGTGGATGCATGGCAAGGCATGGCATTCCTCAAAGGATGGAGTGCAGGAGTTCATGGCTATGGACCTTCTCCTGCCAATTCCTTCCCCCAGTGATTAGTTGTACAAGCATAAAAAGAAGCCCAAGTTTTTCTCTCCTAAGTAAACAGACAAGAGAAACCTTGTTGAATTGCTGTAGGAGATATATCTTATCTCTGGAAGCACAAATCATAATTAAGTTCTGAACTAAACAGAGTAGATCTGGGGTCTCTGAGAACAAACCCATTCTGTAGTCCTTACATTTTTTCCACAAACAATCCCAAGTAATTACTGGCTACTCTAACCATTGTAAATAAAATAATTTATGGATGGAATGCAATTATTATAAAAAGCCACCTTAAACATGACAGTGTATTATGTACTAAATTTTTAGATCCGATTGCTCTACGCTTATAGAATACCTACAATTTTCTCCTACTTCCTGGAAAAAGAAAAAAATACTCTGAAATATTATTTAGAAAACTTAGATAAGGAAAATTTAATTTTAATAATTTCAAAGTTGACTCAAAGCAGAGAAGATATTTCAAAACCAAAAACATTCCACCTAATTTAACATATCACAAGTAGCAGCAAACGCTTGAGAGTAACATGTAGGATGTTATGAATTGAACAATTAAGGAATAAACCATTTTAAAATCCTAAAAATAGCTAAATAATAATTCTGTGATTAGCGTATTAGGGTATAAAATTTCCCTATAATTTTATGTGATGACACAGTTCTTAAAAAATTATCTGGTATTGTCATACTTTTTATATACATTGGTAAAGTATTTTAATTCCAGTACGCTCTTAGTTTTTAACTATAACCTGTCACTGTAATTAGCACAGTAAAATGAAGCAAGTATTTCTCTTTTCATTGTAGTAAGTTTCATAAAGAATTTTTATTTTACTTATTATTTTATTTCTATGTTACAAGAAGGTTTTACTGTGATTTATAATCTCTTCCTCTTTTCAATTTCTTCTGATTTTTGTATAAGAGTAGAGAAATATGAATGCCTACCTGATCCCCAAATACATTAGAGCGTTTTATGTCTTTCCACTATATTTTTTTTAATATCTCCTTGTAAAAAGTATCAGTCTTCCCAGGTTTTTCTCAAAGAGAAATCTCTTCATACTTATAGTGATTTATCATTTGTCTTCTGTGCAGACGTTCTGGATTTGCTGTTGTTTAATGCAGAATGGGGCTGATCAAAATGGAATAATTTTCAAGGCAAGAATACATTATTATTCTTTAATAGACTTGAATTATACTGTTTTCCTAAGTGAGTAAATCTGTTCAGTGTTGTAACTAATTTATTGGCGGGGGGGAGAGGAGAGAAGGGGTAGTCTTAATTGGCTAGCAGTAATAGTTCATTAGACTCTATTTGATAATTTCCCCCAATGTAGCTGAAAAGGGAAACTGCTGATGAGTTAGAAACAGAAACAAAATTTGGAAGTATTAATTAGCTGCCCTTCTTTCTGTACTCTCTTTTTTTTCCAGAGGGAAACGTCAGTCAGCCAGAAGAGAAAGAAATTGTCAAGTAAACACAGAAAGTGCACCTACATACAGGTCATATGAACTGCTAAGCTTCAGCTTCTTGTTCATGCCAGATCTGAGCTTATTAGGAAAGTTATCTGTCGGATAAAAAACTTAATCCTCCTATTAGTTAGCCAGTGAGAAATCTGTTCATGGGCAATACTAGTTTTCTACACAGAGAAGTTTTTATCTTAGATCTGCAGAATAAAACTATGTCCCACTAGAAAGCATTTAGAGAATCAGGAGAAGCTCTTAATGTACACATATCCTTTCAAGAATTATTCTTGGGGTAAAAGAATTCATATTTTACAATGCATCACTTCCTGCATAGGCTGCTACAGCCAATCACAGTATATCATGACATTTTCATAAAATGCTTAGAAAAATTAGACCAATGTACGGAATCACTTTGTTAGTCTCATCAGTGCTTCAGCTACTGAAAAGCACAATATTGCACTAGCAGATTACTTATCCGACGAAAATTGCAGAGAAATTTTTGCTAGTTAGAAGAGCTATGTAGAGTGTAATTACCCAAGATTAACTTTCTCAGGCTTCATATGTCATCTTTAATATTTACACTAAGTGCCCTAGATCTTTAATGACTGCAAGCGAATATAGGCTGAGAAAGAAAAAATTCAACACCTGTACAGGCAAGATAAGATTCACTGGTTTGTAATCAAGGAAGAAAATACGATACCCAAGCTTCTGAAGGTTTGGTCTCATCCTTAGAAGTAAATTACACTAAAATAATATTGCAGCTATTGCTGTAAAAAGTTCATTTTCTCTTTTTAGTAGTTTAGTTCTAGGCTATGGTATGGGATTTTATTACTTTTTTTCCTCTTCATTTTCACCTTCTGACTCTCACTTGCTCCTAAGAAGCTTTTGTTCTTGCTTTGATCTAAATCAAAGGACTGCTTACTGATGTGAAAGCAAGAGCTGAAAAGAATCCCACAAGACAACCATTAACAACCCCATCCATGACACAACAGCTACAGGTGGTTTCATTTTTCTATAAAATTAATTGATAAAGCATATTATACAATTATGCTTAAAATAGCTAGTGTGCAAGTGGATTGTAAATTAAACGGCATGGCCATGGGAGTAACTAGCATTTTAATATATTTAGCTTTAGCAAAGCATTACAGAGAGGCTATCTCTTTCCTAAACAAGGTTAAATTACATTTAGTAATAGTAAGTAATCAAATTCTGCTTTGTTTTACTGCAAAGCCCACTGGCTTATTTGACAAATGAAATTATCTCAAAATTATGTGACTGTGTCTTCAGCCTCCAGACCTGTTTTTTCTTTTTATATTAAATCATACTGCATCTTGCAGCAGCAGAAATTGCCACTACTAAGTTTGTAAACATGTATGTCTACACAGGAGAAGTGCGGTATAATGGAACCACCTACCAGGGGCCAGTCAAACCCAACAACTTTATAGGCTATAATACAGCTGTGTTATCTTAAAGCTCAGGCTGGGTTAACCTAACCAGCAGAGAATCATCAGTAAAAGGAAACTTGCCCCAAAAAAGCTTGCTGTAGATTTGCTCTAAAATGGAATGATTGTTGTTTCTCTGGCCATTGAGCTACTTGACTGGGAGCGCAAAGACTATTTTTAAGAAAGCTCAAGACCAAGGCATGCCTCACCTGTACATCCTTAATTCGCATTCCTCCTTTTGAAGTATTATCTGAGTAAATCTTTGCCCTACTTTCCTTTAACATTGCATGCAAGACATACTTTTCCTGTTTACAACAAAACATAATTTTTTTCCTGCATGACCCTCCTGTTCTGCAGTCTTTCCACATTTGGAAAGAACTCAGTAATAGCGCTGTCTGACCTGCTGATTTTCTTCTTTCGCTACTATTTTTGTAATTATACATTGAAGCAAGTGGACATCATTACCAACTGTTTTATTTATGCAAACAAGGAACTACTGGGAGGCCTACAGATCAAGCTGGTAGATATGATGAGACAGAGTAGGAGCATTCAGACTCTATATTAAGCCATTTTCTGTTAGCCAAATTAAGTAGCCACTTACACTTGCTCATATATCTAGGAAGATATCTTTTTATGGACTGTGCAGTTAGATGACCTCAGATGAGTTCCTAAAGAAAGGGACAGGTGTATTCTGCTGTGATGAATGAGAAAACAAATGAACTGTGTATGCTAGTAATAAAAGCTAACATTCTAGTAACCAACAGGAATATTTACTATTCCAATCTCCAAACCAATCATCTATGTATTTAAAAACCTCAACCTACCCTGTGCAACACCTCTATTTCAAAACTAGAGTGTCTGTCTCCCTATGATTGAACAAATGGTTAGCAACTAAAGAAAGAAAATGTATTATTAAACATGATCATCAGAACATCACTACTGTGCAGCTCTTTTCTCGGGATGCACCTGTCTTTCTCTGATATAAAATAACCCATGTACCATAAATTTCTATCCTTGGCTTTTAGAAAGGTAAAGCACTGTATTTTTCCATAGCAACAGGAAAGTATTATAAATGAAGTCTGAAGTGGGGCTGACATATTTCTACATTTGATGTACTTGTTAAAACACAAGTGTCCTATAAAGATGAGCTACAATAAATTAGCCCGTATTACATGGCTGCAGCACATGCAAGAAACATAACTAAAAACATCCTCTAATCATGATCTTGTCCCTTAGGACTTGGACTATACTTAAACTATATATAACATATGCAATATTCAGAATGAGCCCATAGCAATTGCTTATATATTACTGTTTGATTTATTAAAAGCTTATGAAGCATATAGTTATTTATTTTTTTTGTTTATGACTGACAAAAAAAGACCCCTCATCAGATGAGGCCACACCTAGATTACTGTGCTCAGATCCCAGCACAAGGGAGACATGGACATAGTGGACAGAGTCCAGAAAAGGGACACAAAGATGTCTAAGGGACTGGAGCATCTCTCCAATGAGGAAAGGCTGAGAGAGCTGAGACTGTTCAGCCTGGAAAAGAGAAGGCTCAGGAGGGATGTCATCAATGCATACCAATACCTCAAGGCAGGGTGCAAAGAATGGATCCAGACTCTTTTCAGTGGTGCCCAGTGACAGGACAAGAGGCAACAGGCACAAACTGAAACAGGAGGTTCTCTCTGAACATCAGGAAACACTTTTTTCCTATGAGGATGACTGAATGTTGGCACAGGTTTCCCAGAGAGGCTGTGGAGTCTCCATCCTTAGTAATATTCAAAAGCCATCTGGACACAGTACTGGCCAACTATCTCCAGGTGGTCCTGCTATAGCAGGGCTGTGGGACCAGATGATCTCTAGAGGTCCCTCCCACCTCAACCATTCTGTGATTCTGTCATTTGCATTCCTTCCAATAACATTTCAGAACTTCCTTTCCTGAGCAAAAACTTTTTCAGGTGTTTTTCTAGCTTTTCGTTATACAATTTGATTAATTTTTCTAGGCAACAATTTTAGGGTTAAATCTAATCCCAAGTGTGCCTGAAAGGAAATTTTTTAGGACCAGATCTCTTCTTGCTTCTGGATGCTGAAGACCTTTTTTTTTTCTTCAGTGTAGGGCCTGAAATTCACCCAGAGTGAATGCATTTACTGCTGAGAAATGGTAGGAGTAGCAACAAAGGTAAATGAACAAGGATACAGGGATATAAATGCACATAATCCCCACAGTGAAAAGGACCTTTTTTTTTTTTTTTCTTCTCTCTTTCTTTTTTCTTCCCCTCCATTCAGAGCTTTCACTCTATTGGGAATCTCAGAGGCTTCTAAAACCTTCTAAATCCCCATCAAAACTATAAGTTAAGCAGTGGACTAATAGTTCAAATTTAAAGTTTTTATGAGCCAGACTCCCATTCTTTCACAAAAGAGCCAGAGTGGGGGAAAAAAAAAAAAAAAAAAAAAAAAAAAAAAAACAAAACAAAACAAAACAAAAAAAACCAAACAAACGGGGAAGAGGTTGGAAGAAATAGCATAGCTTGATGTTTCTCCACTCCTAATGCAGTTTTTTCTTGGCCCTATCCCAATATAGGAACTTACAGTGATATTTGAGGATCCATGCAACACAACGAAAAATTATCTGCTCCAGCAGTTTTGCTATTCTAGCACTCTGGAAAGCAGCAGCAGCATAAAAGTCAAACCCTGAAGGGAGCAATGAGCTTACGATGCCTTGTTATCACTTAAGTAAGTACAAGGAAGGTTACAACTCTTCCCTGAGGAAGCATTATAATGTCCAACTAACTGCAGCATCATGAGGTTCTTGTAGATCTTGGAATGCGGGAAGTAACAAAATACAGAAGCACACTATCTTGAACCTCCAACAAATCTTTAGACACCATTTTTTTATTCATAGGAATCAGTGAATACCAGGTTGGAAGGGACCTCAAGGATCATCTGGTCCATTTCGTGGCAAAAGCATGGTCTAGACAAGATAGCCCAGCAATCTGCCCAGATGAATCTTAAAAGTGTCCAATGTTGGGGAATCCACGACTTCCCTGGGGAGATGATTCCAACGTCTGATCTCATTGTGAAAAATTTTCATCTTATGTCCAATTGGAATCTCCCCAGGAGTAACTTGTATCCATTACCCCTCATCTTTTCCATGTGACTCCTTGTAAAAAGGGAGTCTCCATCTTTTTTGCAGCCATCTTCCACTGGAACATGGTGATAAGGTCTCTCCTAAGCCTTCTTTTCTCAAGGCTGAATAAAACCCAGTTCTCTCAGTCCTTTGATCATCTTTGTGGCCCTTCTCTGGACCCTCTGCAGCCTCTCCACATCTTTTTTGCATAGTGGGGATGAAAACTGACTTCGTTATCTCTGCTGGTGATGCCCTTGTTGATGCAACCCAGCATCCTGTTGGCTTTTTTTGCCACAGCAGCACACTGTTCACTCATATTGAGCTTGTTGTCCACCAGGACCCCTAGGTCCCTTTCGCCAGAGCTGCTCCCCAGCCAGGTAGATCCCAGTCTGTGCTGCAATCCTGGATTATGTTTTCCCAGATGCAAGATCTCACACTTGTATTATGCTATTGCAGGGATCGAATCTTTTCGTCTTTAGTAGCTTTGCAGGGTTTACTACAGCTTCTATACTATCCATGCTTACAGCTTAGATAAGCAGATATTCCATTATGCATAGCAGGTTTGTGAGTCATGAGAAGCTCATTTTCATGTGTTTCTTCACACGCACATGGCCATACCCAGTTCCATAAATGAGACACCTGCATGTCTTCCTCACATTAAAACAACATAATTCAGAGCTGGCTGGATTTTTAAGCCATTTGAAAGCCATTTTCAGACATTTTTAAGACAAAGAATATTTTTGCTGCCATTAATACTTCAGGAATAATTTCCCCCCAATAATCTTCTGTGCACCAGGCTATGAATTTTAATTTCTCTAATCTTCTCAGAAGCAATTTCCCTAGCTTCCCAATCATGCAGCTCTTTTCTGAACTCATTCTAATTAGGCAAAACAGTTATATGGAAAAAATTTAGAAACTAGTTTTTAGGTAGTGTTAAATTAGTCATAAGCAAGATTGCACGATGAGACAGATAGCCATAGTCTTAGAATTTCATTAACATCCCCCTCTCATAAAAATAATATTTAATAATGTTTTTTCTTGTTTATTACTCAAAAGCAAATGAATTTCAGCACCTCTTCCCCCCCCCACAGTATTAGATGCCCATCTATGCCCTTAGTTTTCAGGAACTTGTATTTCAGTTGAGGTACCCCAAGCGTGTGCCAAGACTTCAGCCCATTCCCTCACTGCAACTGATGTTTGTTTTGGTAATGTTTATTTTCCAACTTATTCTTAGAGATATGTCTGCTTGTGGTGACAGTAACATACGCTGTCTTTCACTGAAGCAACTCTGTGGTACACTGGAGAATAATTAGGCTGTTCCAAAGCTGCCTGAACAGGCCTGACAGTTTGTTGCTCTGTCCTTAGCACGATGTCCCTTCTGCACTTGCTTTGGTGCTTGTCTGATACTGTGTGAGATTTCACAGATAGCTAAGCCAGGCGAAAAATAATTTGACATAAACAAAAAACAGAAAGTGGAGCCTTTGTCCTCAAGATACTTTGCAGACAGTGCTCATTTTACTTTGAGTACAGATCTCATGGTTTTAGTCCTAAAACTTGCAATCCTGTGCAGGCTGAGGAGAAAGGACAACAGCCAGACTCTAATGACAAAAGAGCAGGCAAGCAAGGAAACAACTCCTGGGCGGGTTTTAACTGACATAGCCAGCACAAAGATATTGCAAGACAAAGTCAAAAGTTGTTGTCATACCAGATGTATGCAAAGAAAAGCAGTAGCCAAGCAGCAACAACGTTCCTTACTGTGTGGGATACAAGGAGATAACACAGCCCGTATGCTCACACACAGTAGCACAAAAGCACAGTTTAGTCCAACTTTGTATTTTTAATGTGTTTTAAGATTAATCCTGATTTACACTTCTTAACATAAGTATACAGGACATGCTTATAGAACTAGTACCTCTGAAAGGTATTCCATAAATTTTCTTATTTGGATCCTGGCTGTAGAAAGAAGTTATATTTATATCATATGGTGTTCAGCCAGCTGGTAAATTCTCTTCGCGAATTCAAGTCTAGTACATTTTTTCTTCCTAATGAATTACAGTGTCTAGCATACCAAAAGAGATACGTACGATATCTGCTTTGAGCCGCAAGCTAACAGAGTCGCAAGCTAACAGAACGCAGTGGCTGTCTCTCTCCTTCACTGCCAGAAGGTTGTTTTCTTTCACTTTTAATTGTTTTGGGGGAAAGGGAATGCAACTGCAGTAAAGGCTAAGCAATACTTGCTGCCTTATTTGTTGAACTGAGGTTCCAATTTATCAGAGTGAGGGAATTTCTGATCCCCAAAGAAGCTTCTCAGTGGTATTAATGAGTTAAGAACTATAAAGATTTTTAGTGCAGATAGAGAAAAAATGCAAAAATAATTAAACAGTTTGAACAAATGCAATAATTTCACCCCATCCCAAACCCCAGTTCATATTAGACTGCTTGCAAAAACATTCTCTACGGATCACTAAGTTTAAAAAAAACATGTATCTATCAAGATTTTTCTTAAAAACTAAATAGGTCAAGATATTGTCTTCTTTCCAAGGTACTACTTAAGTAGGGTGTTTCAGAAAAACAAGACACAAAAATTAAGGAATAGTCCCAACAACCTCAGCCTCTCTGGAACCTTCAATCTCCAGTGAAAACAAAATGAATATACTCCAGACACAGAAGAATGGTGTTCAGCTCACTTTTGCACTTCCAAACTTTCTGGTGCTTAAATCAGTATTTTGCAGAGTATGCCCTGTGCTAACAAGCAGTAAGGGTGAGTAGAAGTTCTCAGACTGTATTTGACAGGAGGGGCAATTTTAGTCCACTTGTGGGAAGAGGAAAAAGGGCCGCGGGCACCCTCAGAGGACCAGATCCAGATGCCAGACCCCAGCTGCAGCCCTATCCACAGTCAATGATCTGTGCCATACAGCTTTTGCGAAGCAAAAGAAGAAAAATGCAGGTACCACTACACACTATAGGGGATAATTGTCTAATGTTCTAGGGGTGTCTGCAGCATTTTGAAATACATCAAGAGCTGTTTTCCAAAGAATAAAGAGACTGAAGCTAGACACAGGCATATCTGCACATTGCTCTATGAAGCAATTGGTGGCCAGTGACCCTAGTGATTTGGTACAGTGTACTCTTTTCAGTTCAAAGTGAGTCACACTTTGAATGAGAGCTTAGCTTTCACCTTAACGTTATTTTCATTTTGTGCTCTGAGCTATCAACTGCCCAGCAGTAAAATAAACGTTGAAAATCATTTTTCAGCCAGAATTATGACCTGATGTACCAAAGGGCACAAAAACAGCAGTAAGAGAATGATTAATACTAAGAAAAGCTTTTCAAGTTTATGTGTAGTGGGTTTTTTTAAAGGAGACTTTGCTTAGGAATTTCTTAGTTTAAATTTGGAATTAAACCCCTTACAATTCAAATAACATTTCTGTGCAAGTGTTTGAATTTTAACATATAGAAAGTCAATCTTTAAACAGACACTGCTCCTATATGTAAATATAACATGAAGTTTCAGAAAACTCAAACACTGCATATACCAACATACATCAACATATATTAATCCCTATCCCATATAGTTCACTGGTAGAGTTGGGGATTTCTGTTAGAAGATACGGGATTTTAGTATTTTGAAGCCTTTGTTAAAAATCAGCCTTTTGCCCTTGGGCAAAATTATTAATACCCTTAAAATCATATCGCTGTAATCTAGTATTAGAAGTTAAAAGTTGAAGGAAAGATTGCGTAGATTTTAGGTTTGCTTTTTCTTCAAGAAAAACAAGAAAAAGTAATATTTGTTAACAGACTGCTAAGTCTGTTAGACTCAAGACATAGAAAAAAACCCAAATTAATAATGAATTGTAAATTTTTATTCACTTTAGACAGGGATGAACTAGATAACCTGTGTAGACCCTTTACATTTCTTTCCCTACTCCTGTACGTCAACCAAACCCCTCTAGTATATTCATATGCAATACTTAATTTCACCAGTGGAAGTACCTATTAGCAATGTAGACAGACAGTAGGTAAATATATATCTGACCTCTAAAGCCTAGTTTTAGAAAATCAGGAAGAGCATGTATTAAAAGAAATGCCTCCACCTATGCTAATGTACTTTTTAAAAACTTGTAAAATAAACTGACAAACAGACATAGGAGCACAGCAAACAGACAGACAGGAGACAAACGAGTTAGGAAAGCTAGAAAAAACAGGTCTCAAGGTGGAAACACAAAAATTTGTGGAAGAAAAAATGAGGTCCTGATTTAAGGATGCACACGTCAGAGTGCCTCCCCCACCCCAGGAGCTCAGCTGTCTGTGCTCAAGCCAGCTCCCTGGGGAGCCAGAGCTGCTTGAGGAGCTGCAACTGACCACAAAGCTGATCGAGAAAGAGCTGGAAGAAATCACACTCTTTCTCTCAGGAGCTGCACTTAGATGGAAGATGTAGCTCCCTTCCAAAGCTACAATGCAGTTATACCCATAAATAAAAAAAGATACATCTTCTATATCAGCAAAGTTTGCACATGGACTACTGATAAATTTAATAGGAGAGTGAAGGCAAATATTTTCTATTTCACAACAACCTCTAATATACAAGTAAATATGCCATGAACGTTTGAGAAGAGAGATCTAAGCCTTATTAACCAACAGCTATACTTACAAGACTAACACAAAATACTTGTGCATCACTGGCAATCTGGTTGTACACATTATAACAGACAGAAGATAATACTTTTTTCATTTCTGGAACACTAGCCAATTGCAGAATAAATACCAAAGAAAATTTATATTGTTATTGCACTGAAATATCTAAGAACTTAGGTCCATAAAATATGATGCCACTTTCATCTGCGTGCCATCTTTTATCTGTCATTTTCATTTTCCCCAAGAACTAAGAGCAGCCTTTCTCACATAGCTGTAATCGTTCTAGCTGTGCCTCCAGCATTCTATAAAAGAGTGACTACATCTGTTAAGTCTCTTTATTTTTCCCCTCAAGTTGCAAACCAATTTATAATAAATAGCAAGTACCAATCTGCTTCTCAATTTAATGGAACAGATATCTTCATTGTACTGCTTCTTCCTTCCACCACCACTGTATTTTTATCTGTTAGCAGATCATGATCCCTCCAGTTAAAGGCTTTTTCTGCTAACAGATAAAACCACTTATTTTTCCAATTCTGTACATCTGTGGACACATCAGACTCACCAGGTACCACTGCTGACACATCAACAGTTCTGCTTGTGCTTTAATTCTGTGATTCACTTCTGCTGCTTAGCAAAGACAAACTGGTTATGCTTTACAAAACTGGACTGGACTGAAAGGAAAGGAAAAAGAAAAACAACAGAAGTGGGGCAGAAAACCAGATTATCTGGAGGATTACCTTAAACCAAGGAAGACCATGCCCCCCTTTATGATATTTGTTGATCCTAGCTTTATTTTTAAAAGGGTTGGTGGTGCTCACCCTTCTGGAATTACTAGGTATCACTGAAGAATACCCCTCCCTTTCCAATAGTCACTGTTCCTCCTCTGTCAGTAGTGGTGGACAGTTGATTAAAATCTTAAAGTAAAAAGAAAACAAAATTGAAAAATAGAAAGCCCTTGCTTCTAAGTTACCAGATTTTCAAAGTTTCTGCTCCAGACAACTAGTCCATCAAGCCCCCACATCTAACACTTAACCAATCTAATTAAACTGCAGGTGTGTATACACATGACCATGTATAAAGTCAACAATGAGTCCTAGCAGTGCAGATGTAAGGGTAAAAAAGCCCTTAGTGACATTCAGGATCCACCTTTATAAGGAGAGTTATATCCCTCCTCCTGTAATGTGCTACCATTTTTCTTCTGAATAAACTCTCCAGAATGTACCATTTGCTACTGAGGACAAGTATTGACCCTCCCATAACACTAAGTCTGGTTTTTTCTCAAGATGTCTTTGCAACAAAGAATCAATCTGCCTAAAAAGACAGACAAAAACCTGTTAGTTTCTCAGCCGTATTTTATCTGTCACTGCTTTGTGTTCATAGCTCTTTACAGACGAGACAGCAGTACAGAGGCTGAAAATCTTACTTCAAATGGAAACATTCCATATGAAATAGAAGTAAGGTTTTTCTCTTTGCTTGGAAGCTGGAATGTCTTTAATGAAGTTACGAAATTCTAAGAAGCTTCATCCTAGTCTATTTTCTTTCAAATTAATAAACAAAGTACATGAAACTAAAGTGTGGTTTTACCTCTTATTCTGTACATGTTAATTTCTACTAAGGTAGCTGCAGTATAGTTGTGTCATAGTATTATGCCATTTCCATTTCATATTTTCTGCTAGATAAGCACTGCAACTGCAAATTAGTTTTGATCGGTACTGCCACCTGCTAATAAGGAAAGCTACTTTTGTATGTAGCAAGCTGTTGTGCTGAATGCTAGCACTGAGAATGGTATTTCTGCTAATGACGACTCAGGTAACTGATAGGAAAAAGAACCACCTTTTTCTCCCCCCC
>VXBH01003943.1:236719-333338 GCA_013400035.1 Rynchops niger | reverse complement strand
AAAAAAAAAAAAGAAAAAATTGCTGTGTGACAGAAGTTCCTCTACTTGTCATGCTAGGAAATAAGTGTCTGGGTGTTTAGTTGGTTTCATTATTTTGATTTTTTTGGACATTACGTGACCAAATGACTATGGACTTCAGTACTTGTGACAGTACCTTGTACGATATTGCTATGTCTTAATAGTAGAACTGCAAAGGCAAGTTATACCAACGTTGATTAATATGTACTCTACATAATCCTTGTCCCCACTGATTTACTGTTATACTTCATAAATGGAATTACTAAGTATTTTAACATTACAAGAACCTAAAGATTCACATATTGGTTTTAGATTATAGTATTTAATATTCATCACTCTACGGGAATAACGACGCTAACTCTGGTTCAGGACATCATCTTTAGCCAGGATAGCACTGAAGCAGCACGTCCTCAAGATGTACTGAAGACAGTGAAACTTGAACACATACATAAAATTACCAGAAGGAATTACATTTCTGTATTCACTGCTTGCATAAGCAATCTGTGGCACTGATGTTACAGAAGGAAGTAGAATTAAAGGGCATTGTTAAATGTTTTGGAAGAGTCTCATTCCTCTGAAGTTCAAGAACAGATTTACTTGATTCGGAAAGAAAAATCAACTACAAACCTCACTATCATCAAGATATTAACTTAATACATATTTTCTGCATGTTTTAAAAATTGTATCGAAAGTTTTAAAGAGGAAAAAAAAAGGTGGAAGAAAATCCACAACCATTGGCGTGACACGACAGACAGGAGCAGAACCTGAGCTGAGCTACACCCATTAGGAGATACTGCTAATGAAAAGAAAGAAGCTGCACACCCTGACAGAAATTCTATTATTTACAAATACTAGCCTATTTAGATATATTAACAATAATAATTTCACAGGAATATAGAACAAAAGAATAGTTGAAGAATACTCTTACGTTTACAGGTTGTAACGGCTGTGAATGTGGTACAAAAAAATGACACAGCCTCCTTATACACAGGATAATTCCATTATTTTATGATTTTTTTGCTGCTATAGGCATTCCAAGATAAAGGATGGAAAGTATGGAAAGATAAAAAAGGTGAAAAATATGTTGCTTTTAATTTAAGATATTTAGTTCCAGATCTTTAATCATATTAAGCAGATTGTCCAATTAGTGATTAAAGCAAGTGGAGAAAAATATGTAAAATAAAACAGTATTCATAGGCTGCTGTGCAAAAAAAAAAAAAAGAAAGTACCACTACCTCTTCTCTTCTGTTACAGATCACCCTTATAAAGGGGATCAGCGTTTTGAATCCCAGACAGATGGACTAATTCTCAGAAGTCCTAAATCAGACATTTAGTCAGATATATCTTTGTGCCTATTAGAGCGCTGAGAAAACTCCCTTATACTTGCATATTGATAGGTCTACTGTATTTCAGAAATAAATCAAGGGCAAGGTAAAGAACACAGGCAGAACAAAGTAGTTTTCTCTGTACGCTCTCCTTCCCAAAAGGGAGTCCCAGACAGAGATTTCATGGTTTCCTTGACATCTATCAGTACTCACAAGACCTCAGTTCCCCCTTCTTCCCCCTGCCCACAACCACCCCTCACCTGCTGCCACTCCAAATGCCCAGCCATTTGGGAGATGATATTGTTGTTCTCCTCCTTGAGATTTTTCACTTTTCCCAGATCATTCACTGTCCCCCTGGGAATGGGAATTCCTTTTCTTGCTCAAGAGGAGGAGCGGGAAATGAGGAGTGTGCGGACATAGGAACTTTCACCCTTCCATCAGTTGCCTTTTTGGTTAGGGACACCGATTTCTTACTGGACCTCCCAATAGGTAAAAAAATGCTTAAATTTACCCAAGCTATTTCGGATTTAATTACATGTTAATATTAATATAGTCTCTGCCTTTTACTCTCATTCAAGTAAAGTTGGATTCAATTTTATACTAACGAAAGGCCCCTGACTTCCAACCAACAGCATTCTTGCAGAGGTCTGGGCACAGCTGCTGATATATACAAAAGCACATTCAAGAGACAATTCTCTAATCAGATGGAATTTTGAGTCATTAAGATTCAATCTCCAAGCACATTTAGTGTGCATCCTGGCATGTTTTATTAGGGTATTATTTCTTTTCTCTAGTACAGTTATTTAAGCAGAGAATCCAGCATGATCAATGTAGTGGGAAAGATTACTTGCTATAATGGTTTTGGGGCTTTTTTTCCTACCTCTTCCATGCATTCCAGCAAACATATTGCCAAACTGACTTAAATTTCATGAGGCATTTAATTGAACAAATGCAGAACAGAAAACCGATCACAGCATTGTGGAGAAAAATCCTGCCCTGACCACCCACTATACAAATACGGAACTGACTTAGAACTGTGCAAAGTTTCAAATATTCTTTTCCATTTCTCTAGAGTCTTACTACTATTATAATTACAGTGCACATACAAACGTTATTAATTCACATACATTAGAGTGCATCAATCCTGGCTGTTTTAGCAGCAGCATCTCCTTACATACACAATTGCAGGCTTTCCTGCTGCTGTATTATATAGATGAGTTTCATTAAATAATAGTATACTTTTAAATAGCTTGCTTTCACTGTCTTATGCAGTAGAAAAGGCAGTTTATGAAAGATGAATAAATATGTTTTTGAATAATGTATTAGATCTATACGTTCCCATTGCATCTTCTATATCAATGAACAAAACATCCCTGAGAACTGGTAATACATTTTATCAAGAGAAAAATCACAGGGATTAATAAATTATGTTTGAAAACTTTTTGCAGCTCTTTAGCTTCATTTTGTCATTAAATTCCTTCGTTACAAGAAAGTTGACTGGTATCTCACAGTAAGCTGACACGTACATATTCATAAATCTTCTGTTCCCATCTCAGACACATCCTGCCTGTGTGGATTATCCTTGTTGCACTAAGTTTCATGCCGGGTAATAGAGGCAGAGAAACAGGATCACTGTTAGCGGAGCTGTTTTAAAAGCAGGTATGGCACGTTTGACATGCTGTTCTTCAGAACAATCAAAGTTTTCCAACATGGCTTTTTGCTCAAAGGCTGTTCCAGTGTTCTCATCATGAACACCTCGTTTAGAGCCTCATGACTCATCTGCTCAATTTCCTCAAAACTGAGGAAGGCACTAAGATATGTTTAGGATGATAAAAATTTCATTAAATGAGACAAGATAGAAAAGACAAAGAAGTTATTTTAACTTAAAGTGTAAAAAGTGTGAGCAATCCAACTCTGAGCGCATTTGTTTCCTTATTTCATTTTTCTGAATATCTCAAAGAAAATCTTCAAATTGGATGAATTCCTGGCCACAGACATCAATGATAAGTTTGCTATTGTTTCAAGTAAATTAATGTTTTCATCTTCTGCAGTTAAAGATTATGCCCATGAACACATACCTTAAAAACAAAAAAAACCATGTTTTTTTTTATTGCATGTTTATATGGGCTGTGTGAATTAGCTTTCAACTATTAATGGACGTTTGGTGTCTAATTCATCTAAATACTATGATTTTTTTATCCAATTTATACCTCCAGATATGGACAAGCCTGAAATAAATGATAATCATAGTACCATCTAAATTAATACCTTCCAACATAGTATTGATTTAAATGGCAATGCAGAAGTGCAGCAACCGCCTCTTGAATGATCCTTTAGCTGTTGTAATGTGTATCACTTGCTAATATTCTATTTAAAGAATTCAAGTTGTACTATTATTAATTAACTACACTATTTATTAGTCCTATTTCCTAACTAAACTTTATTTTCACCCTGCAGATTTACTGTGCATGCTTCGGTATGCATCTTAAATTCAGATTTTCATGTTAGATAAGAACAGTTTCCTCTTGGTGTATTGCATAATTTATATGCTTTTTAAAAAACAGTTATAAACAGAAATTACCTATAACAGATGTGGTGATATCTTAGTAGCAAGAAATACAAGATTTATGAAACGCAGACAGAACTGGTCGAGAGGACTGTCAGCTTTGAAAAGAAGTGGAAACAATCTTTTTCCCCCACTGGAACAAGAGAAAAACATGCGCACGTATCTCTGTACTGGTTCAACAATCAATCCAATTTAGATGTTTTCTGATAGTGCATCTTTGGTTAATATTACATAGGAGTTATGATCAGTGTGCAGTCATTTGAAATAGTAATTCTTATTTAAACAAAAAGATGAACTTTTTTTTTTTCCAAAGAAAAGGTTTTTGAAATGCTGTCAAGATTCACTTGCAATGCAGTAGCTCTCTCAATGTTATAATAGATGAGATGCATTTAATTTCATGCCAACATTTTGCTGATGGATGGTTGGAAAAGAAAACTTGCCATTGGAGAGGGCTGCAGGCAGAGAACTGTAGCTTGCGAACAGTGCTTTGTTGCACAGTTTGATGTGGTGGGAACTGGCCAAAAGTTTCATAGAGGAAAAAGCAATATCCAAAAAAGATTATACAACTTTGATAAGTCAAAAAAAACAAACCCCACCCCAAAATGTCATGGTCAGTGATACCAAAAGTTGCAGATAAATCTGAATGGATTAATACATTTGAGTTTTATTACCTACATAAACTAATTTGACTTGAAGAGCATAGCGTATCAGGCTAAAACAAGAGTGGAAATGATTTTAAGAAATTGCAAGTGATGTGCTAGTTGCTGTCACAACTGACTGGATTATTGTGTGAAAAGAAAGGAGACAGCTTTAGTGGTTACCTCCTGGCAGTAGAGTCTTATAACTGATGTGAAAGAAACATCTAACCTTTAGCACGACAAGGTGTTAATGATGACAACAAATCTCTCTTGATCTTTATGACTTTCCAGGAGACTCACAAATCCATGTCAAAACCATAGACTGTCTCATCAGTGAACCTCAATGACAAGCCTGGTACCAAAAAAATAAAGTAAACCTCATAACTCCACTTTTGAGATTTACTGTGATAAAAAAATGCGGTCAGGATCCAATTAGCTCTAAAATACTATAAAAATAATTGGAAAGAGTCAATTCTGAGAACTTTCTGGCAGGAAGAAGCCGTGCACTATGTAAAAGCTATCTAGGCACAGGCAAAAGTTAAAGGATTGCTTCCATGACTTAAAATTCAGGTAGCTGCTTTGAGCCACTCTAATAATCCATAAAGTCCTTGGAGTATCTTTGTCTTCATAAAGGTTACGGCTGTTAATAAGTATATTGCTGTAAAACTTCAGACAAAGAAACAATGCTTGGCTATACCAAATTCACTTTTCTCTTCAATCATTATGTCATGAAAACATGGAAATAAAAATTACTAAAGTATATCCAGTGATACAGGAGGCTGATTTCAAGGGCATATTAGCAATGGGGACTTAAACTTTATGCTGACATTACACATTCCAAAACATTATACGAAATTGATTATTTTCTTGCAGTTTTTGCCTTATGAAAAATACATAGAACAGAATAGAACTTTTCAGTTGGAAGAGACCTAAAACGGTCATGTAGTCCAACTGCCTGACCACTTCAAAGTTAAGGCATATTATTATTATTAAGTGCACTGTCCAAATGCTTCTTAAACACTGACAAGCTTGATCACCTCTCTTACAAGCCTGTTCCAGTGTTTGGCCACCCTCTCAAAGAGGTGCTTCCTAAGGTCCAGTCTAAACTTCCCCTGATGCAGCTTTGAACCATTCCCATGTGTCCTGTCACTGGATATCAGGGAGAAGAGATCAGCACCTCCCTCTCCACTTCCCCTCCTCAGGAAGCTGTAGAGAGCAATGAGGTGGCCCCTCAGCCTCCTTTTCTCCGAACTAGACAAGCCCAAAATCCTCAGCCGCTCTGCCTAGGACATGCCTTCCAGCCCTTTCACCAGCTTTGTTGCTCTCCTCTGGACACATTCGAGTACCTGAATATCCTTCTTAAATTGTGGGGCCCAGGCCTGCACGCAGCACTCAAGGTGAGGCTGCACTAATGCTGAATACAGCAGGGCAATCACCTATTTTGACCAGCTGGTCATTCTGTGTTTGATGGACCCCAAGATGTGGCTTACCCTCTTGGCTGCCAGGGCTCACTGCTGACTCCTTTGGAGCCTGCTGTTGACTAGCACCCCCAGATCCCCTTCAGCAGGGCTGATCTCCAGCCACTCCTCTCCCAGTTTTTACTTCTGTAAGGCATCACTCCCTCACAGGTGCATAATCAGGCACTTAGACTGGTTAAATTTCATGCCATTGATCATTTCCCAATGCTTCCATCTATCTAGATCCCTCTGCAAGGCATCTTGTCCCTCAAGAGTGTCAACAGCACCTCCCAGTTTGATATCATCAGCAAACTTGCTAATGGGGCACTCAACTCCTGCATCCAGATCATTGATAAATATATTGAGCAGAACTGGCCCACGGACTGAGACCTGAGCGACACCGCTGGTGACTAGTCACCATCCAGATGTAGCCCTGTTCACCTTGATTCACTACTTAATATTTAGGCGTTGAAAATGCAAGCCCTTAGGAAAGAATAATTAAAAAAAAAAAGGCAGGCTTTGGTTGCTTAGTAAGGTGAGTGCTTAATTTGTGCTCCAGGATTTCTGGCTATCTTTGAGCAGGTATTTAACTTTTGGCCTTAGTTTGCTGCTCTGTGTATTGAAGCTATGCTGCTTTACAGCAACTTTCTGAGATCTAGTTTGATCAAAATATGAAAGAAGTTTGAATTAGTGTGATTATTATCTTTCTCCCACTGATCTAACTTATGATCTCAGAGAATTCACTTTATCCTCTTCAGTCTTTCACATTTATCATTGTAGGGCCTGAGGAAGATACACTAAAAAAAAAAAAAAAGGGAAAAAAAAGAAAAAGATGGATTTTTATCAAATCTCAGAAGTACTTTTAGAAATGTTTACACAGCCTACTATAATGAAGCTTTCTTATTAGTACATTAATACCCTTGTGCATTAACAGGCAAAACAAAACCAGCAAAATATCAATATTTTAACTTTTTAATTATTAATAGACTGTCAGAAAAAGAGCGCACTTTGTTTTCCCACACTCAAATGTACACATCCAAAACATTATAGTGAAATTAGTGGAAATGTTGGCAACAAGGTAGTAATGATAACCTTAGCACTATGTATCTAGTTCTGGTAAACTTCTGCAGGTTTTGTTCTACCAAGTTTGCATACAGTTTTTCAAACACAATGGGTTATAGCTACAACAGCCATAAGTAAAACTCATGTTGAAAAAGTTCTGCATGAACAGTTTCACATCAGCTTTTTTAATAAATCTCTGGAACAGTAGAGATGCAGAGGTCATAGTGAGACAATATTCTGCAGATACAGATCTTTGGAAAAAGTAAATCAATAGAATTTTCCTTTCACCGGGTATCGCAGTAGTCAAACAGTCTAGCTGAAAATGATGAAAATGCACTATATATGTTGCTTAGGGTTTTTAAAAAGCATCTATTAACTAATTAATGAACAAAAAAAAGTTGCTGGTGTAGTTTTAGACTTATTTTGCCTTAATCTTAAAGATTAGCTAAATTTGCTGGTTTTATCACATTTCCCTTGTGAAAGGGAAAGCACAATACACCTGTACTGGCATAACTTCATATATTGTAAAAACATTAAAAAAAATATGAAAAATGGAGTCTGACTATGCCCACAATAACTGTGGGACCTCTGAAGCATAGGAACACATTCCATTGGTTGTATTCTGTACCTAAGAAATTATTAATTGCACATCATGTTGCACAGCATGTTAAATAAATATCGGCTTCTCTGTGAAAATCAACGTTTTCAATAATCAGATCTTGTGAGGCATTCACAAGATACTTCACAGCCAGTTTGAATGTATATGGTCTGTTTACATTGTGGTTTCAGCTTAGGGATTAAGTTAAGGACCAACTTCCAACAGCAGTAAGTAGAAATGAAAGAAGTTACCTTGAAGGGTCATTGTGAGGCAGAGACCAAAGGTGTAAACGCAGGCTCAGAAACATTTAGATTACAAAATGAAACCACATAACTTTGTGTGCTTAAAGACTTTTCAAACCTTACACGCTTCAAGCTAAGAAGGATGACTCGTTAGTGAGCAATCTAATATGCAGATATGTTACATTAACTGCTCTGAAATCAGTCACTTTATATGTATCATGGACTGTGCAGCTACATGGCACCATTCAGTGCAGAGTATTTAACGGGTCATAAATCTTCTCCTTAGTTCATCTGTGTTGATTTACAGGTGCAGCATAAGCAGTAAATGCTGCTCACAAAGGGGCAGATAAGGCATTGTCAAGTGACTCACCCCCAACAATGTCACACGTCACAGGCTGTGCAGAACATCCTGGTTCCTCATCTGTACTCCCTCACCCAGTGTAACACAACTTGTACCAATACTTTTCATGCAAACCAGGACAGATGTACTATCTATACTGCCAAGGAAGCAGGCAGCTAGGAACTGATGAGAAATTTCGTAGTTAATATTTCAAAATAGCTTATTTTTAATTTACCTATTATACCTAATCTGGACTCGGACTCACTCTTAACATATCTGAATGAAAATATTGACTATTACTGTTGCCTTTTTCCTCAAAACAAAAAAAAAAAAAAAAACCAAAAAAAAACCCAAACCATGAGGTACTATTTACCAAAACCATTTAAAATGAAATCAAGGAACGCGCATATTCTTTCCATCTTACACTGCAGACAAGATGCAGACAAGAACCTTTACTGAAACAAGAAAATGGTTTTGACTAAACTTCACAAAGTGGAAAGTGTTCAATGCAGTTTTGAGGATACAATAACAAATAATCGCTGCTGTTATACCACAATGCTTATCAAAGTTTTATTCATTTTTGTAAGCCTTTGTGGGTAAAAAGAAAGCATTCATAAAAAATCCTTAAAAACTGGTGTTACAGGTTTTCAGAACTTTGATACGGTTCATTTACAGAATACTGTAAACTACCTATAAAACAGCAGAGAATACCACCTAGAAGTACTGTACAACTAACATGACAGGGACAGTGCCTTAAAAACACACAAAAATCCCTACACACAAGTGGTGAAGCAAGTGAATGTGCATTGTCATAGATTTTGTATGTCAAAACCATAGCTAAAGAAGTTTATTACAGCCAAAAGAAAAACTGAAGAGAGTTAGTGGTGATATAATGCTCCCATTCTTATAAGAAAAGCCATATCCCCTATATTATATACCACCGAGCAAAAAAAAAAAAAAAAAAAAAAAATCTCTTGAGAAGCTTAGAAGAATAAACAAATTGCATGCTATAAATACTTTTGAAAGGACTGCTATCTAACTCAATAAACACATTGCTGATTTGGCATTAAAAAGTCCACTTTGACATTGCTTTACCAGTGTCACAGAATTTGAAGAGAGGCCTTGAACATCCACCATTTAAAAAAGATTATAACAGAAATTAATAATGCTATAATCTCACTGACATCAAAGGGCAATTACTGGACAAAAACCTAATAACAGTAACGTTTTGCATAGAAATTGGATTATTTTAAATTTCCGATTCCAGATGCTCATTTGCAATATTAATTGCAAATTTATTATCTTTTGAATGAGCTCTTTCAAACTCACCTACAGACTCTAATTTGATGCATTCTTCACACACATATTGAATCAAACCTACTACAAGATTCCTGTCTTGACATAGTTTTAATGTAGTAGGAAAAAATAAAACCACAAAATCCATTCTCACCCACAGTAGTTTTCAGAATAGTCCTGAATAATTTTGCTTGTTGGGAAGTAGGAAGTTCTCCAGCTATGATGAAAAGTTATGTTTTAGAAGCTCTTTTGAACGTGCTCATTTGGGATTCAAGGGCTCACATCCCTAAGCCTGAAAGGTAGCCCCACTTACCTCCAGTGAAGCAGATGACAGTTATTTATACTTTTAATGGTATATGGAAAAATTAATGCTAATTCTCTGTGATTAAGTCAAAATGGAGCACGGCATGTTGGCCTCAGCAGGTGACAAAAATCACTCACAGCTTAAAGCAGGTCTGCTCTGATGTTTTTTAAAAAACAAACAAACAAAAACACTTTGCAAGAAGCTTTTCACCTGCTGACATGACTTTAAATATGCTTTTGAATATCTCTGCTCTGAGGTTACTCAGATTTCTTTTGCTTCTGTCCTTTCTGGAGCTATTTCTATGTTTACTAGTTCGGTTAATGAGGGGTTACATACCACCAAATCACATCTAATACACTAATGGGGAGCTGAAACCATACAGCCAGCTGTGCCTCTCAGGTAAAAATAGACCAGTAAAGAAGCTGAGAAAAAGAAGGGCCCTTGACAATTCACATAAAGTGAAGAGTTTCATTTGAAAAAAAACAGGGAGATTTTTCTTAAAGGTGTCATGCGAGGAAGGAAAAGGTTAGGAAACACTATGGACGCCCAGAAGTAGAGTGGGTGCAATTCCTCCTCTGATGCACACCTTGCTGAGAGAAAGTTTTTCTTTATTTTTTAATTCAAATCACAAATATCCCTGGAAAAATTTAAAACAGTGACTTAATCAGCCTATGAAAACACCAGACATGCCCAAGTGGAAACCTGCCGAGACTACAGAGTAGCAGAACTCCTCATCCAATTTATTTGTTATTTGTAAATTCTACCTGATCTGCATTGCAAGAACTAAGTCACACTCAGCAAAATCAACAGTGGTTAGTGAAACCACCAAAGTAATCTACATACACAGTTTCTACACAAGGAGGGAAGAAAAAAAAAAAGAAAAAAGAACAAATCTGTCATCCAAGATCTTGAATCTGTCATAGCAAAAATAGGACGATAACTACTAGTGGTGCAAAAATACTTAATTTTATATATGTATCTGATAATTACTTGATAGTTATTAACATTCATATTTTAAAGTTATCTACAAATGCAATTTCTCAGGAACATTTGTTCTTTCCCAATAGAATTGAAAATTACTACAATATCTATCTCCAGAGGATAATTAAAGTTTTAACTCTAACTTGTTTTAGAAGTAGTCACTTTTAGTCTAAGAAAGTGCAATTCATACATACTCAATTTTTTTTTCGTTACATGAAGGGATGAATAACTGTATCTTAGGACAGAGCTGGGAAATCACATCTTCTGTGAAGATGACGAGAACAAGAATTGCAAACATTTCCTCTAATAGTTTAGTTACTAAATAATTTGGCATCACCCAAGAGTAAGTTTCCACTTCTACAAATTATGTTGTCTTAGTAATACAAACTTTTCGTTCTGATATACACAATGATTAAGAATTCAGGTATCTTGAACAATACAGGATTGCTTTCTGCATAGACATGCAAACTCTCATTTTTGTGATCTGCTTATCAATGAAACCAGTTGCCAGTTTTCTGCACCAGTTTGTAACTATTACATTTATCAGTAAGCAGATGTAAATGGTGAATTAACACCTAACTGTCCATCAAGGGCCTCCATTATACTTATACTTGTAATAGAAGGTTTTTACATTAGTAGCATTTATTTCATCATTGGTTTTCTTTCACCAAGACGAAGGGCAAGCGCAGGGACATCTTGCTGAAAAGCCAAGCCAAACTATCAAATGATCAAAACATGAAATTCATTTTGTGAAAGTACATTATACTCCTCTGTGTTCAATACTCATTCATAAATAAAATAGCCTTAGTTTGAGTTACCTTAATGGAGTGCATCATGCCTTAATTTCTTCAAGGCAATGGTGGTTTGTGCTACGTATGCAGCTACTGAACCCTTCCGCTGGATTGTGAACTAAAAGTCCTTCAAAACAAAAAAGTAAACAATATAATGACAGGTAGGGCTATAAAATAGAAAGTTCAAGATGGTTCTCTGAAATGCTACCAAGAGAAAAAAACCACAATTTATGGCCACCCTATCTGTGAGATGATCCGTTTTCTGCACCTAAACATGCCCAGTAAATTAAAGTGACAATCAAAGTGGACACAAATGATGTATTTTATTAAAAATCGGGTTTTTTCCTGTCACTAAGAATTATGACTAGTGTTCAAAATGTTTTTAAACCTGCAGTGATGCTTTGACCTTAGAAACTGCCCCTGTTAACATTCATTCCTTGTTGAACCTTATTGGTTCCCTTCACAGGAGCAGCTGCAGGAACCCCATCAGGACTGGGGAGCGTCACCCACCCGAGGCCACTCCTGCCATCCACCAAAGCCTTTTGCTCAGATGGGTGCGACACCAGCATCCCACAGAGCTCTGCACATACAGCGTACCTAAGGATTCCCAGTTTAACAAAATTAAATAGTCCAAACACAAGAACTATTTAGGATTATATTAGTGGCACATAGCCAGGTCCCTGAGTGCACTATTAGGCTTTGATGGCCTTGAATGGCCTCACCTGGGTTCTCCTACCCACTGCTTCTGCTCATGGACCCAGAGGCTGCAGCTCAGCCCAGGCCTGGGTACCTTGCCTGAGCTACGTCATGGTTGTACTCATTTCTGGCCCTGTTTCCTTGGTGAACTTTGAACCTGTGTTAGGCATATCGGTGGCTATCTCCCCTCTCTTCCTGACTGGACTTTCTGGAATGAACTCTCAGACCTGACTTGTTACATCACCTTCTCTGATGACATCTGGATGGTTAACAGTAACTCTTTGCAACAGCACCCCTGCCCTGATCAGTCCCCGTGGGACCATGCGCTGGTCCATGAGGGCACTGCTTGTGCTGGAAACAGCATCAGCTCCTGACTTACCTCCTTAATGGAAGTAGCCCCTCGCTTTTGACACATGATGCTTGTTTGCTCTTCCTTCTCCTCTCCATACTTCCACAACTGCTTCCCCCTCTTTTTTTTTTTTTTAAAAAAAGAAACACAAACAAAACCAACTCTCTGCCAAGCCAGTGGGCTCACATCTGCAAAACCAGAGAATGATGATGACCGAAAAACTTAAGAAAAGGCCACTACTAAAAGTAATGCAAATGCTTCCTACAATGGTGAAACAGTTAAGTGAAATTTTTTTCTGTAAGGAATATGAGATGCGGGGATCCGTGCGCTGAAAATATGCAGGAAAAAGGGAGGGTTAAAAGCACACATATAGTTTCTTGCTGTTATGAGACAGAGGTGAGACACAGGAGCACTACTTCAAATCTCTTTTTACTGTGATTTTAGGACACAAAAAATTTATACTTGCATGGTCAGGATCATTAACTGCCCTCAGAAGATGCTAGTACCCTTCAAACAAAATAAATTCCCCAAGGAAAACCCAAACCACCCCATGACAAATCCATCTCATTTATAAATACATAGCTGCTAGATAACACAATCCTTTCCTCTCTTCAGTCCACTGGTATTCTCCATCACCCACAGTCCACTCTTCCTGCTCTCTTAACCAGGTAAAGCTGCTTCTGCCTATTCCTGCTCTTGGACGCAGCTCTTCAACTCACACCCAGTCAAACCAAAGCACATGAACAGCTGCATACACTTAGGCTGCAGGAATACACACTCGCATCCTTTGAAATATGTACTATGTTGCCTAAGAGAAGGAAGGGGGCATTAAATATGGTTTCTGCACAGTCTCTCTCCACAACAGGCTTTTGGCTGTGAAAGATCCCTCAATGCCATGGGTGGTACGAAGACAGTGGGACTGTTAAGAACAACTCTCGTCTAGCTGAAGAAACATCTGCTTTCTCCTAGCAGAGAGAGCATATGTAACAGCAAGAGGTAATGGTTGAAGGTCGGCTTCTACTACAGAATTAATGTCAGTTTCCAGTGCTGTTGATCTTAGAAGATCAAAAAGTGGCTATTGGTGAAATAACTGCCAAACTGGTGCAAGCATCAGATGAAACTTCACAAGAGCGGGTACGTTTTGTTACTTTCCTACAGTCACAGACAAAAAAAAAATCTTCTAAACTAATAGAAAAGAATTAATTAATGATGCAGTTAATTTTACCCAGTGAAAAGCAGAATCTTCTCTCACATTTACAGCATAAACGTAATTAAGTTTAAGCATAACTTTCAAAATTAATTCTTAGGAAACTAGACACTAAGAATGATGTTGGCTGTTGTGAAGAATGGAGATTTACTTGTTCCCGCTTTCTACTAGCAAAATGAGTCTAGATTCTATGAGAAGTTTGCATGTTAAGTTGTGCAAATATTAAGGAACAAAACATATTCTCAGAAGCTGTATTTAATCCTTCTGATAAAAATTACAGGATAACTAAGGTTGGAAGTGACCTCAGGAAGTGTCTAGTCCAACCGCCTGCTCCAAGCTGGGCCAGCTATGAGATGAGGACAGGGTGCTCAGGGATTGGCCCACTTGCATTGTGAAAACCTCCAAGGATGGAGACTGCATCTCACTGGGTAGTCAGTCCCACTGCTTGACTGTCTTTGTCAAAAGTCAGAACCTCTCTTATTTCAGTTTGTGTCCATTATCTCTCGTTGAAGAGGCTGTTTTCTCCATGACCTTCTTTTAGGTGCTGGGGTGCTGCTGTCAGGTCCCCTGTGAGCTGTATGTTCTCCAATCTGAAGAAGCTCAGCTCCTTCAGGCTCTCCTCAGTGGGCACATGCTCCAGCCCCTTACCAGCTTAAGGGCCTCCATTCGTTATCAACACTTTGTATTAGAGGACCCAAAACTGGATGCAACACTCTAGATGCAGTCTAATGAGGGTAATATTCACTTTCTTCAATCTATTGTCTGTAATCCTTCCTTTTAATACAGCTCCTAGCCCAGCCTTGCTTGAGACAGCAACATGCGAGGCAGCACATTCAGCTTACTGTCCACCAGGACTTCCAGATGCTTTCCATCAGAGCTGCTCCCCAGCATGTATTCCTTCCCAAGTGCAGGATTTGGCATTTGTCCTTTTTGCATTTCACAAGATTCCTGCTGCATCGTTCCTCCAATCTGTCTAGATCTCTCTAACTAGTGGCTTATCCAATTTTGGCCTCACCTGCAAACCTCTTAATGACAGCTCACTTCTTTGCACGTTGCAGGTTATTGATAAAGCTGTGAAACAGGACAGGGCTCAGGATAGGTTCTTGTGGTACTCCACTTGTTATCAGCCTCCAGGTAGAGTATGACCCACTATCCAAGCCTAGGCATACAAACAGGGCTTTTTTATCCACCTCATCGTCCAGCAATCCAAACTGTAGTTTCCTTGATATAGTACTTCAAGTGCATGCACACTTTCAGATACCTTTACCCATAGACGGAAAAGAACACAACAATTACAGAGCTGCAGGCTGAATCCTATACCTGGCTGCACTGCTAGATCTTTAAGTGCAGCTTGGAGAGTACAACCGAGATGTACTGCTGCCTGAAGAGCTGCAGGATAAAGGGTCTGTCCAAATAATTCAACAGAATACTTCAGTGCAAAGTGGGGCCTTCTAAAGCTTCTGAGACCTGTTAATAATCTGCATTTTTGCAGTCTACGTAAGAGGATAGCTCATAGTCTAAGATGCACTTTTTGTTAAGGAGAAGTTATAATTTTCAAAGAAAACTACAATCACTGTTTTGCTTTTGTTACAGCTGTCTTATCGACATGTCTTACAATGATCTTTAGAGATGAGATAGACTACAGGATTATAACAGAGTAGTGTGACCAAATGTTTTATTATATTTAAAGCACTTGCAGAGGCTCAATATGGATACGCAGAATAATTTGCCTTCCAGAAAGTAGCAAGACGAAGTAATTTGCTGCTGAGCAAATTAAGTATGTGGCTGAAAAGCCCAAACATTAATAAATGTCCTGATCAAAACAGACTGGAATCAAAAGCCCATATTCATGAGACAAAACATTTATATTTAAAAGTGCTATAAAATGGTGCTAGCTAATTATATTTATTACAAAAACTTAAAGTGAGTTACAAAAGCCAAGTTCTTTTTAATGCATGTAAAGGTGACACTCTGATTGCTGCTCCCCTAAATCATCAATAATTGATACAAATTAATTAAATCCATGTTAGAAAATGAGGACTATAGCAAAGTATAAGTTTTCACTTGTTAAAGGCACATTATCTAAATGTAATTTTGTTTTTCCTAACTTGTTCTGAACAGTGATTGCCATCCAGTGGGGAAAAAAGGAGGAATGGAAGCTCTCCTATTCACTACCTTCAGAGGTTCAGTTGGTACCTCATAGACCCTTGCTTGTCACCTCTCTAGTTTAATAAAAATAAAATTAAAAAGTGAGTCTATTTCTTCCATGGTTATTTTCTCAATCTTAGTCCCTTCTCCGCACTCAGAAGTACTAAAGTACTCTATGCCTACCAATTTTTAACACAAGAATCTGCTTTTCTCCAATAGCGTTTTTTTCTTGCTCTTGCTTTTAGTTTTTTGACTCTTCTCAGAGCCTCAAGAGCAGGATGTTGAAGACCTGTGGTTGTGGACTGGTAGCTTCCTGGTCCACTTTTTTTTTTTTTCCTTTCTACAAGTTTACACATTATTTGTATATAGCCTGCTTAACACTATATTGCTTATCTGTTAATTGCAGGATGTGTGAGTGCATATGCACATTTCCAACCAGTGACGCAGAAGCACTTGTTTTTGCTATTGCTAAGCAAAAAGTAAGAGCACAGTACATGATAATTTACTTTGTATTAAGTTCCTCCAAAAACGTGTGCCTTCAGAGAGATACTCAAGTTATCTTTTAGACTGCACAAAGGGTTTCTGCTAAGATTGTCCACTGGAAAAAAAACACAACTCCAAACGTCTTAGTTGTGTTGTTCTGCTTTTAACTCTTAGTGCAACGCTACCATCATATGAATTTTAAAAAAAATGGACACAGATTCTATAAAACTGATGAATTAAATAAATGAATTCAAGTCCTTTATTTATATATGTAGATTCATTGATTTTTACTGTGTTATCCAAGAGAAGATTGTGGCTTAGTCTTTTCCTCATTATCTTTTCTGATGAATACATAGCAAAACAGACACAAGCATGGAGTATAGACTCAAATTCAAAAGTATGATTTGCTTTTTTAAGGGGCTCAGCTGGTCATAGTTTCAGAAACTATAAATAACACCATAAAAGGATCAAATCTATAGATCCCAAAAAGCCATTTAGATGTGAGCATTACTCATATAATGGGATATTTCCACTCTATTTAAGTGGCTTTTTTCCCTTAAGTTTGCAAGGTATAAGATGCAAGACTGCAATTAAGACTAAAAAAAGAAACAAAAATTATTTTATATTTAAACATTATAACATCTTAATACAATTGATCCAAATTTTGAGCTAAGAATAAATTGCAAAAGTTACAAGACAAACACACATAAAAATTCCTATCATCTTGCAATGGATGAAAAGTATTTAAATAGCAGTATCAAATAACTGCATTCCCCCCTTGCTTGTTGTCTTATATTGCCACTAAAAATAGACATTTTCTTACTCAAAAGATCATCCAAAGGACATAAGACTAGTAATATTTCGCAATCACTGTTTCATAACAGACTGCAGCACACTTTCATTCAGATCCACAGAGTATTATCTGCAGTATCTGTTAATCGTTTGTAAAATCCTGTTCCTAGTTCTAATACAAAAAAAAGTTTCCTTAATGCCAAGAAACTTCTACCATTTACAAGTTTAGAAAAAGAGCGTAGCTGATGCTGCAGCTTTATCATTTATCTCAGGTGCTGAATTAACCGTACAGTAAATAAATAGTAAGAAATACATTACTCAGGAAAAGTCGGTCCCAAGTGACTCAAACCCCACAGTACACTGAAAAATGAATTCAAGTACAAACTTAGCTTTTCAACATACAAAGAGTCTCCAATTTCTTTATCTATTTTGGCTAAAGTTAAGGGTCCACTTAAGCATTTTGTTGGATTAGGAACAGGTTATTTAGAAGTCTTCAGAATTAGACTCTAAGCTACTTGGCATTTACAAGCCCTTGCATATGTCTAAAATTGGGTATTCTTTATTCAAATGTGAAGCTGGAAGGAGTTCACTATCAAACATTGTAAAATACACTTTATTTTTTTTTACATTAGATCTTGTGTATAAGAAGAACAGTAAAAAGAAGCTACAGAAAAAAAAGACACCCCACAACCAAACCAAAAAAGCACTTAATGTATTGAGTTTGGAATGGAAGAGGGTTGTTTGTGTTGTTTTGTCAAAAGTCTCACTGAACTGAAAAATAGTTAAAGCATCAAGTGACAAACTACTGACAAATTTCTCTATCCAAATAACACTGCAGGAAATAAACTGTGGAAAAACAACTGATTTATACAATTGGATCTTATAATGTGGCACAAAAAATCACTACTGTGTCCTGTAAGATCCAAACTCCTTGAAACAAAGTCCAGATCAAAAAATCATCTCAGTGCCTCTGTCGCTGCCAAAGTTTTGACTTTCTTGGCCACTACAGTTCACTCTAAGGATAGATGCATAACGATCAAGGTGAAGGATCATTATTTTACAAATGAGTTAACTGTATAACGCTTCACTCTTAGATTTCCTTCATTTCTAGAGCTAAAATAAGACTAAAAAGACAGCTAATCATGCTTCCCTTTTCACTTTATACATGAGAAAATGGAGGCAAAAATTAAGAGATCTGCTCATCTTCAGGAACGCAGACAAAGGTCCCAGTGGACAAGCCTACAGACTGAAATCTGTTACTAGATAGTCTTATATAAAATTGAACTTAAGGTTTGTGAATTATAAGACTAGTAACTTTTTTGCAAACAAATACGTCCTGAACTTCAGATTATTTTTTTTTAAAAGATAGTCAAAATTAATTAAATCATCACACTGAGAGTGAAGTTTATTAATATAAAAAATTAGGCTGAATCCCACTCTTCAAGCATCATTGCTTTATTATATCAGTGGTCAGAGAAATCAAGTTTACAGAGCCATAATAGCAGCCTGGGTGGCATTACACTACAGCATGTGGGCTGCTGGAGCAGCAGTGAAGGTATTGAATGGAATCTAGCTACAGCTTTCTATCCCACAAATATCATCCTCACACTGCTTAAACTCCTTTGCATGGCCTCAAGGAAGCAGCATGTGGCACCATTAGAATGATGGCTGGCAACTTTTCCTGTGGTACAACTCTTTCTTTTCACCATTGTTAGATTAACTTCTTTTTCCCCTAAATTAACAAACACGACATGTACAAAGAAATAATTGAGTTGTTTGAGCCAGGAGGCTTTTTTTTTTTAATATTATTCCATTAATTATCACATACCTACACAGGCAGATGATCACTAAAGATCAATTTTATCTAAAATAAAAACCATTCAGTATTACTGTACATCCTCTTCACTTTGGAAAACCAGAGAAATGAAGAGGACACGCCTAATGTAGAGGAGTTATAAAATTAAATGGAAAATTTCAAAGTACTTGGCAAAGCACATCTTCTAAGAGAGAGTGACATTCAAAAGGAAATCAAGAGATCATCAGAACAGGAGTCCTGGGTTCTCCATCAGGGAAGATTGCTCAGGGAGTTAAATATGGCTTTTATATTGTTAAATCCCCTAGTGTCAAAAGATTCAAAGCTAGTTACAAAAAGATTGACTTCAACTTTCACAGAAATACAGCACCAAAAGTAAGCATTGTTCATTATCACCACCCATTCAACAATCCATTTCATGAATTGATGAAACAACTCCTTAAAACTTTGGGATTTTTTTTTTCCCCTCTTTCTGCTCCTATTGGAAAATTGTCTCAGAGCTTCATCAATTTCCAGCAAAAGCTAACTCAGAGAATTTAACTTATTACTTGTGCCAACTTAATCATTTACCTTAGATACAATTTTTTCTGCCTCTTGATCACATCTCACTCCTGCTTTCTGCTTTGCTGTGCTACTTGAGTCAGCTTCTTTCAGCTTCCCACTGTAAGAGAGGTTCTCCATCTCCCTGGTTGTCCGAGTACATTCATTACACCTCTGCCACTATGAATTCATCTCTCAAGCTTTAACTGATGAGCAGAGTGTCACAATCCAAAACAAGCTGTCACAGGCTCTGATCTCTGTTTGCAACTGGCCAGTTGCCCAAGAGCCACAGCCCCAGATCTAATGGGACAGAAGTTACGTCCATCAGTCTTATGTATTCAGCAGGAACACCAACCCTTCAAAGCCTTCCTCATCCTTCAACTCAGCCACTCACTGTAAGACTCACCATTGCAACAGTTCAGCCTCCGAGGGGAGCAGCCACAGGGCTTGCATGGCCCTGGAGTAGAAGAGAAGCTACAGTAAGTGGAGGGCTACAAAGACAATCAAGGGAATGCAGCACCTCTCTTATGAGGAAAGGCTGAGAGATCTGGGTCCATTCAGCCCAGAGAAGAGAAGACCAAGAGGTGATCTCATCAACGTTCATAAATATCTAAAAGGGCGGGTGTCAAGAGGATGGGGCCAGACTCTTCTTGGTGCTGCCCAGTGATAGGACAAGGGGCAACAGTCAAGCTGGAATTCAGGAAGTTCCATCTCAACATAAGGAAAAACCTTTTTACTTTGAGAGTGGCCGAGCACTGGAACAGGCTGCCCAGAGAGGTGGTGGAGTCTCCTTCTCTGGAGATATTCAAAACCTGCCTGGACGCGTTCCTGTCCAGCCTGTTCTAGGGGAACCTGCTTTGGCAGGAGTGTTGGACTAGATGATCTCCGAAGGTCCCTTCCAACCCCAACCATTCTGTGATTCTGTAAGGTGTACGAGCCAGTGTCAGGGCACACATTGGGTGCCAGGGCTTCCTTGTCTCAGGATGGCAGGGAGAGCAGCAGCCGTGCTCCATGTGCCAGTGCTCACTGCTGCATGGCCATCCACACCACAGCTACACTAGCTGAGTCAAATTCACCTCAATTTGAGCGCTAAGTGTAAAACCAAACAAAAATAATAAATACAATGCAGTAATTAAACTGCCTAATGGTGCTTTTCAACTTTTGCAAAATAATCCATTCTCATAGAGATTGTGGTGCTACATTTTTGAAACCAGGGTGGACTCTATCTCTCTTCTATCCCTACTGCTGCAGCTTAAGATATTCCCTTCAGAGGGAGGAACCTGCATTCAAACCCCTCCTGTACTCAAGGCAAAGCAAGGATCTTTTCTAGAGCGCGCACCACACTGACATATGAATTTTTAGGATGCCTTGTTGCTGCTTGTCTTCCTTTCTCCACTTAAAAAAAAAATTAAGAATCCAAAGTACACAATCCCCCTCAAAATTTATTAGGCCACAGAAAAAGAAAGTATGAGCATAAATTCATAGCCACTAAGTTGCTGAAACATCATATGCCATTCAGGATTGGATGTGAAACCGACTTGGGCTGTAAACAATGCTAACTTCAAGAAAAAACACATTTTGGAGACTGTTAAAGAAAACTAAGATGATTTTGAGAAGCCTGTCAGACACATACATAGAGTCTGGCAAATACAGGTGAAAGCTGTATAAGACTAAAATATTTTTGCCTTTTCAATCCAATATTTCAGCGTTTTTGAGCATGACTGTAATAGGCAGGATACATCTGCTCACTATCATCTGTAGTATTTCCTATGCACGGCAAGAACAGATGGAGTCTCAGTGATCCTCAGCAGATCTTGCTGAATTATGTTTTGGAATAATATCAAAACTGGAAAACACAATATTTCATTAATGAAAAAAAAAATTGAATCCCAGTTACTGGCAAAAACAAAAGGACAAGCCACAAAAGAAGCCAGTGTTAAAAGAACTTCTTATTTTTCTGTAGTGATTTATCCTACTGAAGTCTAAGATTTTATTGAAAGAAACTTTTTTTTATTATGAACACAGATATTTGAATTGGAGGTTTTGTTCCTTGGATGTTTTACATTACAGCAGTAAAATGGCAGAGCAAGCAGCTAACCGTGTCTAGAGCGCATTATTATTTTTAAAATGCTGGTTAAGCAAAGCAGAGGATAAGCACCTTTGGTTATTGCAGGTTTATGCATTTCAGTTTCTGTCACTTACTAGTGACAGCAGAAAATAATTTTTTTCAAGCAGCTTAGATGTAAGGTACAACACATAGGTATTCCACTGAAGGAGCAGTTCAGGGAATGAAATGCAATCCAGTCTCTGTCTGTCTCCCTTCTTGTTCTTAGCACAAGGAAGATTGCTATGGGACACTGGGGTATGACTGGACACGTTTGGGTTTTTTGTCTGTGGGGTTTTTTTTTTTGTTGTTTTGTTTGTTTTGGTTTTGTTTGGGTTTTTTTCTATATCGAACAAATCACCTACTCCCAGCAGTTTCATCTCTGACATAAAACAGCAATTTAATGAGCTGCAAAGGAGAAACCATTTCTGCCCTCAAGTCCTCTATACAGGTGCACCAGGTTGCCAACTTACCATCTGGCTCAATGCAATTTCTATGTTTTCCAGGCAAGAGCAACATACAGCCTGTGTGCATGGCATTTAGACATAGAACCTAGCTAAATAAATTAGCATTCTACCAATGCATAATAGCAAACCTTCAAGCAGCACTTATTGACTGTGTGATTACATGTTCCAAAGAGCCTTGTTACAGTCAATAAAAACCATGTGAAGAATGATGACAGTGTTAGGGAAAGAATACATTTGCACAGAGAGAAATATATAAATTGTGGTCACTAAAATTTCAACGTAGCATTTATGGTAATCCTTAAAGATAACCTAGGATATTACTGCCCTATATAGTCACAAGTATTTAAACAAACCCACTTCTTTAAGTTTCCCATTTTGTGACAATACATAGGATAGCACATATTTTTAAAAGTGTAATTAGAACAGTTGTCATTTCTGGCTGTTGTTCTGTAACTGTTCCCGTTGCAGCAGATTAAATAACAGATACGGCTTGCTTACGGAAAATAGCTTACTGAAGTAACAAGGTCCTTATAAAAGAAAAATCTGAGAAGTAGAGTCTTGAAAGGAGATATTGCTAGGTAGAGAAACATAAAGAAACCTTTTCTTTAACCAATAGAATAAAGTATATAATTCAAGATTCTGCACTCAGAGGAGTTCATGATGGGGTTTTTCCACCTACAATATAAACTTGGATATTACTTCACATGAATACGGCGGTAGAGTCCAAGACTGTATTCCTTAGAGATGAAAATTTTGGAAACCCAAAGCCAGCGTGACTGTAATAGCTGCCCATCTCTTTTTATTCTTTACTGAAAGTGCTGGAGAAGCGTACGCTGATAGAATATCATCTATTTGCCCAAGTTTTTCCCCCAGTCCTTTACTTTATTCCTACTCTAAAACTAAAAGATCTAGAGCTTGCAATGTATCTTACCCTATCAAGCTATCCTAGACAACTCAGAACCCTTTCTCTACAGTTGAGCAGGATTTGCCACCCATAGCGTTGAGTCCCCTTCTCTTGCTTTTGTTTACAAGAAATCACAGCTGCGCAAGTACTATGTATCTTCATCCAATGCACTTCCCAAGTCTTTCTCCACTCCTATTTTGCTCGCATCCTGTTACTGAGTTTTGGGAAAACCGATTTAGCAATAGCAAGTAAGTTTAACAGCAAGAAACTGTTATAAGCATAGGAATTGTTGGTTGCAATCCAGTTAATACTTCCCATTTTATCATGCAATAGATTTTGCAATTTTCAGAGTTCCTTGTCTGTTTGAATGCATAGAAACCTTTTTAGCACTAGCCTTGGGTTGCATGAAATAACTTTTTATTAACTCATAAAACAGGACAGTTCCTTGAAAAGCTTGATTACTATTCAGACTTTTCCTTTTGAGTCTTAAAGCAACTTTATGGGGAATAAGCTAACTATTTAAGAAAATATTAGTCTCGGAAGTTCAGAATGCTTACTGTTGCTTCATGATATGTTCTAGCTTAATGCATCTTAAAAAATCACCACTATCAAATCAGGTATACGTGTGGCATTCAGCATTATGACCATTTCTAGAAAGATTCTTTATGTACAGTGAGGTAAGCTTTTTTAGTACTGCAGCAGCGGTTAAAATGCAAGCTAAGAACTTAGCGTTTAAAGTAAACAATACTTGCAGGAATTTCCACAAACTTTCAGACTACTGGACTAATCTAAGTAGCAACTAATAACTACAGTTAGCAACAGTTGCTGGAACAACTGTTCACAGAAGCATGACAAATATAATTTTATAGAAGTTTATTCAGAAAGCAAAAAGTATATTTTGGTTTGCCACTGCCACTATTATAAGACAACATATCTTAACAATTATTACTCTCCAATGGCTTTTCAACAATCTTTATGAAGGTAGCTGATCTAAGTCTAGTTATTAATTAACAAATAACTATCCTGTTTAAAAAAAGAGAGACACTAATCAAATCAGAATTAATGGGTTTGAAGACTTAATTGCCGCTTCATTCGAAACCCAGCCCAGCGTTTATTAAACCAATGATTACCTCTCCTTTGTCCTCACAGATTTTGAATCAGAATATCTATCACTGCTCTAGCACACTCTGAGAAAAGCAGCTTAGCCTGTTTGCTTCTGCTCTTTAACTTTTTAGAAAATGAAGATGTCTCACTTCAATCTTAATGAGGATTCCTTAGAAGGCGGCAACCTGGAATACGTGAACACCCAGGACGTCTCCTTCCATTTTAGTGGCATATTCGCTAGACTATAACCATGTCTTTATTGATCTTTCTTTTTCTTGCCTAGTGAGTCTGGCCGTTTGGGCTGCACAAACCTACCACTTTACTGGCAGCCCTTGAGTTAAAATTTTTTTCCCTGAGCTAGATCATAAAATTTTCAATTCTCTCAAATCAGTGATGGAACTGCAGAGCTGCCAACGCCTATGGGATGCAGGAGAATTCACGGCATACACAGTACAATCCAGTAGTATATTATTTTTATGGATGCGTCTATAGCCTGAACTAATAAGAATGCCAGGTCTTAAGTTGAACTGTCTCCCGTTTTCCAATTGACACTCCAAAGCATTTAATGGGTAGTATTATGGATACAAAAAGGAGGTCCACGAACACTCTGCATGTTAATTAAAAAAAAAAAAACCAAACAAAAAAAAACAAAAAAAAACCCAAAACCCCCCAAACAAACAAAAAAAACCCAATCCAAATATATATATTTCCGTGTGTGTGCTTATCCACATCTATCTGGCCTCCTTGCCTAAGAAGGCACGTAGAGCCCACACATAAGATATGCTTAGTGTCCTGGTCTCAGTGGCCAGTCCAGCCCAAACCACAACATTTAGAAGTTAAGTTTTGCACAGACTAACCTGAATGTGCCCAGGTCTTTCATTGGATTAGAGTTACTACTGATCTTGTTACTATTTTTCCCCTGCAGTCTCAGTTAAGTTAAACAACTGTCTAAATACCACATCATGAGCTGCAATTTCACAAAAAGAAACACCTAAAAGGAAAGTTATTAGCAAGCTCACTGAAATCTTTTTTGAAAGAGAGTACTTCAAGTGACTAAGCTGCAATAAGAAATTAACCTTGTTTCTGCCAACATTCATTGTGCTTATTTCACATATTGGTGTTTGTTTAAGAAATGTGACTGTTGGGTATACCAACAGTGCAATCCGCTATTTTTAGAGCTATTCCTAAGTATATCCAGAAATCTTGTGGTTAGCATGTGAAAGCACATAATGATTACAGTACTTTCACTTCGAAAAAGATAGACTTCCCATCTCCTCAAAATTCTACCATACAGTACAGATTTGCACACTACTGTGATTTGACATTTCATTTCTATAAGTTATTTGAAGGCCCACAAAGTTTTCCTTTTCCAGTTACAGACAGCATTAAGGAGTTGGTTTTCAGAAGCGTTCAGCATTCAAGTCTGAACAATCAGACTTCTTTAAAAAGGATTCAAGTTTAAAATGAGAAAAAGCACTTTTTTTTTTGTTGCTAGACCTTCATTTGCATGTGTGCAGAATACCTAGTATTCCTCATTAATATCAGTTACAAGACATGTCAGCCTATGAATATTCAGAGGACTTCAGCAACAAGAAATTCACTCCAGTTATCCAGGGAGCTCAGTACGAAATTAGAGACTGAACTCCTTAAAGCAGCTTAAAATATACAATTTCAAATTTGAAATTGCAATTTCCTTGCTTTCTGCACCATTTAGAAACAGAAAATTGGCTTTGTGCATTATTATTATTTTTTTTTTTACTTAAAGAGCTTTAGCAAAAAGATAACCCCCCAAAAAATATTTTAATTTAAAATTATGTTCTGTGGAATGTCATTCTGGTTTAAAAAGAAAAAATAAGAAATCCTAAAATGGTTAACTTAACGTTTGGAAAACAATACCTACAGAAATTGACTGAGTCCAGGCTTTCAGCTTAGAAGAGCTGAATGAAATCAGCTGCAGAATATGTAAGGGGTGTGTGTGGGGGGGGGGGGGGTACAAAACAAATGGAAAATTTGTTGTTTCTAATGCTGGAAAAGAAGAAGAATTCAGGATGGAAATCCAATTCCTCTCCCAGCCTTTAACTCCTTATTTTGCAACCACAAAATTTGTATTTTGCTACATTTTTTTCACTACAACCCTCAAATGAAAAACGTGATGTTGGAGCCCTCCCGCCTCCCATTTACCATCAGAATACTCTTTCTCTTTCCAGTTGGCTGTAACATTCTCTGCAGTAGCCAGCATCTTCTACTGGTAGCTATAAATTATAACTGGAGATATTTAGTTCTAAATAAAGTCATATCAAATAGCTTTTGCATAATGAGACTTCTTAAGGCACACATCCAAAAAACCAAATAGCAATAAGTCAAATAATTCAGTGTTCCGCAAACTGAATTAGAACCAACTTTTTCATAAACTGAAGTTATTACACCCCTCCTTGAATCTTAATGTCATAATATAAAATTTAATTTTAATCATTAGCAATTGTTGCAAGTGTATATTATCTCTTTATTACTACAGAGTGAATGAGATACATTTAATCTTCATTGTTATAATCAGAAGTCATTAACCTAAACTAGGAAGGTGTGAAATGAATGTTGCAGTCTCAAATTTCAGTATGTTTGCTCAGGGATTTTTTTTATTTTTTTTTTTTTTTTTAAAGCAGCAGAGCATAGGTTAATTGCTTCAAGAGAGTTGAAGAATATATTTTCTCCAGATTACTCAACAATCTTTAAATATATTGCTTTTAAACAAGGGTGTAAATTAATCCAGTTATTCAACTTTTGCCAGCAATTTCACAGTTTAGCATAACATTTGCAATTTAATTAAATGCTAATAAAATACATCACTCATATCACCTGCAGACCAGGATGTGGGTGGTTCAATTACTTCGGTGTTTACAGCTCACTGAGTTGTGAAGGGCAAATGGAAACTTTTTCACATTACTAAACAGCAGTTATTCGAGAACTAGCACCAGAGGAAGATATGAATGTTTTGTCTCATATTCCAAAAATGGAATAATAAACAGAGGCGCAGAACAGATATATCAGCATTCCCTTATGATAAAGAGAAAGAGAAAAAAGAGCAACTCAACTCTGATTAATAATTAGGATGTCTTTTAAAAATGAGAGAGGTAGCATTTCAAGAAAAAGGAATCCTGATTTTTGTTGTGCTATTAATCAGTCCACGTCTGTAGAGACCTTAGTCCCATATTTCTTCTGATTTTTTAAGGCAACTTTTAGGTGGCTTGCTAGAATTATTAATTGCTTATTTTCTCCCACCATGTTGATTACTGCCTTTTTTTTTAGTCATTAAAATATACAATAGCTCATCAAGGCCTACTGAAGTTCGAGGTATCCTTTGCATTTTCCTCCAAGTTCCTCCTCCAGGTATGAGAAAAGTCTGTTCTACCCCAAAACAACTTTCACATCCGCTGAGCTAAGGAAAAAAGCAGTAAGGCTTCAGTGCAAGGTTCACACTTTCCCTATGTAATCATTCCTCTCTCGGACTGATGCTAATGCTTCAGTTTGCATTCATCATGGATATCCCGGGCATCAATTTATTCTCTATCTCTTTCAAAAGACAACTTATTTTCTTAAACAGCTACCACTTCAGAAAACTGACTAAGCATTCCTATCTTCCAGCTGCAAGGGACAGATGTTGGCCATTGGTGTGTTAAGCACAGGACCCCAGGAAACCACAGGAAGAGTCTGAAACTGCTGCTAGGCAGTCTCTGCGGTCCTACTGCCCCTGTGATGGGGCACAAGCACAGCTGAAGGAGATGAAGAACATGCGGTGATGCAGTAGAAGATGAACGGCATTCATCCTCATACTCAGTTGCTATTCAAGCGGCCAACGGCATGAAGTAACTTAAACAGGTATGCTTTGAAGGGTTATCTGTGCTTTTCTGGTACATAGGACTTCTATAACATCAAGCCTGGGATCCAAGATTTGACCACAGCTAAGGTGGCTTTGCCTCCAGTTTTTTGTACTAATGACCAGTGTACTTTGGTTCACTGTTGAAGAGCAGCTGTTGGCAAGACTTCAGAACAGAGATTTGAACTTTTATCTAGAGCTACAAGAAAAATACTTAATTACCTTATTTGTATACAGTTTGGGATCTACCTAAAACTTATCAGTTACCTTCTGTTGTTGATTCATCTGAGAATCCTGAACTTACTTCAAACAGTGGTGCCTACTGACTAGTTAATGCTGTATCTACCAGGCTATCATTTTAGCTGCTATCTTCACTCAGCTTTAAAACTCATCTTGAACAATAAGCTACTTTTCTCTCTTTGGTATTTTTCTCCTTGCTGTACTTTCTCCATCTGTATACTCTCTATTTGAACAAATTCGTCAATCTCCCTTTCGATAAAAGCCCATTCTCAAGCACCATATATACTGCAGCATCTATAACAAATTGATAAGTAGATCAGAATTGCACTGGATTATACCACAAGGAAATAAAACTATTATTTTTTTCATTCTTAAATATGATCATCATTCATCTTAATATGGTAAGAGGTTAAAACTTCATCTGATCCTGACCTAATGATCTCAGTGGAATTAAATAATGTTCTAGACTAAGCAAGAGATGAAAGTGAGAACCACAAAACTTCAGAAGAATTGCATCTTCAGAATGGAAGTTTCTGACGCAATTAGGGAGGGAAAAAAAAATACATTGTCCTGGAAAGCAGCTCTTCCTTTGAAATTTGTGCTACAATCTTTAGTTATAATGCTCTTTTACCCAATAATAGTGAAAACAAAGAAACCATCATTAGTTAAGAGAAAGAATTAAAATATTTGTGGATTTTTTTTTTTTTTAAGACAATGATATAAAAATGACTGTTTAACAGTAATTAACTATCAAGCATCACTTTGCAATATCTACTGCTCCTCCAGCTGATTTGGGTGCTGTAAATACTCTTCAGACTGATGGCAAAGCAACTAGAAAGAGACTAAGGAAACAGCCACTGGAAAACTTAGAGGAAGACAGAGGTGAAAAAATATTTCGTGTATGATCACAGCTAAAAACATACATGTTGGACAAAGAAAGAGTGGGTATTTATTTCACAGATCAAGCATTCAGAAATGGGAAGCATAATATTAAGAGAACGGAGACTAGAACAGAACATTGTAGGGGGAGCACTGGAAAAGAAACATAGAAACAAAACCAGAAGAAATACGCTAAAGAGAGTAAACCAGCAAGATAGCATACAAGAAAAGACAAAATAAATATAAAGTGTTCTAAATTTGTTCTCAAATCCTGATAGTATTGATTTTATTACTTGTATTTTTACCTAGTCTGGGCAGTCGGGTTTTATTCTTTTCCTTTTCTATTCCTTCCCTTTCCCCTTGTTTTGTAATCAAACAACTGCATGACCAAAATCTGACAAAGTTACGTACTTTTAATTTTGTGGAACAAGAGGGAAAAAAAAGTATTTTCCTTACAGGTTTTCACATGGTTTGTCAAAACTGGGAAGCATGGACTAGCATAATTAGATCTATTTTTTAATAGAGACTATCCCTTTACCCAGAGAAAAGAAGAATCAGACAAAATATTTCACTAAGTATAGTGTCACCCATTATACTCCCTTTTTTTTCCCCTCCCACTGCATTTTTCAGCTTCCATATTAAACTGTATTTGGAGGCACCGTATTACGCTGCACAAGTTTTGTCACCAAACATACACCATCTATGACATCCCATAATTCAGATGTTCATCCTAGCATCATACATGAAAATGGATGACAAAGAAGAGATGACAAAGGAGAAAGCCAAACACGTTGGAGGGTGATACTTCCCCATTTAGGAGCAAGTTCCAATAAGTAAACACATCAATCTGTAACAACTGCAACATTAGGAACAATAGATTGCGATAAACAGGTTGATTTTATTCCTTGTGTCATTATTAATGTAAACTACGATTCAGACATTTTTTTAATAAATACTTGTAAAATAAATTATTTCTAAGAGCTTATTCCAATTACATCATTCCAAAAAGCTTAGAGGACCATCAATATTGTGTGAGCTTGACAGTGACTCATAAGATGCTCATACATATATTTTCATTAGTTAATCAAGCTTATCACCAAGAAGGAAATATTAAAATATGACAGAAGCTACAGTATGGCAAAGTCAAGGCACAGCAGAAAGTGTTGTGGCTACGTATTCAAACATTTTAAGAAAGACTGGGTCCTTAACCACAAAAAAAAGTGAGTAATCAGCATAAAAAAATTAAGACAAGGAGAAACGTTTTACCTTGAGGAGTTCTTATTGAAGTAGAGTCAATAAGCCTGAAGATAAAGCATGCAGGACTTGCAAGGGAAATTTTATGGACTGTTCTGTGTGGAGGTACAAATACATAATAATCTCTGAATAAGGTCAAACCAGGATCTCTCTGTGACGTAAAAATATTTTGCCTCGCTAATCTCTTTAATACTTCAAATGAGTCAATAAAACAGCGGCACAAGGACAGGAAAGAGGCAATTAAACTAAGCAGCAGAGCCTTAGGGAGTCTTTAATATTTCAGATTAATCAGATGAGGATCAACTATTTAAATAATTGAGAAGAATCAGTTATCAATTCCAAGATTTTCACACAGAACACAACGGAATTCATGATTGAGAGTATATCTGATGTTACTATAGCCTTACATTAAGTTAAGTTAAAATGTCCTATTTAGAAGTAGAAAGAGGCTAAAGAGAGTTTTGGGTTGTTTTTTTTTTTTCCCCCCTTGTTAAAATAAAATCTCCAGGCATGAAGCCTCTGTGGTTGATCAGAATTTTCTTGAATTTATTGTTTTAAATTTTTGAAGTTACTGACCTGTTTTGCAATCAGCAATAATAAATCAGTTTAGTTTTAATGGATTTTCTGAAAATGAATGAGCGAGCAAATATCATTTAAAAAGCTACTATAAAAATTACTACAAGCAATCATAATTGAATTATAAAGGTCACAATATGTTAATTACTTGATAAATCAATGTACTAATAAATTATTATTTTACATCCCAAATTAACACAACACATTATTATTGGGGTCAACAGAAGAACGAATTACATAACATTAATTCATTATCAGAAAACTGAAGCATTATTTTCCTTTAATCTAAAATCCCAGATGCTATTCTAGCCAGAATAGTAATCCTGACCTAAGTGGTAAAGGACCCAAAAAGCCCTTCTGGTCCTTTTCCTCAAGGGAGGTTTCCCAGAGCAAGCACTGAAGTCAACTTGGCTGGTCTTAAAGCACCAAAAATAGCTATTCCAGCTCAGCATTTCCTCCTCAAATTTCTGCTCAGGAGTGAGTGTACTCTTCTTCCTTTCCCTTATTCACTGCAACACTAAGCAAGTACAAGGACCTCACCTGGGATGAGAAATAAACTACTCTTGCAGGCTAATACGTCATATTCCAGTAATCCTTCTTTAACCTTGATGGCAATTAATGACTTTCAGATGCCGGTTGTGAGGTTTCAGAGAGGTATTCAAGATGCAACATAAATTGTTCCTATATTTCCATAGTTGGTTGTAACATGGAAGGCACTCACTCCCATAAAACACCCCAAACCCTAAACGAACTAGGCAACGCATTGCTGGAGCCCTGCCCTGACACACACAAGTTACAGGAGTTCCAAAATAACCTCAAGAGTTAATCAGATAGCAGCACTATTTATTTCTTCTCACTAGCTTCCCAAATGTTGCAATAAATGCTACTGAGCAACGGTAGCTACAATAAGTGGCTACTGAAAGCTGTCTTGATTTTGTACAGAAATAAAAAAAAAAATAATAGTCTAGGGAAACAGACACAGGATATCATTCATCTACGTTTCAATTTGTCACAAGATGTATTATTCTGGGTAAGGATCCCATTTTCACTGGGGTCTTGACTTCTACCACCCATTGCTGGTAAAAGTAGTACTTCAGTAAACAGACTGTGTTGTAAAATGCTATTTCCTTAAGTTCATATTCTCAGCTTTTGCAGTAAGGATTCCTTGGTCTCATGAACCTTAGTGTCAGTAGTAGGCAATTCAAAGGTTTACAGGGACTACTGAGGGAAAAAGTATATTGGGGGCTGACCTCTTCTCCTTGGTGACAGGTGATAGGACGAGAGGAAACGGGTTCAAGTTATGTCAGGGGAGGTTTAGATTGGATATTAGGAAACATTTTTTGCACTGAAAGGGTTATTAAACATTGGAGTAGGCTGCCCAGGGAGGTGGTGGATTCACCATCCCTGGAGGTGTTTAAAAAAAAGGGTAGATGGGGTACTTAGGGACATGGTTTAGGAGTGGCTTTTGTCAGGGTAGGTTAATGGTTGGACTTGATGATCTTAAAGGTCCCTTCCAACCTCAGTGATTCTATGGTATGTTTAGGCAAGAAGAGGAAGGAGGGAGGCGGGCATGATTTCTGGTCCAAAGAGCTTACAATTTAGATGTTACATGTGACCTACCAAAACAGTTTTGCTTATGCAGCTGTATGATGCACAGCATGGACAAAGTACTGCTAATCTAGCCGCAGCGGGGCAGCTGCAGAGCTTCAGTTCTGCTACAGCAGGCAATCCCAGTCACAGTTCACTTCCCAAGTGAAACAGCACAAACAATTTTTCCAGCATAACAGATTCCATGGTAATGACTTTTGGCAGCACAGCTGCGTAGGTCAAACTCACCTACCTCTAACTGTACCACACACATAACCCTGTAACATTCAGTCATGGTGAGAAGTGTATGCAGATTAAAAAACTTGCAGAAAACAAAAGGAAACAGTGAAAGGATTAAAAAAGCAGAATAATAGAGTAGAGTTCACATCAGACTTGCTACCCAGTCACTCAAATGTTATGCAGTCGTGACAAAACATGAGCCTTCCTTCCCAAAGGGTAGCTCTGAAGATGTTTTGCAGAGTATCTTCAAAGCAGGAGATAGAATATTCAGTAAAATAAGAAATACATAGGAAATCAACTCCTAGACTTTTACTTAATCTTTCAAGTTGTAGGATATATAGTTGTTTTAGCTATTTTGTGCTTGCACAGTCTGTAATGCTTCTGATTTTGTAAGAAAACAAACAAAAAAAATCATTCTAGAAGTTTTCTCAGAATATGAAATAAATTCTTTCTGATGTAAAAAACATCTAAGCTATGGAAAACATTTGGAGAGTCAAAAGGCTGTATTTGAAACTGTTAGCTTTTTCTTAAAAACTTGTTTGTTTGTTAGAAAAATAAAGAACTGTCAGAAAAAAGACTTCTAAGCGCAGTTTTAAAGGAATAATGTCTTTGGCAGTTTGTAACTCCCTAGTGAGCAAGCTTCGTTTTCAATTACGTTAACAGATTGTTCATACATCCTTCAAAGGAGTAATATATAGCTAAAACTTAGATTTCATTATGTTGATTACAATACTTGTCAGAGCCAAGAACCATTTATAGTAGAGTTTTCAACAGAAATTGACAGTGGACTTACACTCCTGGTGGTTATAGAGGGAAGGTTTACTTAAAAAGTACTTATTAGCACAAGTTTGAAGCGTAGTGTTTCTAGATATTTTCCAAATGAACATCCTTCCCACTGGAAAACAGCCTGGATTGGAAACTTAAGATTGACTGTCAGCAATATTTAGGTTTTTTAAATAAAAACAAATGAAAAAGATGACAAAACATGAAAAATTGCAGTGCCAACAAGTTTCATGTGGAGCTTTGTCAAGTGAAACATTTACAATTTTAATTTAAAGTGTTTCTAATACATTTAAGATACAAACCACTCATATTTTCAGTACACATGACAAGCGGTGAAGCCTGTGAAACTGGTTATGAAGCTTTGTGTGATAAACTGGTAAAAAGTTCAAAACAAACAAGTTGTTTTACTTCTTCACGCATTAGTTATGTTGTGGAACTCCTTGCCAAGAAACAATCACACAGATTAAAAAGTTACAAGACAAAGAAGAACAGGAAAAAAACCCTCCAGACAGACATATTAAATGCAGAGAGGCGATGTGTTTTGACTTTAGAAGTCCCCAGGGTACACACCATTCGGGACCGGAATATTGGGGAAGTGCCAGTATCACATTTTTCAATGTTCTTTTACACCTTAAACACTGTCAAGCCCACTCACAAAGACTGGATTTAAAGTGAGAGGAAGCTTTGACACTAAGCCCTATAATACCCCCTACACTCCTAAATCAAAGCAAAGCTAAAACCAGGACTGAAAGACATATTTAATCATCCATTTCTACTAATTATGTGTTCACAATGGGCTGGTAAATGCTAAAGAAGAACTCAGAGGGAAAAATCGTGCCATTTCCTTTACTAACTTTGTAATGGGTTGCCCCAAGAAATAAGTGAGCAAAACTTTGAGAGATTATATTCAATTGGAAATTTGAGAATTACTGAGAGGAATTTGATCTATTCATCCTCCTGCTGAATATAGTAATAACGTACATCAAAAAGCCAATGCAGCTACTTTCAAAGTATAGATTCCTTTCATAAAGGAATCAAATAGCTTGATAACAGGCAGCACAAGAAGAAATAACTTGCATAATCTGAGTAAATCCTGAACTGCTGACAGAGAGTTTAGAGAGGTTATATTTTTAGGTTTATTTGCAATTTTCTCTCTACAAATTTAATACCTGTGCTAAATCTACTAAAGTGAGGTGGCATCTCATTTATCACTGTATTGGAACTCTTGATAATGTAAGCACTTTTATAACACCACATTATGCATCAAATAATAGGAACCGACAATGATTTTATTCACACCATCCTTAAATAAAAAATAAGAATGCAGTAAAAAACATGTTTCTTTTGAAATTCCTATAATAAATAGCTCTTTGTTCATGTTGCTAGTACAGAATAATTCAAAAAGCAATTTCAGAGATACTTGCAAATCTGATTTCAAGAAACAGAAAAGATACATTTTAGTTACCTGAGAAAACTAGCATCCACTTGTGGAAAAGCCAGATAACACTTGCAGTTAGGTAATATTTATAATTTGTCTAACCTTTTTAACTATTTCCTTATGCTTCCCATCAAATTTGCATATTTTTAGATGTCTTTTACTAGCTCCAAATTTCTTACAGAGCAGAACAGTGAGAGGACAGCCAGCTTCCACATGGTTTATGACTTCATCTTTCTAATCTCATCTTCTCCCTTGATGTTGCCTTTTGAAAAAAATATTCTGAAGGGTTAAGCAATTTTCAAAATACAAAAGCCCCCTCTCCTTATGCTCAGGAGTAGACGTGCCAAGTCAAAAATAAGACTGAATGAAAACACACTAGTAATCTATAGGATAGTGTTTAGACTGCCTAGCTTAGTTGTCATGACAAATTTGACATCTAAATTCAAGACACTAATTAGAGTCCCTACACCGCAAAAGAGCTGATTAAGTGGTTCACCGCTGCAAAAAGGGTAATGCCATTCCTCCCCCTCTTCTCACCGTGTGACCCTGCCTGCTCTCTGTTATTAGCTCTGGTACCTGCCTGATTGCACAGTACACTTATTTAACCATCAGCACATAGGGGAAGAGGGGAGAGGAGGAAAAAAAATAAATCACTTTCTATGCTGAGGTAGTTTTCTGCAGGTTACTGAACGGTGTTTGTTTAGCACATGAACAGATAAGGAATAGAACTAGCAGAGAACAAGAGATGGGATTATATGGCCAGAAACGGAGGGGAAAGGAGGAACTGGTGAATGGTGAGCTGTCAGACCAGCCCTTAGCCATAGCGCCTGGATATCCTAGCTCCTTGCAGCACAGACAAAAAACCAATTGTCATGTTTGTGTTACCATTGATTCAGGTAGTCAGAATTCACTCTGTGCATTTTATATAATGCAGTATAATATAGACAACAGACTCTCATCTCTTATTAAAAAAACAACTTGCATTTTTTGACTATACGTTTAAAAAGACACCATTGAGGACATTTTACAGAAGTTCGAGCGGCAGATTCAGTAGAGAAGGGGGGTTCTGCAGAGATGCTTGAGTTCAGACAGGAGGGTTTATATTAGCAAGTGACAGAGAGGGGACTTTTGGCATATACAGTGAAATGAGTCAGTTCAGTGACCACAAATACCTAAATAATCCCCTGAAAACACGCGCAATAAACCCCACAAAAGTATGTTGACACATATTCTTACTTGAATTCCTTGCAAATACACATAAGAGAACAACTATCAGAATAAATGAAAATAAAACCTAACCATTACCTTATTAACCTGGTGGATTTATTTCTATTATTTGGGATTATTTCTTTCCTTAGAATATTTTAGTATTGGCAATGCAGTGTTGAATTTTAGTTTTCTAAACTGTTTTTATTTTTCCACCTATATATACACACACACACACACACATATACCTATATAAAAAAATGAGATGTTTAATAGTATCTAGGAAAGTTACATAATTTTGGAAACAAAAATATTCTTAAAATCTGTTACTTCTGAGTCTTCAGTGTTTCACCTGAAGCTGTTTTACAGGACAGTTTTATACTTACCACTTCAAATGCAAATTGTCAATAAAAATCCTTCAAAATCACACATTCAAAGAAAAAACGATTGTGAAACAAATGGCTGAGCAGCAGCACTGCAAAGAAGATTTCTCATAACTCGATTGAACTATGCATCGTACAAACTGTTCCTACTCTGTTGACTGTGATGAGCTGCAGGACAATCCTCCACTGGAGTACTCTGACAAGTTTTATTCAAAGAGATACATATAAAATTAGACCAAGCTGAAAGCATGACAAGAAAAATCTATAAGCTTAGAAACTGCGATCTAAGAGGAAGGGTTGAGCTCAGGGAGAGAAAAAGGAAGAAAATACATGGGAACAATATTCAAGTGTTTGAAGTGATATTACACAAAGAATGAACAATTCCAAGGTTTACAGGTCTGAGGCAGTATGAGAAGTAATTGGTTTACCTTTTAATGAAGGAGCCTTGGGTTAGGTACTGGGAACCCACCCACAGTGTAAGGTATTAAATTAATCTAGCATAAAGATGACACATAAAGCAGGGAAAGTGGTGAACTGTGAACATGGAAGATTATAAAAAACCCAGATATTATTCTTGGTACTCATCTGTATACATACTCCCCATCAGCCTTGAAATTAGAGTCCTATATGCCTTTTTTGACAGTGACTCCTCCAGCCACACACTTCTGATGTTCCAACACCAAAGTATAGTTATACCTGAGAATTACTGCAAGAAAGTTGGAAGAATTGGGTTGGGGGTGTGTGTGTGAATACATTACAAAAAAAAGGACGGAAGTATATCTTGTTCTTTACATTAAAGAAATAGGATTCCTAGCTGGGTAGTAAAAGAGAAAGTCTAGATTCTTCTGATCTCATGTGGGAATATATTGGAGACAAAGCTTAGATGAGAGAAATATATTGCAATACACTATATTTTCCAATATATATTATGCCTTTGCTCTCTTCAAAAGAGAACCAATGAGCCATAACCACTTTTATTTATTCTTTACCATGCTGCTCCTCACAGGGACTGCTATTCTCTTCTTTTCAATTTCAGTGGCAAAGCAGACTTCAAGTTAAGTTTGAGTGATGAAAAAACCTTACATACATTTTTTCATAATAATAATAAAGTGTGTGTGTGTGTGTATATATATATATATATTCATTCTACAGTCATGCTGAGAGCAAGTAAATTTCAGCTGTGAACCGTAGCTTAAAATAAAGCAACAGTTTTAATGACAACCAATAAGCACCAGCTTGTTTTCTCCAGAGATACACAGGCTTCTCACCCTGGGGGAGAATAAGGAGTCACAAAAAAAGTCAGTTCTTCCATTCTAGCCACAGGCTTTGCACTTGGGAATAGTGAATGTATGCAATAGAAGTCATTAAGTTAAATACTGTATAAAAGAGAAATCATGCAGGTAATAGATTCCCAAATCTAAAGAAAGGTTGCATCTTGTTATAGGTTTTGCATTATTTCTATAGAATTTAATAAAACTTTGTAGCACTCCATTTGTTTCATCCCAAGCCAGTCTGTAATTATCCGTTAAAGGTAAAATAAAAATTAAGTAGTTTTAAGATCTCTGCAACTGTAAAAAATATTTATTTCTACTCTTCTTTATCTTCACATTCTTAAAGTTTAAAAGACTGTATTGCTTCTGTAGACATTAATTTTTAACGAACAATGGATATGTGTGCATTTGACCAAAAAAAAGTCAAATCTAAAGAGCAAGATTATTCTCAGCCCTCTGTGGCTGTCCAAGAGGATTAAGTGGATTTATTCAGAAGAAAGGCACAGCTGTAGCTCCGATACCAGCTGAGCCAGGGCAAGACAGGGAGCCCAGAAGGAAGAGCGCCATTGCTCTTACCCAGCTACAAGCAGCATTGCCCTCACATAAGAGTCTGCCAGTGGGTACGTGCCTTCCAACTTCTAACATAACATCTATATTTTCCTAAGCCTTTAGGTAGCAAGACTGCTGTCTGATTTTTCCTAAGGCCACTACGTAGCTCCAAAACGAATATTAAGTTGTAATGTTGCACAATATTTACTTCACTGAGTATTGGGGGGTTTTATTTGCTTTCTGTGTGATTAACAGAGAAATCATTAATTGTGAGGGAGAATGAGAGAAGAGTTATGCAGCTGAGCACAGGATTACAGAACCACAATACCCTTCACTGATGTACACGATGAGAATATTGAAGTTCTGATACTTTATTAGTTTTAAAATGGTTTAATATTTTTCTAAGGTGTTCTGAAATCTTAGTGAATAGTTCCGTGAAAACAACAACAGGACGACTAAGAAGAATGGCAAATGAACCATAATGAATCTGATTCCATTTGAGGTTAAATATGAGACTACTGATCATCCTTTCAAGGACAGGACTAATTGTTTTGGTTGCAATATATTATTCTCTGTGTATCAGGAAAGTCAAAGAATTCTTTAAAAAAGAAGCAGGTCTAATTTTAAAGTGATTTTCCAGTCAAAGAGGAAAATAAGAATTTTTTAGGCTTTTATTACATGAAAGAAGAGCACAACTGACTCCAAGACAGACAATGAACTAGTGCAAATTAATACCCCGGCCGGAACTGTCAGATCCTATATAATTTAGCAAATTCTGTAACAAACTATCATTGTTTTTTCTTTTTGCTATGAATGTGCCACATCTGTGGAGGTTTTCAAACAGCTGGATGCACCTTGCCACTAGCAAGACCTTTTTATACGATTCTGAAACTCCACATGGAATAAATAGCATAGCATATGACATGTTAGCAACATCCCTAATATTTTCAGCACAAATAGTCTACTCTTTTTTCTTTTTTTAAATCCAAGCTAAAAGTCTTTTTACTGTTCTTCACAAACCAGACTTTTTCACTAGCAAAAACTTTTGCATACAGAATTTTACAGCCGGTATTAGGAATTCTGAGGCTGCTTCTTTCTGTCAGATGGCCTCCACCTTAGAACCACTGCCAACTCTTTGGTACATTCTTGACAGTCAACCAAGAAATATACTCTTTTTTAGCCCTTTGGTCTGATAAATATTCTGGCAAAGCAAGTTTTAACTCTTCATTAGACACAAGGCACAAGATCTCTAAGAACTTGCTCATTGTAGAAATCCAGTTTTTCTATGCATGATTTAAACAATTTTAACATAAACGATATCAATGCCAGCACATAAGAAATTCTTACTCCAGTACAGAATGACTTCTCCCAGCTGACCGGTCACATGTAACAGTTCTGAAACTGATAATACCATGAAATGTATTTAAAAAGCTTCTGTAACATCTTTAATTAATCTACTTTTTACTTGGCAATTACAACATAACTAGAGGATACACACTTCCAGATAACATCTCAGCTGAAAATGACAACTTAAAGACATAATCTGTTTATAGCGTAAGTATAAATTTATGTACTAACCAAAGCAATACAGCCAATTTAAAAAGATATTAAGATGTCTGCAGAAGGCTTGCTCTACTCTAATTAAATTTAAATCTGCTTTAAAAGGATTTAATTAGAGCACGTAAACAAATTTTCTGATCCTTTAACACATTGAGGCAGCACATCTAAGTTCACGTATGCCATTAATGAAACTTAAGTTTTCACCTCCAGAACTAGTGAACAGTAGAATAACTTCCCTGCAAAAGTCAGGTAAAGAGACAAATTCTTTGAGAATTTCTAGTTCACACACACACAGCTGCAGCACCACAAACTATTCCTCCTCCGTCCCACAGCTCCACCATCAATACACTACACAGCCTTGCTTCTTAACTGCTACCTTTGCTTCCTTTTCATCAAACATTTTCTCTGCCACAATAACCTAACGTATTTTCCTAGATTAAACTCCTGCAAATATTTTGTTTAAAACCTGAGTCCTGAAACCCATGTTTCTCTTGTATTCAGCATCTGCTGCACTTTGAGACCAGGGGAAGGTTTTTAAAACTTCCTGAGGTACAGTCAGTTGCCTTTGCATCCGCCAAGGTGCCTTTAAGCACATCCACCAAGACACCTCACACAAAGCCAGAGCACCACATCGAGCATTTAGTACATCCACTGAGCTGAGTCAAGCTTTACCTGAACACCAAGCGCTGAAGAGAAAAATATTTCCAGTCCTGCCTTTCCTCAGGGCTCAAGGCACTAGAGGGAGCCCATACCGATAGCTGCGGCCTAAACAGGTTAACTCTCCCTCAGGCCTAGATAACTTCTCCTTTAGAAAGTAACACCAACATCACTTTTCTTTCCCATGGAGATTCAGTCCATCCTGCTCTCATGTATTAGCTAAGCAACTAGATTTGAGAGGTCTAGGGTCTCACCCTTTCTTCTGTCAGTGAAAATTCAAGCCTGTTTCACCCATTTTCCAGGCAACTGACCACTACCCATGCCACTCAGTCAGTCTCTAGCCCAACCACCTCACAAGCTACGGACTGACAAATCCACCAGTTTCACTCACCACCGGTACTGAAGGACACTCTCCTTTCTTGCTTGAATACATTTTCTGCTTCTGGATACCATACTGCCTTGCTGAAGCCAGTCTTTTGCCTACAGAAAGCACCCGAGTCACTGAAGAGACTAGACTAAAACCCTGTGAACTATAACCCACAGCCCAGGTGCAGCTCAGAAGAAATCTTAATTAGGAAGCAAGTCCCTTCACCTGTCCACTAACACACTTGTTGGCTCTCCATGTTGTCTCCTTCACACAGCATAAAGGGAAATCTTTTTTTTCAGAGCAACACTTGCAATTTTTCCTGTAAATGATCACCCATAAAATAAGAGTCATCAGACTGTAAGAGTAATAGAGGGGAAACTTTTTTTATTTCTTTTAGTACGTGGAAGTTCCTTGTAACATTGTTGTTCTTAAATTTCTTTAAAATGGCTTTCAGCATTTTTTTTCCCTGAAATAGTCAACATTGGTCTGATGGATTCCCACTGATGTCTACTGTCATCTGACTTTAAGAAATAAATACTTAGGCCAAAATGTTTTTTCTGAACTCATATACGTGGTACAGCTTAGCAAACAATTTCAGCATACTCCCTCTTGGAAAACACATGCCTAGATAATCACATTAGAAATGTTTAAAAGCTTTTCAAAGCCTTCTCTGAACTTTTCTGTATTCTTTCTTCCCATATCCTATGTATAAGATAAAAATTGCTTTAAAAAGCATTATTTTTTTATTTTTTCACAGTTTTATAATTAGAACTATCACTTATAATTCTGTGGGTGGTTTTAATACATAATACAGGCCACCTAATTGCATCCAATCCTTTTTTATTAAACTTTAAATTTCCATTCAGATTTTCTAGAAAGGAATAAATTCTTGACTTAAAAAGTTAAATCTGGCAATGTTTCCCTTTATGAAATTCAATTAGAGCAAACCATGGGTTTCTTCTCATCTTGCTTTATAATGAAAGTTTCCCTATATTGCTAATAATTTCTGTTACCCTTCACTGACTTTTTCTTTTCCTGCAATAAGCTCATAGTTTTACTATTTTTACCAGGTATCTTCTTGTAACATTCTAACAAAGCCATATGAAAACGATGCCTGTACTCTGGGGAACAAGTAACTTCAGATTCTCATTATCCTCCCGTCAACCAATATTTACCACATGAAGAAGAAAGAAATTCTAAAATGAAATCCTACTACAATTTAGTTTCAATCACATTTTATTTGTAGAACTAAAGTTTATTAAAGGAGCATAGATTTGCCTCTGCTTAAATTTGACCTTCAAGTACAAGATTTAATAGGCTACGGATTAAAGTAAATCATGGTGGTTTGCTCATTCTTCTGTGTTATGAAGAGCTGCAAAGAGGAAATAAAACATGAAATAAAAACAGAAATCAAAGTTCGTTCCTGAAGTCAGATTAAGAAAAGGTATGAGCATTAGGAAGAGTAAGTTATAAGTTATTCAAAAGGAAAATAATTATAGTATTCTTTTACATACTATTCATCAGATAAGTGCGAAATGCAATCTACAAAGAACAGTATTTACTTGTAGGCAATCTCATGGAGAGTACAAAAAATCCAAACAATTTACTTACAATATTATAGCTATATTTACTAACAAAAAATTTATAAGAAACGTATAATCCACCATTAATTACAGCTAACATAATTGCATATAATAAAAGGTAATATAGACATGAATTATAATAAGCATCTTGTTTCAGCAAGTAGATACATAATTTTATCATGGTTACCCTCACAGTTCTCTTGCTATTAATATCTTTGAAAAAGGTGTTAATATTAGAGAAACCCTGTTTCTAAAGCGCTATCTCTGCATGAACAATGGAGCCACTGATGTTATGTCGTTTTAAATAAAACAGAGACAAACAAAACGAGAATGTCGTTAACTAAAAAAATCCAATTACAAAATGGCATATTGATCCTTGACCCAAAATAACAGAATTTCTGACTTTCAGGGCAGTCTTCACAGACTTCATTTATCAGAACCTAGATGTGGGTGTTGCATATTTTTTTAAAACCAAGTTCAGATATGTATTCAGACCACAAGGGCCTCTCAGGTCAGGAAAAAAAAAGGTACGAAAATCTCATTAGAGAACTGTGAGATGTTTCAATTGCTTCAGAGGAACTTCAAGCAGAAAGTAAGCACACACCTTTGTATTGCAACTTGGTATTTCTATTTCTGACTAAACCTCAAAAGTGTCCACTTGGGTGAAAAAGCAAACTAAGAAGTAAAAGACAGTGGTATCGGGGGTAGTCAGGGCTTGACACCAGGCAGAAAGAAGGTTCATTTTAGGCCCGTACAATTTCTTATTTCATCCATAATGATTAAGCCACCCCACAAGGTGCTGTGGCAATCTCCGCTTATGCGCACTCCACCTATTATCTCCTCAACAGGCTCATTTGTTCAAAATAATAATCAGCAAAAATAATCAACAAAATTGCTCCATGTGAAAAGAAGGGGGGGATTTTCAAAGCCGCATGAAGCAGACACTAGTAAGGTCTCCTCAAGACAATTATCAGGTGGGGGATGAACAGGGGAGCAAGGTCTATGTACGAAACCTATCCAAGGCACTGGTAGGAGCATCCTGGCAAAGCACAAACTGAAATTGAACAGGCCCTATTTGTTTAAATAACGCCTGAGAAACAAGCAAATCAAGAAATAAGGTGAAAATACATGCTTTCATGTTTAATCATCCCCTCATCTGTGTTGTTATTTATCACACTGCTTGTGTCCTTAAGAGCATTTACAGAATTTTGCACTCATGGTTCAATTCGTTCTCTGTCTGGTGGCCCACCATACTCTTCTCCCCTTATCCAGCATTTATTTTTCATATCCTTGTAATTTTTTTTTCTTCTTTACATTCTATATAGTTAAGCCTTTCTGCGCAAAACTCCATCTAGAAATACAATTACTTAAATAAAAGGAAATCCATTGTCAGAATCAACATGATATTTGCATGCGCCCCAGTTTTTCATTTAGCCTCCATTATAAATGTCTCATTTTCTACAATTTGCCCTTGCTACTTGTAAAGGCAGTAACCTCTCCCCATTCAGGACAGTATCTCATTCTATCAGCATACTATGCCTAGCAAACTAAGAATCTAATATTTGTTCAATACAAATACTGCTGTGACAATAATTGTGTAAATGACAGTTAGCGATATCTTTATATTTAATAAAAGAAGATCGATGAACAACGGATTAATTAAATGGTTCTTGTAAATTTTTTAATGATCTTCCAAATAATTAAATCAAATTAAGTAATTAAAGGGTGAGAATTATAATTTAATCAAAATTAAACATGTTCCATTCCTAATTTGAGTGCATTGCAGTAAAGCAATTTGTTAAAAGAATATTACTCAGGTTGCACTATCATGCATTCATGTGATGAGAAGCCAGAACTAAATTTCCCATAGAACTCTAAGCCAGGTGCTTTGGGCATATGAACTCTGATACGATCTTTAATTACATGATTTCATTATTTTCCTTCAAGACCTTTTTCCATTACATTTACAGAAAGGATGGTACTCATTTAATGAAGAGCTATTTAATACTTTCTTTCCCCCTGTTTATCCAGTCTGTGGTCTCACAACTAACTTATTGCACACTATTCAAGACTTGCTCTGAAGGAAGAGAGTAATATTTTCCTCATTGTCTTTTTTACGGAGCTCATCATGATAGGACCTCAATGTTTCATAAACACGACCAAATTTACTTTTATAAAATCTCTGTGACATGACTTTGCAATAAAAACGCTAAAGCAAAGTGAACTAAATAAAAGTTATGTTAACACTCAAAAAAAAGGGGAGAGCTAGTGCAATTCACGTTGGTTTTAGACTACGAGAAATTCGTAATGCTTGCTCTCCAGCATTGCCCAAACAGCAATTCTAGTTTGGACCTCAGAGTTTCCTGCACACCGATATTCAGGCAATAGCACAGAGGTGGTTCAGTGTAAGCAGATAAATGCTAGCTGCCACTCAAGCTTCTTTGAATTTTGTAAGCATGAAGCAGCGTGAACTCCCTTACCCAGAGGGGCCTTGGCGTGGTGCAGTATAGGTGAATCAGAATACCTGGCACCAAGGGGATGTTATTCCTACATACACATATATTCATACGTTTCACAGGCTTGTTACTCTGAACTACCCCTGCAGTATGTCCCAGATCTGACTGTTTATTAGTGGTTGGAATATATATTCTAGTTATATATTCTCTGAAAGTAACACTGCTCCCTGTGGTAGCAAGAGCAGAAGATTCACTCTTGAACCACAGTCCTGATTTGAACTAAAATGCTAATATACTTACAACATATAGAAAACACTGGGTCAACCAACACCAATCCCACTTTTTTTCCAAAAGTGACAGCATAGTGGCATTATTAACGCTTCTCCTTTGCTACTTTGTAAACTAGTTCTACTAGAAAGCGCGATGTAAAACTGCAGGGTTTTGTTAGTTAGTTGTTGTTTATTTTGGTTTTTTTTTAATTTTCAGGGTTAGCTAAAAAAGCTTGAGAACAAAGAATGGCTGTCATCTACTCTACAGTACTACTACACAACCAAGCATGCAAGCGCCACAAAGCCAGAACAGGGAATACAAATCTGTAATGGCGTTGTTAGGATGCTAAAGAAGAGGAAAAACTGAGGTTCTCATCCTTCCTATGCAGAGCCTGTAAAATTGCACAAGTGCCCTTGTGATCAGAGAGAAGAAAAAAGATATAAAAGCACTGCCAGAATTTTTTTTTAACCCTATGTTATTAATCTTTTTGTAATGAACTATTAAGATGTATGTCACAAGAACGGTGAAATCCTCACTTGATGTAAGTCAGTGGAAAAAACTCATTGACCTTTATGGGGCTAAAATTTTACTGTAAGAATTAAAATACAGACACTGTCCAACAAAGGCAGAGAAACTCCACAGCACATTTTCAGATTAATATGAACACAACCATCTACTAAGAATAAGGGTGACTTAAAAATAGTTTAGGCTAAGTAATAAATCTTTGTAGCTTTCATATAGACAAATAAGAAATTAAGCAGAAAGTATTTAGAATTAAAAGTTCTATAAATGAATGCAATTAAAAGAGGGCATATTTTGCCCATTGTTGATTTCATTTTAACACCATTTTTCCCATAATTTCATGTTCATTATAACCATACATAATATTATCCACCCTTTATGCCAGTTTAGAACTGGAATAGGATTTTGCAGGGCAGACTCAGTTAGGTCCTTATACAGTATATCATTACTGCTCTCTGCTGGTCAAAGGAATTATTCCTTTATTTAAAACCTTGTAGAGGAAATTTCAGAAAATTTTTTAGAAAGTGCAGTAAACATCACATGAATAGGAGGATCTTTTATGGCATTTAAATCACTGTCTCAGTCATCACAATGATTTGTTTTCATTGGTAAGTCTGTATTCCTGAGACAATCAAAATTAGTAATAAATACAGGAATTACACGAACAAAACTCCACCTTCACAGGCCATGACATTCAAATTCATAGATGTACACATCTAAAATCACTTTTGCTTATAATACTTAACTTTTGAAATCACAAACACAGCAGAGCCTAAAATTCCTCAGAAATCAACAACAATGAAAATATAATGCTATGAGGTTGACCAGACACGGTGGGACAGTGCAGTGGTTGAACTGAAGACCATATCACAGATCAAAGACAATAATTTCCATCTCAAGTTCATGGTATTCATCACAGTGAGCAGTGTGCCAATATTGGTGTGTTTTAGAACAATGTTGATCCTGCTTTTTTAACTGTGATCTGTTAGCAGAGGCTGCTGTCTGAAATCACACTGGCATCAGGTTTTACTTCATTTTTATACAATTAGGACAACTGTTAGTAATTTTATTTTTTGATCCTGTGTAGTTTCTGGTATTTATGGTATATCTGACTTGTATTTCAGAGTTACTTTTTTTTTTCCATATCACTAAGTAGCACTGTAAAATTTTGTTTTCATTCTGTAATGTAATGTGGCCCAGTTCTAAACTCAGAACTGTAAAAGTCCAGAAATACATAATTTAAAGCTGTAACTCACAGTTCTGCAGGAGCATCGCAAAACAGGACAACTGTCAGATTCATTCTTGATGGATAAACCGTATGGCACAGAAAGAGTAAAGTGAGAATGAGAGGAGAAAAGTGAGGTGCATAGTGCAGTTGCAGAGAAGCCTGACTGACAAACAATATGTTTGCACTTAATGGAAGACAAAGCAAGAAGGCTGATGAATGCAACGGGGTAGAAGGCTTGTGGTGCAAGAGTCAAATGTAAAGAGAGTAAAGAAAACATTTAAGTGGTTAAAATGTAAAGCAACGTGGTTTCTGTTGTGCCATGATCCCACTTCAAGGAATGAAGATTTGCACAAGATTGAAATACCAACATTTTCTGAAATATAAAGGCATTGTATCCAGACTCCCTAGTTATTAAGAAGGACAGATAGACAAAGGAAGCAACAACAATTATGAGTTAGAGTCTGAACAAAACCTCCAATTGTATGGATTATCTGCAAAAGAGGTAGTTTCAGATACAGTCATTAAGGAGAAAGAGCAAATTTCGGTTCCAAACTTCACCTGAAAGGATCTAATTGAATATGTATATTAGTATTATGACAACCGGTACAAACTGTAATAGAACTCATTTGTAATATTCCAAATGTTAACATTCAGAACTTCTTAAGTTTGAATTTCCTGGTAAAAGTACCCTCTGAGACAGAAGGATGGCTTAGGCGTGAACATCCTTTTTCCCCAATCTGTGTATACTTTTTAGTCTTGGAAGTTCACGCCTATTTAACAATATAGATTTCCCCGCATGTACCTAAGACACAAGCAAATGTCTTATCAGCATTATCTTGTCAAAACCTGCTTTGATTCTTTGCCTCAGCTAACATGGCAAAGAATTTTGTCAATAAAGAATAAATAAATTTAAGTTTCCTACTATTTCTAGTTTCAAGCATCTTTAAGATCTTACTGGACTGCTTAATTTCTGTTTGAATTTTGATATAAATAGAAGTCTCAGTTTTGGAGCTCAGAGCTGGATAGTCCTTAATTAAGTGGTCCCACTGGGTAACTATTGCTCGGTATAAATTGAGGTTTCAAAAGCCTCTCCAAAATAAACAACATCAAATTACCATAGTGTGAAAACCATTTTCGCTTTTCATAAAGAAGTATTTTATGGTAGACTAAGCTAATTTTAAAATTTGCTCAAATAGGAGATGAAAATTATACCCAATCAGTATATAAAAAAGTAAGACTCTTTCCACAAATCATATCAAATAATATAATACTGTACTAGCAAGAAACACGACTCAGTTTGTTCAGTTTTTCAAACAATTTATTTTGCAAAGTAATGAAATATGAATAATTTATTTGCTTTGATTGCAAACTCATGTTTTTCTCAATGAAATTTCTCAGCACTGGTACATGGACACATTTAGCCATGGTCTGGGATTACAAAAACTGAATTGCTTTGAGCATAGAACATTAAAATAAATTGCCAGATAAAGAATATATTCCCAAATGGCTTAGAGAGCTTTACTCGAGGTAAATGCACTTCACTGACAACATAAATAAGATGCAGAAAACCGTTTTGTGATTTCTGTGACTGTTTTGTAAAACTCTACTTTGGATTAAGTAGTTTACAAAACATACTGAAGCAACTGTCCCACATATTGCTACAGAAAGAAATCTCTGGGCTTTTTTGTACAAATATATGTGCATGATATATGAACTTATTTATTCCAAACACATCATTAATGGCTAAAAAATGTACCTAATTAGAACAAATACAAAATTAAATTTGACTTCCTTTTTTTCCTTAGTTTTCATTTTTATGTTGTCATTGCAAGTTATTGAGACATCGATTTCAAATTGTTTATTTTTTAATTGTTAATATTAAAATTTAGTCAAACATTCATATACCAACATTCTTTAACGACAACTGTGAGATTTCAAAATCTAAGCGTCCTAAATCTCTAAAATTTGTGGCCAATTTAATTTCTTAGTACAAAGAGCTAGGACTTCAAATCCAAATATGAAAAAGTACTCAATTATTCATTGCCTTTATTGAAAACAAATATTCGTCCTATCCATCTTTATTAAGCAAGAATGCTTTTTCAACTGGGTCCCATAAAATTTCAGATTATTTTCTTTTGGATCATCTAATGTAGCCAAAAACCTTTTTCACATCAGCTGAGAAAAAAGAAGATAATTCTAAACCAAGTCAAACCAAGTAAAGCTTATTTGTCACTCAAGCCCTTTAACCTTGCCTCTCTGAGCACACCTTCTCAAAAAGACACTTTTTTGGTGGCTTTGTGGTGAGTAATTGAGATATTGTGATTGGGATCACAATCACTTCTTTCACCTCTCTCCAACTGTCTGAATATATGGATTTAGATGGAGAAGTCAGGTTCAGCCTAGGAGAAATTCTGAGCAACTAATTTAGACTGTTACGTGAAATACAGGGAACTTCTGTCTTCTACTGTGTTCTTTCTGAATGCATCTCTTTATTGGATTCCCAAACACAGAAGCAGCAAGTCTGCCTCAATTCTGCTTCACCACCTCTGCATCACTATGGTCAAAGAGATTGCATCTCCTCTCCACAGCTTTTTTTGACCGTCAATTTCTTTATCGCCACATGCTCATTCAGAGCAACAGGACAAGGCCAGGCATCTGGATGTGACAGAAGTGGTAGACTATGATATACTAAAAAAAGTATGGTACACATCTTATGACGTACTTTTTACCTGTTCACCAGCAGATAATGAAAAAATCAAGACTTCGTAATGATGTTTCTAAAGATATAAACATTCTGGGACCCACATCGAAAGAGATGGTATCCCTTTCTATAACCTGACAGCTGAAAGCAACCAGAGATAGGTTAATTCAGCTACCTCTCTCATCATCTACCTACGCATAAAGTTAACTTAACATCCAACTAATAAATGTGTGATAATACTGCCTTACAAATCTTTACTCCTCATGACATTTACCGTTCTTTCATCTCAAGCTGATAACCCATTTTGTGTCCCTGAAGTCTGAGCTCAGTGTGAACCCGGAGGACGCATGAATTGCACTGTGCTCTGGGTTAGACTCAGTGGTTTTAAATTAGTACCCCAAGAGACATGACGAAAGAACTCAAATGAATACTTTTTCCATTATCATTTTCCGTAATGACTTTTGTCATGACTGATTAGCTCCATCTTGTTAAGAGATATGGTAACCATTTCAAATTTCGGTGTGGAGAAAATGCAAGTATGCTGAGATCTGAGAAATGTAACTAAAGGAAATTGAAAAAAGAAGAGGGGAAACTTGCTGTCATGCTGTTAAGTGTTATTTATCATATATGCTCAGGGTGTCTTTGGGTCAAAAGCACAAGCTCCCCAGTGGAAATTCAGTTCCTACAAACATTACAAAAACTTAAAACTTCCTGGGGGGGAAACAGTGAGGAACTGAGGCTCCAGCAGGGATCCTAGACACCCTCGGGATCCTGCCTGCTCCTTCATACTTAGGACATTGCTCAAGGGGAAAGCAAAGTGACGCTGACTGAGGATGGGCTTTCCTTGGGCCTTTCTAGGAGCCAAGCACTTGCCCAGGGTAATGCACACACTGTAACGCTGTGTAAAGGGGGTGCTCTGGCATTTCCTATCCCACAGCACCCACTAGAGACGTAAGGCTCATTTGAGGTTTTGCACACGTTTTGAAGAGCTCAGCAGATCACAGTGAGAGTCTGCAAACTTGCGTTCAACTTATCAAATGTACCTCTTCGTAGGTCATGAGGGAATCCACTGATAGCAGCCAAGGGCTCTGTGTAGATCGCATCCTGACCAGGCATGAAAATAAGTAGCAAGGGCTTACAAGTACATTGATCTCACCAGTGCTTGTACCCTTGGGCAGGAAGGCAGTTTCCCTGGAGGAAAGCAGGTAAGGTGCAAAAAGCAATCAAATGGCTTGTATGCATGGCAATCCTGCAACTATAATGGATATTATGGATGCAAATTGCCTCTTATAACCTTAAAAATATGAACAGGAGCCATTCCACGTCAGTTGACCTCACTGCTGAGCCCATCAAGGTGATCTAAACACAGCCTGAAAGTGCTGAACTGTCCTAGTGTATACTGCTATTATCAGCAGGACTTGCTACCTTGACTAACTTAGCAGCCTAACAATTTAGCAAGTTAAATGTCAAGTGTTCTGCTTAAAGAACCAAAGAGGAGACTGTAGAAATGCTCACAATACATAACGTGAGCCTTATCATAGGGTGGCAGATAAAAAGCATCATGTCACTCAAGATAAATCCCCAAAGGGTAAAGCTTACTTTATCTTATGTGCAGGCACTGCAAAGAAAAAAAAAATAAATGCCATTTTATTCATGTCTGCATTTGTTTCCGGCTTCTTATCTGCAAGATAAAGAATAGAACTGTACAACTACTGCAGGCCTGGGTTGAAAAGCCTGGAAGTGCTCTAACACCCTATAACTCTACAGCAAATTTTCTTTAACGGGCCTTATCAAGAGTGAAGAAATAACATGCTGCAAATTTCCTCTCCACCTCTGCCCTCACTACAGTGCAGACATTAAGTTTTCTCTGATATCTCCCATCTTTCAACGCTAGCTGGATTTGACACTTTCAAAGAATTTAACTAGGGAATGCCTTGAGGTAAGAATAGGAGCTTTTCTCTAGTGTATCTTTGAAGACAAATCAACAGGGTCCTTTGCTTAGTATCCTGATAAACATGAACTCCTACCATTGCAGCGAAGAAAAAACATTGGGAAACAGCGGCTCTTTCTCCCACTGCATTATTTAGGCCAAGGCAGCAAATTACACATCATCCCTTCCATTAAGAACAAACCCTTAGACAGCGGCCTATAACAGCAGTTCTTCATTCTGCTGGTGATAAATGAAAGACCAGACAAGCCTTGAAGACTGAAATGGGGGAAACTCATTATCTGCTTACTAAAAGGGGACAGAAAACTGTTTTCCCTTTAACAGAAAATGCCCAAGAAACAAAAAGCTTACACAGATGTAAGAGCTCCTGGATAAAATATGTGTCAGTCAGCAGGTTACCTTGATGTGCTAAAAGTTCACTGGAGGTAGGGCTGAGTTTCACCAGCAAAATCAGTTCTGGATCCAGTGCTCAGAAGCTGAAGAACATAAGACTATTTTGCAACAGCTGTATGTATAATAACCTGAAAAGCTATCAAAATGTATTAGTGTAAAAGTCATGTAGAGATGGATTATACTAAGGCTAGTAACTACAGAGGTCTTGAATTATATGCATTTATTCCGATACACAGATGCTTAAACAAATTTGCCATTGAACTGACTACTTACTCATTTATTTATTACTGATGTTTTTCATAGTGGGCTTTCTGAAATTCAGTGAAGCACAAGAAGCATTTTTCCCTTCTCTCTTCTCTGAGACTTCTTAGTATATCACAGATAATAAGGAGGTTATTTGTATTGTTTCCTGCTAGCGTTATGCATACCTCTGTTTCCTTGATTTTAGCCTCTTTGACTAACATTACAGCAAAAACATCACAGAGAAAAGAAACAAACAGAAAAATAAAGAATTAAGGAGATATCTGGCATAAATAACTTCTAGAAAGTTATGGTACTACTGGCAGAGGTTGGGGGTTGTTGCAGCTCGGATGTGATGGGATGAAGCTGTGCATTCACACAACATTTTGTGATACAGGCCCCAGCTGGTGTTAATGGAAGAGCTAACGCTGCCTTATCCTCCTCTGGCTCAATAAATCAGTGTCTGAGTTTGACTAACAAAAAGGAAAAAGCTATTTTCCAGGCAACAGGCATAGTTACCCAGCAGGTTTGCCAGGTCTTCAAGTCTAAAAGGCATTAACAATGAGAAACTCTTCTCCAGGAACATTTGTTTTAACCCCTTTTATCTGATAGTCGAGCAATACAGCACTTAAAACACGTTTTATCCTGTTCTCTACTTTCTTAGCATTCATGTTAGTGCATACAGTTGTAAACTGAGCAAGCTGTGTTTTAGACAGTACTGACTTCTGCGGTATGCCAGGTTCTCAAAATTCTGCTTAAAAAAATAAAAGTGTATTAAAACATGGATAATCACTTCCACACCATTCCCCAGTGTTCCACATGATTTGAAATCAAAAGAAAATCTGATGCCATATCCATTTATAAATAGGCCTCCTTTTATGTAATTGGGTGTGAATATTAATTATTTTGGTTTAAGCATATGCTTTCAGCACCAATTTCTTTTTATCTCTTTTTGTTTTAATTTTTCAAGCAATACCTTCAGTAGCTTTCTTGAGCCTGGGGGCTGCAAAAATGGGCTCTTGAAACAAACATGGTTCGTGAGAAATATTAAAATTTTTACCTCAGAAACAGCTCTGAGTTTATTTCACAGAATGGATAAAAATTAAGCTATTTCCTCAGACAGTGATATCCACAGAGCAACAGTAAAAGCATTCAGCTTGCATTGCCATCAGCTTCTGTGCAGGCGATGACAAGACTTCTAGTTAGGGATAGGTCCCCATTTAAAGTTGGGCTGACAATGCCAACTACTTTTTTCACGTGGGCAATTGCAATATTTAACGTGTTTTTATTTAAGCACTTCTAAAATTAAGATTTGCAGCTAACCAGCTTCAATAGCAAGCCTTTCTGTTACGATGCTGTTAGTATCATAATCTTGTGTATTTTAAGAGGCATCTACTAGCCAAATCACAGAATGTTTCAGGTTGGAAGGGACCTTAAAGATCATCTAGTCCCAACCCCTTGCCCTGGGCAGGAACACCCCCCACTAGACCAGGCTGCTCAAAGCCCCATCCAGCCTGGCCTTGGACACTTCCAGGGATGGGGCAGCCACAGCTTCCCTGGGCAACCTGTTCCAGTGCCTCACCCTTACTGTAAAGAATTTCCTCCCGATATCCAATCTAAATCTCCCCTCTCTCAGTTTAAGGCCGTTGTCCCATGTCCTATCATAACACTCACTGCAGATCATATATATATATATATATATGTATATATATATATCTCTATATCTATCTGACCCTCAGTTCCTGTGCTAGTGGCCAGCCGTCCTCAAACCTGGGATGTGAGCCAGGATGCAGGACAGGACAGGACAGGACAGGACAGATGCACACAGCCAGAGCTCAGCCAGTCTTCCCTCTTTTGACCTAGGAGCCAGGAAGCATCCCTGTAAGTAGAAACGATGATCTTGGGTTTATGCAGATCCTTTGTATTGCACTCACCTGAGCAAAGCAAGAGCAACATCAGATCCACTTGCTCTGCTGTAAAACAGTTATAGAGAGCAGCAGTTCTCTCCCTCAAGCTAGGTGAAGGGCTCATTTTCATTCAAATCTCCATTGTGGTGCTTTAATTGTTCTTCAACTGTGAAGGTCAGTAGAAAATGTTGATTATCATAACTAAATATAAAATCTTTTCAAAATGAGCACCTGCCATGCTACATATTGTCAGGTATATAAATTTCTGTAATATTCCTTGGCTCCATATGTTTAGTTTAGGGCAATATGAACATTTTCTTATGTTTCAGCTTCCCCTCCGCAAGATGGCAAACTATAACTCACTTATTTCGTTACAGCTCCAAGGGACAGCTCTGCCAAGGCCAATAAAAAGCATACTTACAGTTTATATGGTTGTTTCTATGTTATCTATAAATGTTGTCTATATTGCAACATTTGCAGTGCCATAAATTAACGATTCTATATTAAACTACGTTCTGCCAGATCTTGAAAGTTTCCTTCTAATTAGAAGAAAGGCAAATCCAAGAAAATCCTAAAACCTCTGACTCTGAACACATGGCTATAGAGAAAAAACAGTCCCAATACTTGCTAGCTAACTTTTTTTTCCTAAAAAAAAAGAATTAATAAGATGATGTGACAAAATTCCCATGTTTACAAAGTCTTCACCCTACTGAAGAGCGATATGAATTAATATATAACCTAAAGAATAAATATTTTACTGCTCTAATTGTACAGAAATAAGTGAGATTCATTTAAAAATGTGCCTTGAGGTTCCTGTAAGTCATGGTCTCATAAAATCAACCTTAAGCACAAAACCAGAAATTTTCAGTAACATTTTGCTTTCCATCAAAACACTGAAGTTGTACGAAAAGAGGTAACAACGTATTATCATTCAGTGCTTTCAAATTCAAGTCAACTTCAAGAAGGAAATACACTACCGAGAAGTTAAGACCACAAAATCACTGGAGATCTTAAAAGGATATGAAGAGTAACGTTCTAGAGAAATTATACCTCAAGCTTTTTAATTGCTAAGGAAAACCTGCACTTATCCAAGGCAGCTTTAACTGAATTGTATCCTTGTCTTGTAATCAGTGATGAACTGTGTACTGTTTTCTTGCCATTAACTATTTCTTAGAACTGTTACAAAAGTGATAGCTCAGTCAGACTACCTGTACAAATACTTCACACATTTATTTATCTGCTGTTCAGGAGTAGGGCTGAATATCAGAAGGACATTCCCCAGAAAGAATGGGTGCAATCTGGAAATGCACATATCATTCTAGTACAATAGAAAAATATGCTGCTTCCAGGAGAGATAAACCAAATAATTTCCTTTACAATCTTTACTAAGGATGAATTTGGTATTTTACTACATGAACAATTTTTATCATTCAAAGGTATTTTCTCATTATTTTGTTTGGAAACAGTAGGCAGGTCCACACAGTGGAATTTAAAAATAAAACAGGAAGTAGACTTTTAAAAATAAAACAAGAAGTAGACTTTTTTTATAAAGTGTAGATAAGCCTTTTAAAATCAGAAGCTCAATGGCTTTTAGCAAGGACGACACTTATTTATATTCTTTTCCACCCACACTAATTCTGTGCAAATTAAAAATGTAATTATACAGCTGTTTTTTTCTACTAAATTCAGCTTCATTTCAAATTCTTTATATAAAATCTGTGAATGAAAAAAAAAAAAATTTGGAAAGACAATGTTGGAGTTTGTCACCAGAAATCCTTCCCTAAACACAAAAAAGTTAAATATTGGCATATAAGAGAATTATGGTTTATGAATGTAATGAAACAGTCATTCAATCTTCAAAGATTGCCAATGTAAGTCATCTCTGTGTGTGTTCCTTTCTTTGTCATTTAGTACATTCAGAAGCAAAACTGCTCTACAGGGAACATTACAAAACAAGTGGAAAGGCTTAATATGAAGAGAAATTTATGATACGGTGTCAGATACAGTGTAGAACATTGACAAGTTACTTGTTCTTCAGCTAATTTTAGGGGCTTGTGTAACTGTGTCTTCAAATCAATTCTTCCTCGCTTTTTAAGACAAACAACTGCCTTTTTTTTATTATTTGAAACTTATTTTAAACATTCTGGTGTTATTCAGATCTCACTCAACCCCCTCTATTATTCCTCAGCTTCAGCAGGGATCATGGCCAAATATATGACAGGAAAAATGGGCCCTATTGAGAATGGAGGTGTTGAGGCTTAGGTGCTTAGCATGACTGAAGCATTTTACATCTGTGTAAAACACAGTCCAGCCAGACTCATGGTTTGAGTGGCCTTGATTCCATGTTAAGCATCTTATTTTTCTTGTCAGATGTCATGCAAGGAATGGCAGGTCACTGATGACTGACATGGTATTTGATTTCGAGCATGGAAGTGGATGAACATCAGAAAGACAGTTCTTGATATTGAAAAGACTTGGTTAATTGCCACAGATGACTTGTGCTTTGCAAGAAACTTTTGATTCAAACCCAAGAATAGAAATGTGGGTCTCACACTGCAGGAATATGGAAGGGTATGGAATGTACTCATAGCTACCACTTCACTCTCCTTGCTAACACAGCTCTCAGAGAAGGAAATCAGCTTAATAGTTCAAGTTAGCAAATTCAACATTTATTTTGAATCCACTGATCTTTTACTTAATGCTCCTACACATAATATTAACATGAAAAAGAATTTTTAATACACTTCCTAATTACAGACCGTAGACAATAAGTGTTACAGTTACTGTGATACTCTTTGTGGAATCATGGTTAATGAAAATACAAATATGTTCACAAAATCATAGAAAATACAACTGAAAGATAATTTGATGGGTGAGAGAGCCGTTCCCTTAACGAAGAAAAAAAAAAATCAACTTACACTTTGCGAATTCCTATTTGTGGGTTGTTTTTTTTTCTTTAAAATCCTCTTTAAGCAGTGGAGTGGATTGTCTATGTACAAGATACATAAATCAATCCTTCTATTAAGCTTTAATAAGGTTTTAGCTGGAATATTAATTCCAAGGAAGTTGTGGACAGCTTGGAGAAAGACTGGAAGAAAGCAAGAAGATTTAAGACTAGAAGAAGGCCTAAGGACTAGGAAGCTTGACCTACCAGGAAAGACTGAAAGTACTGGGGTTATTTAACCTAGAAAAGAGATTAAAGTGACAAAGGATGGGTACGATAAAAAATTTGCCATATGAACCAAGGGTACTCTTTGAATCCATAGCACCTAGGAAAAGAAATGCTTCCATTAAAACTGGAGGTATAAATGCTCTGTATTCATATTAGGGAAATCTTTCAAAAGCCAAACATAGTGAGTCACTAGTATGGTTGAATCTCTAGCCAAACCTTTCCCTGGAAAGAGGCAAGAATAGTTGACTCTTTGTGGGAAACAGGATGGACTAAATGACCTCTTGATCTTCCCTTCTGTTGTTTTTTTCTGAGACTTTGTCCTTTTGCTAAAAAGTTCCTTCTAATACCTAACTTAAATCTATCTTTATCACATTCTCTACTCCATCCTACTCTGGTGGCACTGAGAACAGTTTCTATTTTTCTACATTTCAGCAATATTTCATTTGTTTGAAACTCTTGCTGTCTTTCTCCTCAGCCTGTTTTCAATTTTTCCTAATGGCCTCTAAACCTGAAATAAATATTATGTCTACTTCCCTGCCGTTCCCTTTATTCTGTATGGATAATGTAACTTGTTCTGTTACACAATATTTAGTAGTACAATTACAACGAGGGCTACAGTTGTATTAAACTGCTTACTACGGAAATTCTGCTATTTTGCAGATACAGATGAACATGTAGTCAGATTTTCAAAAATTGTCAACAGAAGTCTGCCAAAGAAGGATGCTAGTGAAAAACGTGTACGCTTATACTTGCCTTAAAAAATTGCTATGGCTGTCACTGTCATGGATCTTTAGATTTACAAACAGCAGATGTAGATGTTTATGTAGGTGTTTATTCTAGAATGATACACTACTGCATTCCGATTCTTTTATAAATCCATTTGCTAACTGCTTGCTATTAGATAGTTTTAAAGGTCTTCTCTTTTTTGCCTCCTCTCTCTCTTTTTTTTTTTTTTCTTGGTGTGGTACAGCTGGAATCATAAGCCAGGAAAGATTGCTCTGAAATTCCAAAACAATATAATTCGAAGCATCTAATGACCTTGTCAGCAGCATAATTTGAATGGTGCTTTCTCTAAGTAATATTTATATGCACCTGATAAAGGCTACTGAAGAAGTCACATAAGCCATCACAATTCTCTTAGATGATTACATTTTGACAGGTGTAATCATTCAATGTTGGTTGTTCTCTTTTCAGGCTAAGCTAATTACCACCGCACGGTTTTCCCGCTACCAGAATGCATGCAAAGATCCCTGTACAACACTGGCCAGTGTGTTGCAGGTATAACAGCTTGTTAAAAACTATATTGTGTATTTCAATACTGTTAAAAGCTTATGATACTAAGTCATACTTCATGAAACCTGGAGGGAGGTAAATGTTTAAATAGCTTCATGCTTTTTTCCCCATGTTTTTTTTACCACTTTGGATTCAGGTTGGTTTTGATAGTGCATACATCAAAAAGAAAAGAAAAACTCTGTGTAATAGTTGCTAATGATTTGACTGGTAACACAAGATAACCCTCTGAAATGTTGTTTCTTGCATAGTTTCACCTGTTTTATTGTATAGATAAGAGTTTTGGTCAATGTAAACTATATAAAAACTTTGGTAAGTAACTCTCAGTAAGCAGCAATGCAACCTGAGCTTTGGATTTACTGGAGATTTTTACTAATATCAACCAAGCTTTCATTGATCCAGACCATATTACTGTAGTTCAGAGTGTGCTGTTGAATAGCTGCCTTATGTCTAGTTGGAGTAACTAATAGAAAACCATTTAATGACTAGTATATAAGGAATGGTGTTCCAGTGCAGTAACGCGGGCAGCAGTAAGAAGTAAAGAGGCAGTGAGAAAGCCAGGGAGAACTGAGAAAGGCAGGGAGAAGAGATGCTCTCAAATTCACAGACTGTGAGATTGCAAATTTATTATTAGAGGATTTTGGTATAGTGAGTGGGACTGAAATAGCATTTGTCAAAGAAATTTGTAAGTGGTGGTTAGGTTTGGGAGCTGTCTTTTGGTGTGACAGCAGTAATGCAAGAGAAGTAGGTAACCTCCAAGCTATGAAAATACCGAAGAAACAGGACAATGTGAACAGTCCTGAGGAATAGTAAGAACATTTATATCACAGTTTTAACTTATACCAAGGTACAATTTTATTTCAAAAAATGACCAGATTTTTGAAATGCCATTTTGTCTTGCACCATTTGTGTTACCATTTACCCTCAAAGTAGAAATTTCATGCCTGTGTAGTTGAAGATATTCATACCTGTGCATACAAATGTGTGATGTGCAGTTTAGTAAACATATAGCGGTGTGATTTCACACAGCAGATGCAGCTTTGTAAACACATAGTAAAGTCACAGAAAATCTGTTAGGTAACTTTTTCCTACAGGATGCAGACATGTTAGAAGGCATCTTTAACGCAGGGGTTAAAATATTTTTTAAATGGTTGGAAAATTAACTGTGTTCTGGGAAGTATATTTAATTGAATACAAAGATCTAAGCATTTCTTAACTGTCAAAATCACCCCTTTTCAGGATGTCTTTCACATTTCTCCAGTTATTTATCTTAAACAGTAGGAGACTGGAAGATTTAAGAGAGACCCTTAATGATGCAGATTGAACTTTGTGCAACCTGACCAAGTTGTGACTACTCTTACGATGTGCTGCTGAGCCTTTAGGCAAGGAACTGATGCTGAAAATGCCAGTTCTCAGCAATTGCATCCCTGAGGCCAGTAGTTGACACATATTAAAAGCACTCCAAAACCACAAAGACAATAGATGCCAGATAACAGCAGAGTGAGGATCAAATGCTAGAGGATTTAGACATCATTACCTATCAGAAAATTATTCAAGCAACCACGGCAACAATACCTGTTGCAGCTTCAGTTTTTACATGAATTATAATAAGTCTAGAAAGAACAGAGTGCAAGTGAGATTAGCGTAATTTTCCTCAAAAAGCATCAGTTCCTAAACCAATTCCTTTTGAAATAAAAATGCTTTTAAGTTGTGTGGGAGTCAGATGCCAGGTGGCACATATCAGTGCAGCAGTACTTAAGCAAAGCTATGGTGGAACAACTAACTGAGGACTTCTTGACATAGAAGAGTTCCATCAGATACAAGTATGTTGAAAACACGACATTCAGGGCCAATGTCATAACGGGCAACTGATTATGCTGTGCAGGTTTACCCTTTCAAAATTGGCTTTAACAAACCCATTTGCAAACTTCTGGTATTTGTGGGAACTTCCGTCTTTCTGCAGTGGAGATCTAAGTGAACAACACTTGGGTGTCTGTACACACAGAAGTACGCTAGATTTTTTACTTCTGTCAGAATTCATAAATCTTCACATTCAAAACAGCTTTAAGTATTGATTCTTCCTCCATTAAACTAATTCTGCATTCAGATCGAAATAAATAACTCTGCTTTCACTTCACAAGAATGCTGTAAAACATAATTAATGTTCATAAAGTAAATTGACAACATCTTTATCAATTTCTAACCATAGAATTGATCTTTGTGGTCATCCTGAAACCTTGTGAGATGATCCATATGACTGAAAACTTGCTGGCCTTTCCTTCCTGTGGATGAATTTAGATGTCAGCAAGGAGAGCTGGAGAAGTATCACCCACCTCAAAGTTAGTGGCAGCTTGGAAGGAAAAGACTTTGGATGCTCTGAATGAATCTCCCGTGAGACACACAAGCACAAGCTTCTAGTACCATACAAACTATCACAACTTCTCATGTGTCACATGGAAGCAAAACAAAAGCAGAGCAAGTAACATCCATCTTTACTGCACTGAAATCTCACAACCTCACATAGCTGAAGGCAATAATGCTCCTAAACAAGAGAACTGAATTAAAAAGTGGAAATGATGCAGGGAACTGACAATATACATCTCAGCGCCGGAAAAGCCGCAATCTCACAATTGTGAAAAGACACTACAGAAAGGATTTGCATAAAGGGGAAGCCAAAACAAATCTACATACACAGCAAATGAAATATAAACTAGAAGATGAAGATGAAAGTTTCACTGGTGACATCAGTAACACACCCTTGAAGCTATACTATGCAAGATTCGCACCCAGAATTGTTAAAGGAATTGCTGTCAAAGACCAAATTCCAATTTCCAACTGAAGTCCAAATTCCAAGCATCGAGTTGTCAGTCAGTAAACATGGAAGTGAAAGAAATACAGGGTCAGTATTGTGAATTATGGATGAACAGTACCTCAGGCTGAAATGGTTCTAAGCTAGTTTTCTATGGTTTGGCCACTTCTACTCATTACAGGAGTTCTACTTCATATTTGCTTTCCTAATTTTGTTCAGAAGCTATTACCAGTATATCCAAGGCTAAGAACTCATCCTGTTCCTCAGTATCTGTAAGAATCAATGCCCAAAATAGATTGCTTGAGTCAAAAAAGCAAGAAGAAAGTCAAAAAGAAAGGTTCTTTTTTTTTAATTGTTATTTGACTTTATAAAATAGTGCCATGTTTTATAAAAATTAAATCATAGTGTAAAGTCCTTCAAGGCTTTTTTGCTGTGCTCATAATGTGGAAGAAAATAGTGGAACAAGTTCCCTTACCATAAATTCTTTTTTCACTCCCTACTTTAAAAATGTTTTCTGTTTCTAGGAACTGTGCACGCTGCTCTACAGGGTTTGTCCCTCTCCTTTTTCAAATCTGACTCCTTCAGCTTCTCAGTTTTCTACAGCTGCTTTTTATTTTCACTAAACAGCAACAAAAGCTTTCCCCATGTTTCTTTGCTGTTTAGGGGTTTACATAAGCATGTAAGTTTTCTCCCGTAAAATTTTTAGTTTTAAAGAAAACACTTACTTTTTCTAAGCCAGACTCCATTGTTTGGGACCTTACACAGACTGGTACCTGTTCTGGAATCCATTCTCAGCTTCCATGAGACTGCAGTGACTGTCAGGACACAGACTAAACAGCAGATCCCATTGCCTCACTTCTTTGGGAGACAGAAGAGTAACACAGCTTGGCTTTTTTAACCTGCTTTCCACCACCAGTGCTGTAAGAGGTAAAAGCACCTCCTTTCCGATCAACAGGAGGCCACGATCATCAACTGTACCCATTGCTCCTCGTTCCCTACCTCAGCCTCTTGCTTTTCTTACATACTGCTATTAAAACAGCAGTTCTCAAAAAACACCAGAGGAGAACACTTGGGCATGAAATGGGGTGGGGAACTTAGTGACAAAGAACTTGGAAAGGCTGAGGTATTCAGTACCTTTTTTGTCTTGGTCTTTCCTGGCCACATTTGCTCAATGGTCCCTGGGGGTGCCAGTCCCCAGTGAAGTACAGCTTGGGTAGTCCTGAGGTAAACCAGGGCCCGCTGAACGCAAACTGGATGTACACCAGTCCATGAAGGTTGGTGGGACGTTTCCAAAGCTGAGCTAAGGAGAAGCTGAGAGCACTGCTTTTTTTCAGCCTGTACTAGAGAAAGTAAAGAAGATGCCTTCCATTGCCTAGTGGGTGGCTGGCAAGAAGATGAAGGCAGACTCTTCTTGGAAGCATGCAGTGAAAGGACAAGAGACAACAAACAAGGCGTAACAAGGTAACTTCTGATCTCATGTAAGGAAAAAAACTGTCCACTATGAGGCTGGTCAGACACTGAGACAGGCTGTCCAGAGGGGTTTGGAGATACTCAGACCTCAACTGACCAAAGCCCTGACCAACCCTGTTTAAGAAGTTGGCCCAGTTCAGCAGGTTGGACAAGGTGATTTCCAGAGGCTCCTTCCAACCGAAATTGTCCTATGATTCTCTGATTTTATGAAATGCCAGCCTAGCTACAGCCTCATTTTTCTAGGACAAAAGGTTATATAAAAATTCAATAATTTTTTCTGTGATATATTGCTTTCAGTTGAATGACAGTTGTGCCTTCTGTGTAAAAATTCATATGCAAATTTTCAGTTTGTGAAGCTTTTAATTCTTCTGGGAGACAGCTTCAATTCTAAAGCTGTAGGTCACAAAGTTCTGTTCCTGAAACATTGCACATGTGGTCAGCTGTTGCAATATTCAAAGAAATGTGATCACTTTCAGCGCACATTTTTATTATTCACACTGCCTTCACCCAAAGTGTACATATATAAATAAAGAGAAGAAGCCAAGGTCTAGTAGGGGCAAGCAAAAGATGTGATGAAAACATGAAACAGTCAATAAGTTAAAAAAAAAAAACTGAAAGAGCAAGCTGTTGCAATGCACTCATTCATAATGGGAAGAGGAAGATAACATCTGGTAACTGTAGAGCATATCTAATTAAAGCCTTTCGATAGTTCAGCTGCCAGCTGAAGTGGGCCCTGGCATCTTAAGGACCAAGAGAAGACTCAGCAGTATAAATGGATCGTGCATGTAATTATCTCAGAGGGCTAAAATAATGCTGCAATTTCATTACTTCAGAAAAGATCTCAAAGTCACTCATTTTTGCATTCTGTGAACAAACCATGACAGTTTGGCGTCTCTGTGCTTCAGTAGGGGACATTCCTAAACTTGTTTTATCTGAAACCTCTAGTAAATCAGACCAATTGTCTATGGTTGTATTGCGAGTAGTGGCATAAAAAATGCAAAAGGGTCCGGAATGTACTTCAATGTAAAAACCAAATTGCCAAGCCAAGGACCTTTTGCACTGAGTAAGGACAAAAGAAAAAAGCCTTTAGTGACTGGTAATAAAACCATTCCACAAGCATAAAGTTACCTTTACAGCTTCTTGGTGGAAGAGACTTCTGGATATTTTTCACATTCCCCTAAAACACAAAACTTCTTGAGCTTGTTCTTCTATTTGCTATTTGCATAGCTCTCTTTTAATAGAGCTGCATATATTTGGATTTCTCAGGATATTGTCTTTTTGCTCTGGCCAGAAATTGTATCTATGTACATATTTAGGATACTATTCCTATGTTTTGGAAAGTCAGGTAAGCCAGCTGGAGCAAGAAAAGGGGCTCTGACTTGCCTGTTGGATACTTTACAGCCCTGCACGCAGTGGCTGCATGGGCTTGTGTCAGCTTGGCAAAGCCCTCGCAGTGGGTTCAGTGCTTTCCAAAAATGTGCATGATACAGAACACGCATGTGAAGTTCTTTCTGGAAGAAAGCTCAGAAAGAAATACAGACATTGCAGCTTCCCTTAGCTAACAGTTTTCTCCTTCCCTTTTTATGAGGTGTTACATCAGATCATACGACTACCAAGGGCGGGGGGTAAGAACATACTTTGAAGTGACCAATCAATGTGATAATGAAAAGCATGAAAAACACTATAGAACTTAATTAGTTAGTAGCAATACAATGATTGGGAAGGGTCTGAAGAGAAAGATGAATCGATACAGGATGCTGTTTACAAAATTAAGTCCTGATCTCTTAGGTAAAATGATTGCACCAAAATTTAAGCACCACAGAAGCACCATGAAAGGAGAATGAGACAGACTAATAATATCTGATATAATTTAAAAATCACTGGCTTCCTCATCCATGAGAAACTCCATTAGGAACTATGAATAATTTTAGCAAGAATATTAAAATCTAATTTCAGGCCTATTCAACTGATGTTGCACAAACAAGTCACAAATCGATCGTTAATGGCAATACTATTAAAATAGCACTTTCCTTTTTGGGTTTAAAGCACTAACAATCACACAGGTGTGAAAAGGGAATTAATCAAAGCTCATAAATGCTCTTGGAGTTTGAACTGCAAAATAAAAGTGCCAGAATAACACAAAATCCCATAACGACTTTGCAATTAGTATATGCTGTTAGGGTTGGACACAATGTTGCCATATTTGTATATTGTGAGGTGAGTTCAATGGTTAAAAAAACTAGATGGGTCTCAAAGGACTCAGATATTCACTGGCGTCTATATACACTTCAGCTCAATAGATTGTAAGAGTATGTGTGTGTTTTTAATTGTCAGTAGACGAATGGGGACATTTTATCTAAACTCCACCAGCATCAAATTAATCCTTTAACAGAATAGAGAAGGGCAAATGAATGTTAACTCGTAACTGAAGTCCAGGAAAGAGAAAATAAGACAAAGCACAGGTCAATGTCAGAATAAATGGAGAAATATCCTTGATTTAGTCTTTATTGAAAAGACCCGCAGTCACACAACATTTTGATTAAGAATTTTTTATCCAGTCGAGGTCGGCCACCTAGCTAATTTTATTTATCTATGTTTGCCACTAAGATAAAGTGTTTACAACACCTAACACGCATTAAGCAAAAGTTTATGTATGCCAACTGTAAGGCAATTTGGACAACTGAAAGCTCAAGTAATACAGGTAAACTATTGTGGGCGGAGAGACTTTAGGGAACAAAAAACTTCCTGCAATAAGACTAGTCATTCTAAAGGCTAGAGCTGGATATAAAATAATGTGTCTATAATAAAGAAGACCAATGTGATATCCAGTTATATATAACAGGAAAGACTTAAAAGTTTGAACCTTTATCTCTTTGAATGAAAGAGAATGCTTGGTGTGAAAATACTTGATGTTGCAAACATGTGGGCAATTTTAAAGTTTGGAAAATGAAACAATAGATGTAGTGAGGAGTAAGAGCAAAATATAGACTGGAATTATTATAGTAAGAAGTGAGACAAGTAAAGCAATACCTGCAATATGAGTAGATGTTACAGAACAAAGAGGTGACTTCAGGTGAGCAAAGAAGAAAATTTTGGTATCTGAAAAAGAATAAGTCAACCTCTTGTAAAAAGAGTAGAAGTAATAACTTCCTTAGAGTAAATTGAGGAAAAGCAGTTATCCATAGAGATGCCACAGCTAAAATTTCAAGAATGACGGGAAAGAAATAAATAAACAAATCACATCGTTCTGTTTTCAACTGTGTCCCAGAACACAGACACATTCAGGGATGGATTCCCATACTAATGCCTTCAGGGAAAGCAAGCTGTGGAAATAGTCCGGGTGAAGCAGTAGAAACTCAGAGTTTCAATGTATAATTTCTTGCTTCAGAACACCCACCTGAGAGGATGACACCCAACTTGGCATTTAAACAACAGGACAAAACCCAGCTGCACTCAGCCAATCTGTCCTGCCAAGAGTACATCTTCTTTATTTATATAAATATAGTCAATTGATACCCCTCCATGGGATTTTCTTTCTTCTGGCTGACTCCTCAGAAGAATTGAGTCACACACTTGTCAGGTGTGTGATTTTTCAGCAGCTCTGGAAGAGGCAGGCAAGGCTCCTATGAGTGCTATGGTGTATCTGCTTCTCCAATTTAATGATGAGGGTGTCTAGAGTTACTTATAGAAGGAAAGCCACTGGTGAGAAAACTACTCATCCTGACAAATCCAGGGTATTCAACAAATAAATAAGGACCAAGGATGGGTCATGGATGAAAATTATATTATTAGTTCAAACACTTTTAGGAGTGTTACTATTTATGCTTAATCTTCAACTTCAGTTCAATATCATGCTAATATTTTACCTAAAGAAGAGAAAAAAAACCCACACCACCTTTTTTATAACCAAGAAAATACTATGGACTTTTAATAGTATTATTTCTTTCTCACAAAAGATATGAACTGAAGAAGTGTGCACTTCACAACTGAAAACATGAGATTGCAGAGTGGGAGAGCTGGACCCTATTCCTAGAGGCTTTCTATGCTGCCAATTTCTGTCTTCAAAATGGAATACCGAGGTTGTCATGATTTGCTCATAACTGGCTTGTGGCTGGCATGATCAGACAGAGAAAAAAAATTAGAAATGAATTAATAATGTTAATATGGGCCATGTGCCTACAGAGAAGCAATAAAACATTAAAAACTAACTCAAATGTATGGTTCCCAACTCTTTGTAACATCTTCCCCCAAAACTGATGGAATTATCAGTTCGTAATCTCCACATGATTTCTTGATTTGTTTATTCAATATGCCTAACAGACATATTGAAAAACTACAGTGACCTCAAAATTTTCTATTAAGGTTTATGTTTTTGTTTCAATTCCATGAACTGTTAATCTACTTTAGTAATAGGATCTCCAGATTACCTGGAATTAAGTTTAGTTTTTAAATGTCACATGGACCTCTGTTCTATATTTTGGCATTTGACCTTTCAGCTTTAGTTACTGTATACTGTAAGGGATAAACTGTATAAATGTAACTGCTGTGGGTTTAGGCTGGTTTTGTTTTTAAAAAAGATTGGTACAATACTATAACGAAACCCAGAGCCCAAACCCTTGTATTTCAAAATCAAAGTAAAAGGTGAAGTGCAAGTCTTGAATACGTGAATTTTTTCTCTTTTTCCTGATAGTCAATCAGCACGCTTCAAATATATGTTTTAAGGCAACAGTCAGATGTTCATAAAGGATTTTGCACTTTGCTTGTTTTCTTCTTTTACTCATATGAGCTACTTCAGCTGTTGCCCATGGAAACACATGCTGCAGAGCTGACCGCTAGGCTCAGTGCACGTGTCAGATCAACAGCTGGGAAGGCAATATTATTTATTAATACAGTCGCCAGAATTAAAATAATTTTAAAATTTAAACACTAGCTTAAAATTAAGGCTTAGAGTTGTAATCACATTTCTAAAAGGAGATTAAACCTCTGAACATCCTCATTACACTGACTAGGTAGAGAAAGTCCCAACAGAGGCAAATTTTCTTGCGCTTTGAGAGTTTGGCTCAGATGAGATCTGAATGACGTGATGCCTTATAAGATATTCCGCATAAAAATAAATTGTTCACAGTGATGCAGATATAGCCTACATATTTCTTTAGAATTTGGACCAGATACACTCAAAAGTTATTAGGTACACAGCTGCGGAGACTGATCATTTCAGTTCCATGGATTTTCTATAGAGACTCTCTAGCTAATAGATCTGCCTAATTAACCACTGCCAAATACGCTATGGGTCAAGGACACACTTGTAGAAACTTCCTAGGCTAGAACCACATGGATTCATCTATTAATTTATTCTAATGCACATTAGGTCAGTAACATTTTGTTAACATATTTAAAAATTATCTAGGAAATGAGCACAACCACAGGATGTGAAAAAGATTTAAACAGACGGTTAACATTGAATTGCTGCTCACCAAATGCAATAGCTTGACAGATGACAGATTGTGTATGTCCTGCCAATTTGGCAATATTACCTGGACTCGTTCTGAAACTGTTATGGCTCAGGATTTTTTATTTGGTTTGTTTTGCTTTCTGCTTTCGTTTCACTTGGAAGCTAACTAACTGAAATTCTTGATGTAGAACAAACACAAGCACAAGTTAGATAAACAGCATATGTCTAGTGCAAAATCATTACACTGTAAAAATTACTCTGCCATTTACAAGAAATTTAGTAAATCCACAGTTTTGTTAAAGAAAATACATCATAAGGAAAAGATTCAAGGTCAAAGACACAGTCTGACTTTAAGGGATAGATGAGACAAGGGCTACTAGTGTGTTAAGGTACTGATTTCTGAAAATCGAGAGTTTTCTCTTTTTTTCTGATGACTGTTTTTTATTCTAGTTATTGATGTTAAAGAGTAGCGGGAAACATTATTTCAGTCTAATCTAGAGACTACTTTTTCCTTGCACAGCTTTCAAATTGCTGTTCAACCTAGCTAAGTTTAGGCTGCATTTCAGATACGTTGGTACAAAATATGGCTTTTCCAGTTATGCAGTTTGAATTTCATTAGAGAAAACCACCATATACAATACAGTGATAATTATCACTTTCACAATTATCACAGAAGTGAATTAAAAGTATATCAGCCTGTCAGTTTTGAGGGAAATCAGTTGAGATCCAGATTCAGTTTACAAAGGAACAAAGGGAAATCCTATTCATCCATCCAATTTGTGACAGATTTACAAAATAAATAATCAGTTGGTCCATCACAGTATTGTATATTTGGCTACATTCTCCCCAGTCTCATATTAAACACTTCACTTTCTTTTAAGTAAAGGTAAAGGAACAGAAAAACTAAAACCTAGCTGCCTCTTACTGACTGCAAATTGTTGCTCTCTATAAACAGCAAAAACTCAATCCTCTACAGGTAAAAATACTTTTCCAGTTAAGCTTTCTAGCAGCTCATCTCTGGAATTTTAATTCTACCTTAACGTTGTCTGTCTCTGAATCTAAAAATAGCCCTTTTCATGTGCCATGTGATGCTCAGATTCAGGTTTATTTGAGCTGATTAACAGATAATCAATGTTTGGCACAAATGCTTGATTAAAACTTACATCCAAAGCTGTATGTGCAGAGCTGAATGTTCACTCCTGTCATTTGATTTTAGGTGCTACAAACCACCAAATGCTGTGGTTTATAAATAATGCATACATATGCTTTTGATATTGTCTCTGTAAAGCCAATTCAACATTCAAATGAGAGGGGCTAGTGTAAAAACCTTTAATGGAAAATTGTGCATTAGAAATTTGGACACCATAGAAAAAACATACCACAATAAACCTAAATAAGTCACGTGGCATGTGCCTAACCTTAAAGAGAGACAAAAACTTAACCATTCCATTCCAAATCTTTCAAGAAATTCTCTCTCTCCCTCACACATGCATGATTTGTTGGACTCGATGATCTCAAAGGTCCTTTCCAACCATGAAGATTCTATGATTTCACACACTTCTCAATAAGGAGGGGAAAAAAGATAAAGCAAAGAATCTGTTTTTTAATAAACTGAATTCAAAACCAGTTATTGTTAGGATGCTATTTTAAAGCCTTTGTTATTAACCCATGCAGGAAACTGAACAGCACGTGGTTTTCCTTCAACATCTCACTGTCTCACTGCATTTTCTTTGTTTTATATTAGCCCCATTATATAATGTTACCTAAAGTTGACTCCAACACCAAGTTAAAATCTTCAATTAAAAAAAAAAAAAAAGACGACCAAAAGCTAAGCAACAAATAATTATGCATTCTGTTACTACGTTTTATTACAGATCCAGTATTTGGATGACTGGACCCAGATTTTATGAATAATAAAATTATCAAGTATTGACCTTTGGCCAGCTTCCTCTCATTTCTCTTTTCTCCAAAAACTAATCTAAATTAGAAAAAAACTCAGGAAAACATAATAAACCATCTCACTTCTGAGGCAATATTTGGTGTTCTGGAAACGTTCTTGAAAATAGTACAATAAGGGCTGTGTTTGTTGGGACCACCTATGTACACATTGTAGAGAGCTCCCTGCTAAAAAGCAGACGGCCTGTCAGCAAGGCATGATTAACTCCTGCTCACTTCTTCCTAAAATTTATAACTTTTGAATTGAAAAGAGCACAGCGAGCATAATGTTCCTGTAGTCACCTTTTCCTTTCCTCCTTTGCCCTCCATGTGAGTGTTGACATTTTTTTCCAAACCATCAAATTCCTTCAAATGAAAGAACCGCCTTCAATTTCTTTCCATGTTTCCAATTTTCAGTAACAATTTCCTTCAGGTTTGCCCAAACCCATATGAAGGACACACTGAGTTAAACTTTTAACTGCACTTTCTGAATTATTTCTGGAATACACGTTGCATTCAACATCCCACCATAAAAGACTCATGGAGAACTGCATAATGGCAATTAGTGATACGGATTTCTCTTTATATGACTCAGTGGTCCCTGGGACTTAGTATATTTTCAGTAAAATAGTTTCTGCTTCAGGCTATGGCTCCAAAGTATTAACCTGCACAACTTCTGTGATAAGAAATCACAAGATGTCAAACTGACATGAACTATAATCATCTTTACTCTGTCTTTAAATGAAATGTATTTCATTTAGTGAATACAGACTACAGTAGTAAATACACATTTGAAACATAGTAGGAGTCAGTGATGTATGAAGATCTCAGTTTGACAAGTACTTTGCTGAACAGCTTTAACAGCCAGTAACATGCACCTCCTATCAAATAATTGCTAAATGTCTATAATATTTGGAACACCATTTTTTCCTCAAGCAAATATTGAAATGCTTTATAAAAACAGCTTTCTCTGAAGGAATTCTGCTGGGTCGTAAGTAGAAATCATTCTTTTATTTGCATTAAAATATATATTATTCTATAATTAACTATTGGATGTATAAGATTAAGAAGCAAAGGAAACTATGATCTATAACATATAGAAATTTTTCTATGCTGTAAAGTAACCTACTATGTAAAGAATTAACATGTATGCATTCAAGCTGTGGGAGTGTTCTATATAATTTTTTTTAATATGATCAGGTCTGTTCTTTCTAGAATTCTTCTAACAACACAGGCACAAACACCTGTGCTTACCAAAGTATGACTTTCCTTAGCATGCATTTTACCACTCCAGCATATCATGCTGTCATGTTAAATCACATGCTCCTCTCTTCTCCTTTCAGACTGAATGTCAAACTGCATATATTGCTTTTTGTTTTAAACTTGGAGTCACTATTAAAGCACAGTGGGGAAATAATCACAGGATATACTGAATATCAGACTAAATTTACCAAAGCATTTTGCCAGACTTTGCCTTTTACTTTAGAAAACATGCATTTAGTCACAGAAAATTCAAGACAGTAAAATGTCTGCTTCTCTGCCTCCCAGTTTCTTGCTTTCCTCTCTCCATCCTATCTTCTCTAAATATGCAAAGTAATTCCAGGATGACAAGAATTAATACTGAAGGAATTCCCACTTTCAGAATGGTGCTATTACTTAGCAGCAATACTGAGAAACGGTAGTACTGAAAAATACCGAGAACACAGCAACTCCTTCCTGCAGCCTAGAACTGAAACACTTGAGAAAGAAGAAAAAAATGCAATGCTTGTTTTAATAACATATAATAAGGCCAAAATACGCATTTCATCTGAGGATACTAATTAATGTATTATTTAGAACCGAAATTGTGCTGCACTTCAGGAATCACTTTTGGCGGGGGCTGATCTGCATGATACATGCAACTGAGGAAACTCGGTAGAAAGCCAGAGATGTCTTTTCACAGTTATAATGACCATGAAAATAAGAGAGAGATTACAACCTGGTCTGCTTTGCAAGCTTGCTGAATCTTTCTAAAGCTATATAGAAGAAAAAAAAAGCTAATTGTCAGTTACTATACTGTTGAAAAAATTGTATGTACTTTAGGGTAGAAACCAGCCCAAAATGGGATGATGAGAACGAGAAATACAATGGTTTTGCCAAAAGAAGACAGAATAAAATTAGCAACTAAACCCCAAATGTGATTGTTGGGTGACAGAGGAGGACTGAAACATGTAGTCCAGCAATTGCATTTCAATTTCTGTAATGGATAATTACGCGTTAGCCTCTAAAGTGAAGGAGATTCCTTTATAATGCTACCCCTTTATCATGCATTATACATCACTTGCAAGACATACCAGGAAAAAATTCTCCTTTTTCTTGTAAACACTGAGCAGTTATTTCTATATAGATATATTGGAAGTAAAGTACCACTGCACACAGTGGAGCCCTTACAAGCTGTTATTGCAAATAATAAAAACTTACTACAAAATCTATGAAACCTTCATGACCTTTATATAACAATCACATGTTGAGATTTTCATTAGAATGCTGTATTTTGGGGTCAAATAGTAATTCCAATTTATAACTATTTTCTGCGAAAATTTTGGTAGCCTTTTCATATCTTAAGTATACATTCCTTCTACCTGAACTGCCAGCAACAGAACATCAGTGGAGATCCTTTTGTTTGTGAGAAAGGCTGCTTAGAGGGTATGAAATTCTAGGGGAAGTCCTGGTTTTATTTTTTTGTGGATGGTAGGAAATCAGAGCTTCTGGATATCCGCTGCTCCTAAGACCACCCTATTCCACAGACTCTTCCTAGGATTGCCAGTTGTGCTCTAGTCATTTGCCTAATGCAAAGCCTTGCCTTTGAGCACCTTTGAAGAAACCAGCTAACTAGCTAAAAGGTTGTAATCAGATAGAAACATAACAAAGGAAGAAGTCTTCCAAAGAGTATGTTTATGCTCATTACATACAAGAGCACCAGATCCTTTTACAGTGGGTAATTTGTTGGGAAATCACAATATCAGAATTTGCTGATATAAATTCCCTAGGGGAAAAACCTACCATTATTTACTCCTGTCATAAAAAAAAATGCTTCCTATTCTAAATAATTTACTATTGCAGCTGGTTTGGTTCCACTGACCCAGGTGACCTACTAATGACCCCAAAAACCCTGCATCAGGACTGCATTGATTTCTACACCAGAAGAGAGTGGGCATTTCTCCAGTTCTGCTTTGGAGAATAGTTCTGAACTGCTCCAACAAAAATTAATTAATCCCAGTGATTAATACTGAGAACAAACAACACTAGTTGCTGCTGTTGTAAAATACTGTCCAAAAACGTAACTCGAGAAAATCTAAACCAGAGATGGGAGTAAAAGATACTTGCTAGCCACACACAGATGAACTGAATGTGGTATTGCAGCGTTGTTGCTGGATGGTGGTGGGTATTTGTGAGAAATGGAAAGCAGAGACCCCATGATATGAAGTGACACATCAGTATGTTTGGTCTGCACTTTTGGTTTGCCACATTAGCAGCCTTGCTTTCCTGTCACACACAGGACATTTTTAAGAGGGCATTATTACAAGTAGTTACAATAATTCAGAGCAGAAGAGGGTAAGAAATATCCTACACTGAAGCTTCTGCTTCAAAAGGATGAGTCTGAGAGATTGACTATTCAAGGAAGGCACAGTCTGAATTCACATGAAACATCAGTAAAAAAGGTACTATAACAATAAAACAAATGAATAGTACCAAGTTGTCAGGATTATATCCCTTCAGCTGGGGATACAGTGGGGACTCTAGTATGAAATTACAAAATCTACACTGTCTACAGTATGTTTCTTATGCCAGACAAATGGAAGGCAGCAAATGTAATACCAACAGTTAAGATGAGCCTGGAGAGTACACCATGGTCAGTGACAGGCTGCCAGGCTGAGATGAGCCTTTGGAGTGACCCAAATAGCTATTAATTTTTAGTATAATCATTTGGCTCATTAAAAGCCTAACTGAGTGTGAAATCTCTTCTTCCTAATACTTGCTTTGGGTAGCTCGAAAGTTATGCTTTCTCCAATCACTTCTAATAAAGAGTATGTGAAAAGGAAACCTGTTCTGCCTATGCACTCCATCACTGGTTTGTGTTCTACACACATTTGCTCTCAGATGATGAACTGTGGGCTATATTCCTGTCCTTAAGCAATTACTGCCAAATGGTTGGCAATTATTGCCCAAAATAAATGTTATAGGTAAGCATAAGGTGAATCAACCAAAAAGACCATAACCTCTCTAAGATGTCCTGTGATCATATTCATGTGTCTGGGGCTGCAAAAGTACAGCACATAAAACCATCTGAGGTCATCTCAGAATAAAACTAATTAAACCCTGTATTAGAGAATGATTTGTGCTTGAACTGCATCTGGTGTTGCAAAATGCTGTAGCCATTGTGAGTTGGACCAGGTCTGCTGCAGGATATAAAAACTGGTAACTCAGGTTATGGAGGTGTTTAAACTGGGCAGATAATACAGATGTGATGTAAGGTACAAACCAACAGGATTTATACTACAGCAAACACAGAGCTAGGATCTCAAAGAAAAGCACAGGAAGAACATCAATGTCCATAGATCTGAACAAAACAACTGTAAATTGCAGTAGCTAAACCACAAAAGACTGCTTAGCTACTCTAAGCAGTAAGTACACAAAGCCACTACATGAAATGTAACTATTTGGCTGTAGATAAAAGCAATCCCAAATGCATTATCAATGTCATTATCTATATTGTTAATGTCTTTGCCACATCAAGCAGACAGCCATAGGCTAATGGATTAATTTGGGACAGTGATTTAGCAATCTGTGTTCCCTAAATCCATTTGCTTGTTACACTTTGGAAGATTTCTAGCTGAACCTCAATTACACCTTCAGATGTCTGAGGAAGAAAAACTCTTACTTGCTTACTTCTGTCTTCCATTTACTGGTAAATAACCTTCTTTTCTCTTTGAAGTGATTATGAGGACACAAATTCATTACAGGGTTACCACTGTCATTGTTCCACTGGTTTCACCAGACTGGAGCAAGCTAAGAGGGTGTAAGGTGTGAATTCCTTAGGAAAAGAGTGTGGAACTGTCTTGCCAAGAGCTACTTAGTAAACAGAGACATCTGCAGTTCCACAGTGTCTGCTGAAGGCATGGCTGGAAGTTCCAATGGTTTCTAAGGGATGTCAGGACTAGACTTACGTCTTGTGGCTCTTCCCTATCGCTGTCACAGCAGATTCCAACACAATATCCTGTTCTGTGTGAAAATCTGTTAAAATAAATAATTTAAAATAGCCAGTCTCTTTATGGTGAAGACTGCAAGCAAGACTACTGACAAGATGGCAAGAAAATAACTGGGTTTACCTGTGTATGTACTTTTGCTTAATGTCCCTGTTGTGTGGAAGATGCTTAAATACTGAAAATTACCCAGTATGTGTGATGAGACGTGAGAATCACTGCGCTGAGCTGTGTGAGGGCAGACTTGGAACAAAGACAAAGAGTGAAGCATCTTCACTGAAATGCAGAGCAGATTTCTGGAGGTAAAAACCAGGCTAGCACTTAGTGTTTGTATTTACCTTGCTGAGGACATTGGTAAAAGTAAGGCTGGAAGGAAGGCATACACTGGGAATCGTAATCAGAAAGGGATCGTAATCAGCTGGGATCCTTGGGTCAACCCAATGCTCAGGCTAAAGGACTGACGCTTCTGGCCTGCTCTCGAGCAAACAAACTGGTCACAGTCTCAAAAAGTGAGAAACAGTTCCTCATTCTGAATGAACTTTCCCCTCGTGACCTCCTCGCTTGATATGAGCTAGACTGCCTAAGAACACACTTAAGCTCCTGGGAGGTAAACATTTGAATGTAATACATCCGATATTCTCAACAGTGGTTGATTCCCAAACTTAAAGAAGGGACCTCACACTTCCATGCTATTGGTGCTACCTGACAGAATATGAAGTTTACACATGCTGAAGTCCTGCAAAAGGTAGGCGAGATTTCTGAAGGGCCTGCCAGATTAAGTTTCTTAGTCCAAAAAAAGACTGTAAGATTGGAAGTAAATGACTGAATTTGATAGAAAATTGCCCCTCAAATCATTCCAAGTGCTGACATTCTGACAGTGTATAAATTAAGTAATGGACAAAAGGAGCAGTTATGCAGAGACTCCCAAAGTGTTTGTGACACAATAAAGCTGGAGTCACAATTACATGCAGTGAACATAAAATATGGCATAGAGCATAAACTTAGAATTTTCTGCAGCACAACCCCATAAAGCTAGTTAAGCCATTAGGACCTTGACACCCCTAGATGTTTTAGGATCTTTCAGCATTTGAAAATCATCCCAAGACAGGTGGGATCCAGCTGTAGGAAAGTTCATGAAGCAATCCTACTAGTAATATAATACCAATAATAGTGTAGAGAGCTCCCGTTACCTTGTGTTCTTCACCAGGAAACTGTTAACTGTTTCCATGTAAGTCATACTACCAGGACTCTAATGAAACCACATGGAAACATGGAAGACTCAAAGATATTTCCTAAACTTTATTATATTACTATATAGTGTATGAGAGAAAAGAAGTTCATCTGTTAAAACCACTTGTTTCCTCAAATATTGGATTTGTAACAGTCAGTACCATCATCTCAGATATGAATTTCAAAATAAAAATACTGATCCTCTTTAGGCGGATGCTCTTTGGCACCTGAAAGTGTATGCTGTAAACATCCTTCCTCCTGAAGTGAGAGATTTGGATCCTAGGACTGAAATATCAACTACTTCCTGCTTTTGGAAGCATTCCTGGAGAGAGACTGAAATAGTATAAAAGAAAAGGAAATAACAGAGTAATCACATACACTCGAAGACACAGATGTTAATTTTCCTAGAATCTGACATTATTCCCATCCTTATTTACAGGGACAAGAAAACCAGTTGCCAAAAGGTGAGAGCATCCAATCTTTCTATCTTCCAGATGCTTTCATTTTCCTGAAGAAACTGATCTTTAATAGAAAAAGACAAAAGATTAAAAAGTCAAAGACAAAACAAAAAGAACTGGTGGCTCTGTTTACTGGATAGTATCAACACATTCTGCTGCTCTTGACACTAGTGCCTGTACTGAGGTAGGAAAACTGAAATTATAGAATCACAGAATCATAGAATATTTTAGGTTGGAAGAGAGCTTAAAGATGATCTAGTTCCAACCCCCCCTGCAGGGACACCTCCCACTAGACCAGGCTGCTCAAAGCCCCATCCAGCCTGGCCTTGAGCACTTCCAGGGATGGGGCAGCCACAGCTTCTCTGGGCAACCTGTTCCAGTGTCTCACCACCCCCACAGTAAAGAACTTCTTCCCAATATCTAGTCTAAATCTACCATCTTTCACTTTAAAAGCATTACCCCTCATCCTATCACTTCACTCCCTGATAAAGAGTCCCTCACCATCTTTCTTGTAGGCCCCCTTTAAGTACTGGAAGGCTGCTATAAAGTCTCCTTAGAACCTTCTCTTCTCCAGGCTGAACAACCCCAGCTCTCCCAGCCTATCTTCATGGAAGAGGTGCTCCACCCTCTGCTCGTCTTCATGGCCCTCCTCTGGACTCACTCCAAATTCAGAGGACTTGACTCCTAAGTGCAACTGCAAATGCATTTTCATTCTGAAATTCAAATGAAAATTACAGGTGGATGTAGAGTGGCTCTGGAGTCATTAGGGGTGCTCAAGATGTCATGAGGGGAAAAGAAAAGAAAGAGTAAAGTGAACAACAGTGGAAGGTAGGACTGAATGGACTTTTGCCCTACCAATGTTATGGGATGTCTGATGGTACAATATGAAGGCCTTTTTCAATAAGACAGGTACACTCCCACAGCTTCTCCTGAGAAAGAAAAGTCCCAGCATTTCTATAGATGTTAAAGAAGTTTGTGGACATAATGAATATTTAACTCCTAATGGGTCATGGCACGAAGAAATACCAAAGCATACGCTTTTATTTCTCTGGCACTACTGCATGCACTTCCCTTATCCTTAAAGCAAGACATCACAGGTCTAGAAAAGAAACATGTTTCTTCCATGAGCACAAGGACTCAATAACTGATTTATCCTTAAGATTATGGCGGTACAAAACAGTTATAAACAGAGGACTGGTTCACCACCTGTTGAATTTCGCCATTCGCTAGGATAGCCACTCACAGCTTTGTCCGCTGTTGAAAAACATCTAAGAGTCCAAACCATGTCAGGCTGAACCTGTGGTTGACTCAGAGAGAGGTAATCATTCCCCTCAGTGATTATTTCAGAAAAGACCTTGCACTGACAACCTATCTGATGGATGAGTGGGGATGTTTTTCACCTTTTATCTGCCTGGCAAGGGCAGTACATGAGGTCTTGAATTACTTGCCAATTACAGCTCCCTTCCAAGAAACAGGCTGAAGACTGTAATCAGCTTCAACTAGACCCAAATAACCACGTACTTGGTTACTGAGACCATCATATTTTAAACAATGGAAAACTTTTAATACTATGATAACAAAAAGTTACAGTTTCTTTACTGTTCTTCAATTACAACAGAAAAAGCTTCTCCCCTCCCCAAGAAAAAAAAATCTGCTTTAATCCCAGTAATGACACTGAATAGCACAAGGTGCTGCATATGGTAATACTACAATTCCTCATTCTATACATCCACATAAGACAGTGATGTCTAAAAATGTTAGTTAATATAGCAAATATATCAAAATTGAATTTGATACTTCATCACTGCAATAAATATTCACTACAGAACTTCAGAAAAATAACAAGCTGTGCATGAAAAGTTACATTTTATCATTTTTCCTGACTGCAAAAGTATCTTTCTATAAATTAAGAGTAGTGATACTGCAGGTTTATAATCAGAAGGGAAATTCCCAGAGTAATAAATCTTTAAGAAGGAACAAAAAAGATAAAAATGAGAGGAATGGGGATCTTCCAAAGATGAAAAAAATACATCTTTATACTCACCTGTATTCATAAACATAAATAACTGCAGATAACTTTTTTTAAAATTTAGCTTGATAACCCAGTAACAAATGGAACAGTTCTGAAGCAGCACTCCTAATTCAACATGTTATTTCACTTTTCATGGTAGGCTAATTAAAGACGAACAAAACCACAGGAGGTGATACACTTGTATTAATCCATATTAAGCTTCACAACAGAAGGTCACATCTTTCACATGATTATTTCAAAGAAAAAAAAAGTACCAAAGATTTTCTAATGAAAAAGGTAGGAATTCACCCTTGTCTTTAGTTCTGTGTAGAATCACTAATATGAATACCTCTTTTTTACGTGAAATTACAAGATGAGCTAATTATTGCTCAGATGCATTAGTGGTAAATTATCAAGTATGGACAAGGCAGGGATATTACCTCTTACCTCTGTCCTGTCTGAGACCAGTTTTGAATCCTGTGTCATTTGAATATCCATCCTCTAAGAAGTTTATTAAAAACTGAAAAAGGTTCAGAAAAGAACCACAAAACTTATTTTGAATCTGGAAACCAAATGATACCAGTGCTAAATTAGTTTTACTTAGTTTTTAAGAGAAAAAGGTGAAGAAGTTCCTATACACAGATTAAAAATGAATTTACAAAGATTAAAGTATCTGATGTTACATAGTATTTTAAATCTATCAAAGAATTGACAAGGGTATTACAAAGGTAGCTCTTGAGCTAATCAGCAACAAAAGCCAGAAGTGAATACACATTCCTAGCACTGAAAGTAATTAAATGCTGGGCCAGCTTGTCAAAGGATGTCATGATGAATCTTTAACTTGGGTTTTTACAGTGAGAGTACTTTTCAAATAGGAATGGTTTAGGTCCATTAATTATTGGCTCAGTCAAAAAATCCTAACATCCAGAAAGTGACTGCTTCTTAAAATAGCCCTGTAAGAGAATGGTAAGGAAGCAAAGAGAAAAATTAGTAACTGTGGAATAATTACTAAATTAGCCAAAGAATACAAAAGTATAGCATTGTTCACACATTAAGGAAAGTCATAAAATCAAGAGGCTTCAGAGGTAGGATACAGCCGCAGCTGGCATGCGAAGAACGCAACATCTGCGGTCCCCTGTACAAGGCGAAACTACACGAGGGAGGGAACGGAACACGCTTGTTCTGGGGCCTTCCCTTGTGATGTACAGCTGGTATGGGAACGAGGTGGTACTACGGAACAGATAAGCGGCCTACATGCTACTCGGAGGCAACATTTTGTCAAATTTTGATGAAATGCTGTCCTTTGTGCGAACTTTGCTCATTATAATGTCATTATAATACCAAAACACTCATCCATCCCGAAGGCTACCCGCCTCCAAGGTGCGACCACTCCTCCTTGAGCCTGCGCCCTGAATTTCTCGTGAACTATACCTTTAACTGTGAAGCGAGGAAAATTTACACCAATCATGGTAAATGTATGTATGACTAAAGTCACTCAAACTCCACCTTGAAGATATCAAATAGTATAAAAATAGCCTGAGAGAGGGGGGATATCCAGGGAAGACACCATGGCAAAAGAATTCCATCACTGACTTCTGGGATCAGTCAACGGGCTGAGCCTCTCTTCCCCCCCATAGGGACGCCTTTGGGTAAGACTTAGATTATACCAAATGCTTTCTCGGGAAACTTAGAAATTTCTCTAGAGAATCTCTTTTCTACATTTGTAGCCAGGCTGTATTTTTTGTAACTTTGTCACGCGTTTTGTATATGTAACAATACTTTCAATTTGCACCTGCTTTGCAGACAGTGTATTTATCACCGGCAATCCTATGAACCTGTTTATCTGTTGTTTAAATAAACTGCACTGTTTAAGTAGCTAGTCGTTTCGGTTTCTCACTGAACGCGACCAAAGACTCGAGAGTGGCCATGCTGGTTCATGAGCGCGACTAGACTGAAGGTGCAGTCCACTATTAGTGCATCCAAACCGTAATAGTTTAATACATATTAAACGCAATTGGACGGGTAGTGCTGAATTGTGCATCACTCAGAATTTAAACCTAGCCACACCTAGCCTCCACCTCGGTGAGGAGTGTTAGAATGCAAGGGGGTTTTCTTCTGCCAAAACCGCTTGGCCCCTTTTCACGCAACAGTAACATTTAAAGTATGACTTTTAGCAGATTATTATGATTTTTGGAATGATAATTCAAAGGTGATGTCTTCTTACTGAATGAGTCAGCATCTGAGATGATTGAGAATTCCTCACCGTCTTAATGACATTTTTATTATTGCTGAACTATTAAAGCAGTTTTGAATGTTGGCAAATGAACTACATTCCACTATATCTCAATTGCAAACTTGCTAAACAACAGTTTCAGCATCATATTCTGCCTTCACTTATACCTTTCTACTTCTGAAAACAATTACTCATGTTCTGGCAACGTGATTCATCTCAAATTCCTTATCCAGCCTTAAAATTTGCCAGAATGTGAACTCTGAGCTTTGTGACAATGAGCGAGAGGGGAAGAGCTCTAACTTGTCTTCAAATCCCAAATGGTTTTCAGGCATGGCATTTACAGAGCCACATTTGTGTTAAGAGCAGAACTTTTATTTGTAAAATAAATCTTAGAAGTCTTAAACTCAAATTAAAACAATCTGGATTGATTGACGTTGTATAAAATATACATAATGAACATATTAAAGTAATTTTTGTTCAAATACATTAAAACTTAGAAAACTCAAACTATGTGAAATCACCAGCTGCAAGTTACAAATGAAGCAAGGCAGACCCCCAATGCACCTCCCATCTTGCTATGATGTGCTCGGTGCCAAAAATTTTTTGAGAGTACAGGTACTCTCTCACAAATACAAATCTAAATCTCAGACTTCAAAGGAGGCACCTCAGATGGTATGTTAATATATTTTAAATATTTAAGATGTATATCCTAAGACTAAATAGAATTTGACTCTATGAAACAAAGTTCTTTCTAAAGAAAAAATAGTCAAGGACTTTACTCAGATGATAGATTACTTTCCAAGTGAGCAGACTACACCCTCCTATAGTGGCAGAATATGGTTTTATCCTCCAAGGGAAATGCACGTGAGCATTATGGATTATCTGCCCAAATTTGGGCTTTCCAGAAATATGAGGTTCACCATACACACGTTAAAAGAAAAATCTCTGCCTGCTTTTTAAGCACAACAGATAAGCATGGGCTGCCACCATCAGAGCAACTTACACAGGCTGTCTCTGCTGTTCCTGAAAGCTCCTCAGCCACAGCCAAGAGGTGGCTGTACACAGATGATTTTTTCCACCAGTAGCAACTGTCTTTCCTGGTGACCTACAGCCACTCCATCACTTGGTAGAAGCACAGTTAGAAAAAACGCTGATTGAGTATGAGCTTCTGCTCCCAAAAGAACAGATCAACTTCTAGATGGCTGGTTCACTACATTTGAAATCCTTGGCCAGGTATTTGCCAAGAAAATGGGTCTGATAAGCAGCAAATAACAGGTGAGCTGCAAGACGACTGATCTGCAAAAACCTTTTGAAAAAGAGGGTGGGAGGTGAGAATAGTTCATTTCTGGGCCTCATTGATGTGACACGCTGTCTCACCTTATCAGTCAAAGTGTTAAAGAAAGTTTTGGATAAAGTTATTCCAATACTCCTAATGCATACAGCAGATACGTACACATACTTGAATAATCATTTATCTTTAATACAAGAGAGGGCATAAGGTTTTCTAAATAGTAGCAATTAACCTTGAAATGTATTACATTAGGTTTGAAATATTTGTAAACTAGGTAATTAGAATGTTTTAATATGTGTCCTTATAACTCATTAGTGGACTCAGACTGTTTTTCAAGAAAATGCCAATATCGGTAACAACAGGATTTTGACAATACTGTATTATATGCACAACACCTATACTTATGTAAATATACTTATGTAAATTAGATAGGTGGAAAAATGACGTTCTTGAGGACTCAGCTGGAAGAGTAGTTTCTACAAGAAGCCATCTCTTATCAGTTAGTCATTTGTGATAAATCAGAGTGACAGCGAGTATGGGTAATATAAGGGATCCAAAAGGCATCTCTTTCTAAAAAAGAAAATGTGCATGGAGAAGCATATGTATTCATGCTTCTGTAGTATTATCTGAAAGTATCAGTAAGGGCTACCAGAAATAAAGATCAGACAGCCACAATCAGAAATTACTTCTAGAGATACCTCTAGGGAAAAAAATTGCAGCAATCAAAACCAGAGATGGTGTATCAGATTAAGTCATCTGCCTCATTAGATTTAGGCAGCATTCAGTCTGGCTGGACTGAATTTCCTACCAGGTTGAACAATTCATCAATAGCTACCAGATAAATAGGTCATACAACTAAAGGAAGAACTCTCCTATTAAAAAAAAAAAAATAGCTAAAACACAAAATCTTATAAAGATATATATTAAGATTGTAAAGATAATCTTAAGAAGATATACAATCATTTGTAATCATATATGAAGAGATTTGGTCAGAGAATTCAGAAAGGGGACACAGAGCAATGTGAAGATACAAAATATAATACAAAACAATAAGGCCATCTAGCACATTTTCAGTGATGCTGCTTAATCTTTTCACCACTGACAAAAGAACATATAGGACTAAACAATTTAGCAATTTAATTGACCTAATACGGCAAATGAAAGCTTAAAAAAAAAAAAAAAAAACCACCAGGAAAATTCATCAAGGTAAAATAATTTTAAGTAAGCCATTTTTATGTGATTTTTGTGATTTGGATCCATATGGGTCGACCTGAATTGGATCATGGACTCTTACATTGGAGTGCAGAAGACAGCATATTGGTTAGAGATTAGCCTAAGCAACTAGCATACTGTTTGAGTTACTCATAATGCAAAGCTCACAACCACGACAACGCCAGGACCTACCAAAACCTAGTAAGGGTTTTCACAGGGTTCCTATTAACTCACTGAATCAAACTATAGAATATAATGATATATGTAGTCTGTGATGTTAGGGAGACACCAGCATAAAACCACATGAAATAAAGATCCTAAAACTAGGAGTTAGCATTTTCTAATAAAAGAGACACTGAGCTAAATATGACATATATATATATATATATGTTATATATTATATGATATATATTATATTTTAAATATCCTTAAACTAGAAAGACATGGGGTCAAAACTGGACTGTAAATTAACATAAGGGCATGAGGGCCAAAACTGAGCATCTCTGCACTGTATGTGAGGAAACTGAATGCAGTCTGAATTCAAAGTGTGTGTATCTACATATCTAAATGCCTAAATCCATACATCCTAGGTGTGTCAAAAAGCCTGACTTTCTGAACCTGAGGAATATTTTCAGTGAAGGTGACTGGCAGGAAAATGAGACAGAAAAATATAATAAAAGTTAAGAATTCTATAGGAACATGCATTAGATGTCAAAAATGTATTCCTGCAATAAAGAGAGAAGCTTTCATTTAAAACTCATTTTCCTTCTGTGGTATAGTAGCTACATTAATTATAAATGTGAGAGTAATAGTGAACACATGGAAAAAAGGGAAATAACAATCTGAATGAATTATGACGTACAGAAATCTTTAGTAGGAAACTAAAGGCAAAAGAGAAAATCCATTATTGAAAACCCTAAAGCTCTGGGGATAAACTTCTAGTGCTTATGTTTGGGTTGCATATTACCAAGGATAGCGTCACAGAGATAATACAGCAGGTGTAGATGATCTTCCTCATTTCTGAGACATATGCCAAATGACTGATGCTGAGCTAATAGCCAGAAAACACACACGGCCTACTTAAAGGGAGAGTAAATCTAGCAGTGATGCAGAGAGAGAAACAACGTGAATCACCAGGTGAAGATAAGGGGGAAAAAATTGGAATCAGACATTTTTTTAACAATAACAAAAGGGAAGAAATTGTCAAATTAAGTGATTACTCCTTCTTCCCTTTTCATCTTCAGAACATATCAAGGCTTTGGAGTCATCCCACCTAACTTTAGAAAGCCTGTGACTCTCACGATTTGACCCAATGGATAGATCCCACATAAAATAATAATAAAGATCACTTGTGCTCACTTGCTTTCTCTGTTCAGGAAACAGCTTTCATGGTTTAGTTAAAACTTGCTATGGGGTTCATCACAAAAGACAACGGATAACATTTCTTGCGCTGTGGTATACAGGAATTTAAATCACATGATCTGACAACTCCTTTTTACTTCATGTATCAACCAGTGAAATTTACTACTCTGTGGCATCATTTTCCTGATATATTTGCATACATCAGGAGATAATTCTATTTACTGTTGTAAAGCATTTTGAATTATACAGAAAAAAGCACAGAAAGTATTAATAGCACTAATATATTTCTAAACAGAATGGGTACACCTGATTCCACTGCTCAGATTATTTTCTTCTGCCTACAAAGTTCAGTATGCCATTTTCCCCCAAATCTCTGACAAAACTGAGTTCTTAGAAAATGTTTACTACTTCACTCAGTAGACCATGAAACTAATTAACTCTAAATATGTTTCTTTGAAAAATCCATAACATCAATTTAAGTTTTATTGGTTTTTTTAAATTGAAAAAGACACACATTTTTTTTTTTTCTTTCAGCCTTAAGTACTGAAAAGTAATAAGTGTTCTCAAAACTTGGAATAAATCGTGCATATTTCGATTTGTACCACTCATATTTACTGATAGCTAAGATAGTGCAATAGTGAAAAAAGAGAGTCCATAAACGTAACTAGAGGGCCTTTATAGATTTTCATTAAAAGAGAATTCAGCCTTGTAGAGAATAAGTAAAAGTACAGACATTTACAGTGATAGGCAAACACTGTGCAGTGTGTAATTTTCCTTTGCTTATGGTGGCTCTTTGACAGTAGGAATGTAGCATTTACTTATTCAAAGAGAATAAATTAAACATATACTTTGAAAATATAAATTCTATAGGGAGTAGCCAGAAGGAAGTAGAGGAAGTAAATATCACAAGTTGTCTCCTTGGTGGAGATAAAACAGACCAGAACAACATCTCCTTCTCCTACCCAGATTGTCTTAAAATTCTCTAAGTTATCACCTAAAATTACAAAAGAGTAGAACTGAGCAATAAGGTTCCAGTATTCTTCCAGTTTATAGCAGATGGGACAATTTCCATTTTTTCAAAGTCCCATTCCATATCAGATAACTAATAACCAAACTACAACAGTAATGAGAACCTTGTGTTCATGAGCTGCACCACGACTTTCCACTCCAAAGTTGAGAGTTCTCTGATGAGCTCTGTGCTTACTTGGGTCTAATATTTTTGTTCTTTTTTTAAAAAGGTTCATTATAAACTAGTAAGTTTACAAAAGGTATTGTATTGATAACTCAGGGTATAGTGCTCTTCATCCATCTCTATCTTTGACATCTCTTCAGTTACAGTATTTAACTACTTTTGACCTCTGTGGACGTAAAGCACTAGACAAGCACCTTACCACTGGGAGTGAAAATTAGCCTTGAAAAAAGCAGCTCTTCAGCAGACACTGTCCTGGGAGCACTAGAAGCCTTTTCAGCAACAAGGGACCAGACTTCAGAGGATGATTCCAAGACATCAGACTGCTTAAAGCTAGCAACTAAGGGCTGAAGGCACCTATCACAAATTTCCTTGGCTAGCAAGCTTTTTTTCTTACCTGCCTATTTCTGTCTTTTTAAAACTGTATCCATAACTTGAGGCTCCTACTATGAAAAAAACAGAAGGGGAAGAGCTTTCCTCTTACTCATTCTGCCCAGTAGCAGCCTTCTGACCAGTCATGCAGGATGGACAGCCCGGCCAGATGCGTACATATGCATAGCTACAAATCAACTACAATATATGCCACTGTCTGTCTACGAATGACTTGCTTGTGCTGTTTGAGCAGAAATATTTAATCAAGGAAAACTTTACTGGAGCTCTGTGTTAAAGATTTCTATCCACTTCTCACTCGTCCGCATCTGAGTAGTTGTTTCAACAGCTGTTTTAATTCAATTTACCTTGTTATATATGAAGACTTAATTGAACAGTTTACTTCTAAGGAATGCCTGTAATTGCTAATATTAAAATTTCTATCCTCTCTTTTTTTTTTGCACACTGTCAGCTCTGGCTAATCATTTCACATATTGGTCCCTGATTGCTTTCGTACTTCATAATTCTGCACATAACTCTCTTTGACATCAAGACTGATCTTAAGAAAAGAACAATGGCATAAAAGCCCTTATGTTTATTACAAGCCATTTCTATTACGAAGTGCTAGTGATTACGAATCCTCTGAAACGAACATTCCTCTGTTTCCATCCACGGACAGTACTGTGAAGAGGGACATCATGGTGGAAATGTTGAAATTCCCAGCCGATCACAGCCTGGATGACAAAACAGCTTCAGTGGCTACTAATTTCAGAGCAACTACAAGTAACTTCAGTCTCCTTTCCAGTCATATCCAGTCCTTATTAAAACCAATTGTAAATATCATAAGCAATTCCCTATGTGTCTCTGGTTTTGCTCTGTTTTCCAGCTGATGAATGGGAAGTTGTCAATAGCCAAGATTATTAAAATGGGATTAGAAGCTGCTTTGACATTTCAGAGGAATCAAATGTTTTAGTAATTTAACTCAATTATCACAATTTTAGCCGCAAAGTTCTCCTGCCACTCTCAAGGCTCCTCATCAAGGAGACTAGATAGATATCATTAATACAGAAACACGGAACCCACATTTCACAGTACCATATATGATTACTTCTATGCCATTTTTCTCCCTGTTAGAGATACTAATTGCTACGTGAGTATTTCCTAACAAACAGGGTATTCTTATGTATTTTTGATCACTCATACCCTTCACATTTCTTCTCTGAACCTTATCCCAAATTGGTGTAGGTTTCTAGCTTGTATTGATGAAGAAGAGTTTATTTTGCTGTTTATTTAATTAATAAGTGATTTAGCTTTTGAAAAATCAGTCCAGGTTTACCAAGAAACATTGGGACAAAACCATTTTAACTTAGGAAAGCCGTGATCACATGATGCTTCAACCACTCTGTCTCCAACAGTTTACCCAGAATAAGTGACATACAAGGAAGATACTCACATACAAAACCTTTTCTATATCTTGATCCTTATATATAAAGATCACTATCTTTTCAGAAAACTACAAAAAATATACTGAAATCATATAAACTGATATCCTCAATGTTGCATAATCTTAAGGTGCTAACATACTGTATATTTGACTTGCTCAGTTCTTGTATCTCATTTTAATCGTGAATGACGTTTGGAAAAACTTGCCACTAAATAAATTTGATGAATTTTAAATTTATACTTAGGTGTGAACACACTTTCCCCATTAGGTATCAATACATTACTTACACCTAATACGTTACTGTTTTAAAAAATCAGTAAAGTTTATTAAGGAGGACATAACTTAATTCATGAAGAGTTAAATATCTAACCTAGAGACAAAGTCTGTGCAATCCACAACCCATGAGAGTAAATAAATCTGTTCTGCTACTTATCACTTTAGGAGCTGTCATACAACATTAAAAACGTCTATTTGAAAATACTTTTATAACAACAGTAAAACCACTCAGAAGTTACAGGCGGCTACAAAAAACCACAGAAAGCACACTGTTATCTAAGTGAGTGCAAAACATCATAAAATAATATTTAACCTAGAGATAAAGTCTCTGCAACCCACAAGCTACAAAAGGGTATAAATCTAGTCTGCTACTTATCACTTTAAGAGCTGTCATGCAATATTAAAAACATCTATTTGAAAATACTTCTCCTACAACAACACCAGAATCACTTAGCAGTTGATGGCAACTGGGAAAAACCACAGAAAGCATACTGCTATCTGAGTGAGTGCAGTACACCAGAAAATAAGTATAAGCAAGTATATATGATTTTTATTCTGAAAATATTTTATTTTCATAATGAAAAAATTGCGTACTATTACTATACACATAATTCGCATTGAAAAGTCTGAAGAAAGCAGAATATTGCTTACACTTACAATAGTTTTAAGGACACTGAAAAGACAAAAATGAGTTTTTGCTATTGATTTACGTAAATTGCCCTTGATTCTTCTGAATTCATGTGGAACTGGTTCACAAAGTTCAGAATCATGATACACCAGTGTCGGAAGGAAGGTGAGTTAGCTTTAAGCTTTTGTTACTGTGATAGGGACTAATTCTGAAACCTAGATTTGTACCAAAGCTTCGGTACGGTTTAGAGAGTTCAGGTTTAGCTTTGGGTGCACTGTCCTACAGATTATTACTGAATCTACCGATGATTTCCAGATAGACAAAGGTTCTGTTTTATAAGCCATAAACTATACATTTGTATGAAACATGGAAAAGGATTTCATTGGGACATACTAACCTTTGAGGGAAAAAAAAAAAAAATTTAAAAAAAAGGGATATAACCTATCCAAAACCAGACAACTGCAAATATCCTTATAACAAACAACATTTTCAGAAAACTGCAACCAACTTCCTCACTGATTTCTGGAAAAACACGTGGATAGTGCATACCTGTAAAATTCATTTTTTCTTAACATCCTACTTAAAAGCATCTCTAACATTTGCACGATTTTATGATGCACATACTTTTCATTCATGGGTGGAAATGAATGGCCTTGATACTTAAAATCATAACCATTTTTTCAACTCCCTAGTAAAAGAGTATAAATCATCTTTTTTTTCTATTGTAATCAATTCATATCTTTAATTCTCACGTTTAAAGAAAAAATGGGGAATAAACCTGCCCTGTTCCTGCACTATGAGACAACAAATTCACAAATCTGTGCAACTTAGTTAAGCCTTATTGTCATACATGGTTGGTTATAGCTATTACTTGATTCCTGTGTAACGTGCCTTTATCTCGTTCCCAGCAGTTGAACCCCACAGAAGAACAGGGCAGATACCCCTTCCTGTGCTTTCATCTAAACTGGCATGCTGGAAACCTGTACTGCACTGGGTCCGAAGAAACTTCAAGACTCCACGCACATGCAGACCGCCAGACTTTTGACCACAGAGGCAGACAAAACGGGCAGCTGCATGAGAAACTTACTTCTTACAGAAATCTTATAACCACATGCAGGCAGCCTCACTATATTTCTAACTGTCTTTCCATTATCAGCTTCCCCAGCCATAAAAACAAGTACAGACAACAATCAAGTGCTGAATTTTGCCAGGGAACTTGACCAGATGTGGCAATCAGACCTGACAAAGCACACAGAAACCTACTGACCAACCCAAAAAGTAAATGCCACCTTTTTTCCCAAATCCCAGCAGCCTTTAACGCAGGAGATAAGTTTTACCATAACATTTCTCAAGTTGATTGACATTTCTATTTACAAGTGAAGACAAAACAAAAAGAAAAGCAGAAGTTCATACATTTGAAAGGAATCTCTCCATTGTCATTTCAACTCAATATAATGCATGCTAATGGCTACATAAATCCTTTATAAAAATGCACTTGATAATACATTTTTGTGAGTCCCTGCAGGGTTTTTAGATTCTGTAATCAATACTAGCAAGTCCACACAAGACAGCAAGACAGACAGAGAAACAGTCGAGTGAACTTCCTTATTTAAAATAACTTGAAGACTGCGTTTTTTTAAAGGGTTACATAAACAGGATTACTTTAGACCTTTTCATAGGAGCAAATTTTGTTTATATTCTCACTCGTTAGCACATGAAACCACAATCTCTCAGTCAACAAAGTTCCCCTTTTCATAGGCATAAGTATATGCACTGTACTCAAATGCTAGCTTACAGGAAGATTTGAGAATACACTATTTCTTAAATATTTGAGAAACAGACCATTTCGGTCTGGAATCTAATAAAACCTTGGGATGCAATGAATACCACCATGTTATCAACCATGCTGCAATCAGTGTTTTTTTAGACTAACTCTTCTTATGGTAAGAATAACAGTGCTTCTAGAAAGATGGTAAAAATAATCAATATTCCACTACCTTTTATAAATAAAAAGCACATTTAAAATAAAGTAAGCTTCTAAATTTTCATTTTTACTGGTTTAGACACAAACAATATTGCTAAGAAGAAAGAAGGTGATCTGTCTAAGATAAACAAAGCATCAAGCAATAAAACTTGCACCTGATTGCCATAAGTGAATGTTAAAGTTGTTTATTTTGAATCTGAGTGTTGTGGTTCTTCCTCAAGCACATTTTAAAATGTTACCAGTAAACAAACATTCAACAGGTTTTTAAATGCTATAAAATATATATCTTGGTATTACAACAATCCCAGCACAGATGATGTTAACATGAATAGATTACAAAACAATTTTGAACAGATTACAAGGCAATTTTAAGGCAATATAGCTGTATTTCGTGTTAACACCCTGAAATCTGCTTTGACCCCTGCTACTTTAGATTCACAGATTTAAAACAGGAATAAGAGATTCAGATTTTAAGGCATTTCTCTCTGCTTAACAACTATGTTTATACTTGCAGTATTCAGGATAGCAGTTTATTTTTCCTGCAAAAGAAAAGCACCACAACTTAAACATCAACAACACACAGCCACTGATGTGCACGTCGCTTTTGAGGTGACTCAGGTAGTGCCTTACATCCAGTTTACAGGTTCCCCTTGCCTCGCCGCAAGAGAATAACCAGAACAGGGGGGGAAAAAAAGACAAAAAAGAAAAAAAAAAAAAGACAAGCCACTGAAAAGCACTCCCTTACCTTCTAAACCTGCTTCAATCAGCCCAAACTGTTCCAACACTTTAACAAAAAGCACAATCACGATCAAAACCGCTATCATCTCAAGCCCTTCCAAGTTCATGATGAGTTAGGTCATGGTCTGACCACCGCCACTGAGAAAAGTGCTCTTCTGCCTGGCTCCCTTTGCAAAGCCATTAAACTAGGCGCCGAAGGCTCCTGCGAGGGAAGGGGGCGAGCGGGAGGGGAGCGGCAGGGAACGCATCCCCTCTCCCCGCGCCCAGGCCAGGAGAAGCAGGCGCATCAGCTCCGGCCTGCCGGCGCTACCCGGCTCCGGCCGGGCCAGNGGAACGCCGGCGGCACATCTGGGCAGGACGCGCCGGCGCTGGCCGGGCCGGCGGCGGGACGCAGCGTCGGTGGGGAAAACCGGTTGCCCGGGAAACGCGGGGACCGGGATGCGCCATGGGCGCCCCGGGGGACGGCGGAGGCCTGGGAGCGGCGGGAAGCTGGAGATGCTGCGGGGTTGAAAGCGCTGCCATTCGGAAGGTGCGCTCGCAGCCAGCCCGAGCGAGAGTCGCCCCTCGCCTCGACGAGCTGTGGCTTGCTCTCATTGTGCTGGAGAGAGGGATTCGGCAGGGTGCGACTCACCAACTTCTCAGTTAGTTTCTCCAGGTAAATAACTAGGAGATAACAGGCTGTTGCGTGTGGCAAGTCATACATAGCATTTTACAGATAGCTGTGCACTAAAAGTCCTTTTTCTGTAATTAAAACAAAACCCAAACATGCTGTCTCAAATTCTTTAAGGCTTCTTATGTGGGCTTATTTGGAAAACAAAATTTTAAAAGAACAGTTTGAGAAGGAGAAGGATAAGCAAGCTCGTTATTTTCAATGGTTTCTCACTTCAGTAATATTTGCTAAACAAAGCATTTTCCTTGGAAATTATTAGCCGTGGAATACACCAATACTAACCACTGCACTGATGCAAGTAACAGCCACTCGCCTATCTACAACAGTTTGCAGTACTGGCATTGTCACATGAAGCGCACAACGCTATTCATGGTTAAGGATTTACTCTTTAAACCCTTAATAATTTAGCATCTAAGAAGGAATTTACATTAGAAAAACAGCGCCTCTATTGCCGCAAAAATGAGCAGGGGAACAATTCCAACAAATTTAATCCTGTATGGTAGAGTACCGTCCCCCACATGGTTGGAATCAATTACTGCCAAGGGCTCGGTTTTCTTTCTTTCCTTGGATAAGATTCAAAAAAAATCATTGTGTCATGTGAGAACTGGCAGCAACTTCTAAGTCCCCCAGGTACACTTGCATTATGATGGGTCTTATCGTTACTGAAAACAGTGGAATGAAGTAGGAGTTAGGGGGCTAACAGATATAATATAGGTACCTGTTTTTCTATAGTATAGATAAATCCATACAGCATAATGTCACTATTCTGTGCTTTATTGCTCAGGACTGGAGTCCCTGAAGCTGCTTAGACTCCTTCTGTCAGAAAACCTAAGGTTTAACATTCCATCCTACACATTGTACTTGTTTTGTTTCTGCAGGCCGCTTTTTCTTGGGTTTCTTTGCCTTTATTTGCTGCAAACTTTTTCCTTTCATTATTCTTCTTTCTGACATTTAATCTTTGTTCCAAACAAGGCTCAACATCTTTCCTCTCTAAGCCATCTTATCAATGGCTCTAAGGACAGTAGGTCCAGCTCTCCTTCAATGTGGGACTAAAATGGGCTAATTTATCATCATCGGCAACATAACCAATGTATGCCTTTACCCAAAAGGCAGATACAAGTTGTGTTTGGGTATGTGCAACATTGGCACCTGAACTGACATACTTATTTTCATTAATTGCTTTCATTATTCTTTGTCTGCTGAAAATGTTAAAATGAAAGCACTTTTTAAAAAGACCTAGTATTTACCACTTCTGTGACAGTCACGCCTACTCAGAGCTGAGAGCAGAAAATTGGAAAGTAGAGCTTGTGGTGGCGGTGCTGCAAAGGCGGCGGCTGCCATTGCCCCCCGGACCCGGACCCCACGGCTGGCAGTGACCAGGCAAATAAGCACAGAGGGATCTGTTGTCTGGGATCTGCCTCCTCAAGTGTGGATACAGTTAACAGTTTTTCCCAGAGGTGTAGGTCTACTGCACTGATGGCTAATTCTGATTCTTCTTCCACGGCAGATCAGAGAAGTACAGAAGAAAGGAAGGAATTAGCATTACTCCAGTTCTACAGATGGATGCCAAAGCACAGTAAGAATAATAATCTCCAGGGAAGGCTAGGACTTTGCAAGAAAGCTGTGACTAAACTCAGGTTTCTCAAGTCCTTTGAACCATCCATGAGAATGTCCTTTTTTAATTTTCCTTTTGATACGCATACAGGTAATCTAATAGGCAGTTAAATATACCTTCCCTAACTAGGTCATTGTTTTCTAGCAAAACTTTATAATAACCTTACAAAAGGTATTTCTCCTGTAGGAACTCAAAACAGTGCAGAGCTATCTCTGATCCTTTCATTCCTACCTGCTTAAAAATTGAGTCGATGCTATTGACAGCTAGGGTTACAAACTGCATGACATAATTATTTCTCTCTCCAAGTACCTTGCCAAAACCAGTGAAGCAGCCTGTTGGTTTCTTCTTTTCTTAAAAAAAAAAAAAAAAAGTGATCTTCATTTACCCATACAGATTTAACAAAACACAACAGGAAGAATGTAGCTAACATACCTGCAAATACTGAAAGCCTGTTTTCTCTCTTGTCTAATTACCCAAGCCTTAATATATTGTGGAATTAAACTTGGAAAAAGTCTACAAGTAGGAATGGAGGAAATAGGAATGGGAGGAAAGATATTAATGCATAAATTACCATGCGATATAGGTGTTTTTTACACAATAGCACGCAAGTGTTTTTTTCTTACGTATAACTGCACGTAAAAGGTTTCAGCCTAGGAAGTGTTACAGAAGCTGCCTCCTTTTGTTCAAAGCATTTTGCACATTCTTAGTGCATAAAAGTAAATATATTAAATTGAAGTCACTGGTTATATTTCGAGCTATGGACATATATAAATGGTCGCTTCTCATCCTATGATGGAGCTCTAAACAACAGCACAGTGACTCTATTTACATTACTATGACTAAGATCCTTGATACCATTAATCTTATTGCTATTGCTAAATGCCATTTATCATGAAACGTCAATGTTAAAAAAAGACCAAATCAATTTAGACTGAAAAGTGATGATTGGGTCTACTGATGGAGTCCCAGTAATGGTTATATTTCTTGCTTGCATTTCCTTTTCTTATGCACTCTATTCATCTGGATGCCATTAAACCACTCTCAAGTTTCCATCATGGCTTCCATGAGGATAATTACTATCCATTGATATTCATAGAATCATAGAAACATAGAATGTGTTGGGTTGGAAGGGACCTTTAAAGGTTCCTTACCCCCTAGTCAAATAGTTTATGGAAGCCTGGCCTGCATAAGTCGAAATCAGTTGGATTTGTTTAAAAAATTCAGATTAGCAATCTGAGCTAACCTTGATGACTTTGCATGAAGCAAACTGGGATGCACACGTGCACTGCTGCACCAACAGGTGTGGGGGAAGGCTATCATTGGCAGGGGGTGGTTAGTGGTAGAGCTAACTCGCAGACCTGGGTGCAAACAGGATGTCTACGCACAGCAAGAGAAAGCCGAAATGGAGTAGTACCAGTGGGAGTCCCATGTCATACATAAAGTCTGAGAACAGAACCTCTAATAGAAGCTACAATTTCTTAATGTTGGCTGAGAACAACCTAAATAATATTTTTAAGCATGTGTATGATAAGGATAAAAATCATGCTGTAAAGCTAGAGCAATCTAATGACTGCTTTAGAAGTGATGACCCTGTATCTTATTACATAGATAAATAATATTTTTCTCCTATCTTTAATAAGAATAGCTTTGAATAAATATTCCAATATCCTATAAAAACATTAAAATATTTATTCTGCATAGCTATTTAAAAGAAATTTATATTTTTTAATCTTAAATGGGTGTAAACCCCTCTATCTTTCTAAAGAAGAAAATGGGCAAGAAAATCTTGATGTCTCGTAAGTGCAAATACTTTGTTATCTCAGCAGCTAAGTGCTATTACACTTTAGTGTCCCTTTTTCTCTCTTGAATTTACTACCAGCATAAGAAATTAAGAGAATAAAATAAAACATAAATATAAATTTCTTTAGCTCATCAAATCACTGAGCAAAACCAGCAAAAAGATACAAACTTTTCTCTTTTAGCTGTAATTTAACCCTTTTTCTTAGTAAATACTTAGTGAATCCAAAGAAAAGATACCAAATGCTATGATGCATTCAGCCATTATAAATGTTAAATCTTATAATGGACCACACCTTGCAACTTTCCTCTAGGCATTGAGCCAATGTGGCTTGACTTCCATAGGATCTTTCCCAGGTTAAGCACCGGTTAAAAAAAAAAAAAAAAAAAGAGTAAAGAAATCTGAA
>VXBH01003943.1:163759-236644 GCA_013400035.1 Rynchops niger | reverse complement strand
AAAAAAAAAAAAAAAAAAGAGTACAGCAATCTGACATCACAGTGCCTTAATTCTACCTTTTCACAACTTTTATAAAAGAGTACAGCAATCTGACATCACAGTGCCTTAATTCTACCTTTTCACAACTTTTATGTAACTTTCCATCCCAAACTGTGTCCAATATTTTTCATTTGTCACAGCTTAAGGAGTTGCCACTGTTCAGACATGATGATGCTTACTCCCTGTCAGAAGACTACTTCTTAGTCCCACCCAAAAACCCCATACTATTGATCTGCATGACGACAGCCTACCCAGGCATTTCAATACCATGTCAGCAAGCAGAAATAATTTTATGGGCTGGCACAGATGTTGTATTTCACCCAATTTGTCTGCGGTCGTGGAAGGGGGGCACAATGTAGTAATGAAGTAGAAGTTCTGGCTCTTCACACTTGGCGTGTATTTAGATGGCAATGCATAAATCCTGTGCTTTTACAAAATGGATTAAAATAGAAAAAGTTATGTGCCTCAACATTCATAAGCAGGCTTTTGAAGGACTCTGACATAAAACATCCTCACCAGCCAACTGAGACATAATCCCAGTTTAAAAGTATACCTGAAGATCTGGAAAATATCATAACACCGCTCTTCAGAAGTTTTGGGTTGCTACAAATGTCAGAAGCAGCACAAAATCTATCCATATGTCAGTTATTCTAAATAGTCTTCTAAATAGCATGTGGGTATTCTGGAGCCCTTGAAATGGAATTATGTTTCCATTTTATCCCTTATGTTCTTATCCCTTATTATGTTTCCAGTTTATCCCTTTCCATATAGTGAAAATATGGCTCCCTGAAACTGGTAGCATATATTTCTGGAAATTGATGCAGACATGAACTGTGACCATGAATTATCTGTCATTAGAAGACAGAAATTTTCTCATCACATGGAAAACCACCATTCCAATAACTCCATCTTTAATGGAGGCCCTTAAGACTCATTAAAAAGAAAAAAATCTTCAAAAAAGTTCAGTCTTAAAAATGTCAGACAACTATATTTTAAAACTCTCTGTGAAAAATGAAAAATACTTGGCTCTTGTGATTCCACAGATGAAGCTCAACTGTTCTCAGGACTTCTTTGTGCTACCTATTTATTAGCAAGGATTTTTCTCCTACGAAACTTATTGATTTTTCAAGTGTTTCCACTTGAGGGAACATATTGATCATTTTCCAAACTACAGAGAAAATCTTGTCACACAGAATTTCAAGAGAGTTATTAACTGTCATTTGTAAAACTCCTATGCATCTTCAGCAATGGAGAACTAATGCAGCAAGCTTCATTTCAAATTTTGAGACAGTCAGTGCATCACGGGATGGTGTTTTATGATATTTGCTTTAATTTGCTCTAAATTACACATAGTCTCAAATAGTTCGTGTTCAATGCCTCACACAACTGTGGGAGGCTACAGGTGGTACCGGGTCCCCAGCAGCTTATCTCATCAGGCCTGTTGCTACAACGTGACCCGCACCTCCAGTCAGTCAGTATTGTTCAAGAGACTGTTATTCCGACAAAGTGTAAGTGCGACACAAGTAGTTTCACTGAAAGTTTCCTAGCCCCACCAGTCCTGCAGCCCTTTAACCTGGGTATGACCTCTTACTTATTTCTCCCTTTTTGCTCTCAAATCCAGGGTATATCTAATGCGTTCAGTGCAAAAGTTCTAAGATTCAATGTTTTTTCCCTGTCAGACAACTAAAATTTTATTTTAGACTTCCATGGTTTTGCTCCTCAACTATTGTGACCTCTTTTCTGTCCTTGTCAAGTGCTATCTTGCTCTTCTTTTTATTCGCTCAGGATAGTGCTGCAAAGATCATCATTCTGGCTTACCACTCCAAGTATCTCGGTCCTCCTTTTACATCTCTAGTGAATCAACTTCATCATATACAAAATATTTGCCATCACCTTCAAGGCCAGTCCTATTATACTACTGCCTAGTCACTATTATACTACACCTAGTCACTGCTGATTTTTAGAGAATATTAAGTTGTTAACCCACTCAAGAAATAATGCTAGCTTTACTTACGAACAAGTTAGTCTTTATCCAAAAGAAATGTTGCTGGCTCTAATACAGCCCCTTAATATCCTGAAATAAAGTTTCTGTGATACATAGCATGGATGCTGACATTTTTGAACACGTCGCTATGGACAGAGTGAGAATTCTGTGACACGACATGGTAAAATTTTCATCCAGCTAGCAAAGGGAGAAGACACATCATTAATAATTAGAAATAACATTAATAATTAGAAATACACTCTGCTTTTTGCTACATTTTTTGCATCATATTATTGGAAAATTTCCTGCGGACTTTAGCTGTGAACATTGTATTAACTTTATCATAAATATGATTAGGAAACTTATCTACAGCCTCAAAATAAGAGACTGACAGAAGAGTTCCTCCAGTTCAGCTGATGCAGCATGGGGATGTTTGCCAGACTTTTCCTCCTAGTCCCTTGTTGATTCATTAGTAGCTCACTGCAGACAACAAGAGACTGTTATGCCAATCAACAGTAAAGAGTCACAGGAAAGCCCTGCTTATGCACCTATAGAAAACAGCTTGAGACAATGGAGTGAGACAGCATCTTTCATAGTTCTGCTTAAAAAAACCCAACCAACCACAAAACAAAACAGAACCAAAAAGCTAGGGGATCTCAAACCAGTGTCTACTGAACCTTACAGTCTGACTTAAGCACTAGTGTGCTGTTAGCGTGTTTCTAGTCCAAAGGGTGAGTTTCGACTTTGCCCGGAGTTTTTATTAAGACAAATAATAGAACAAAAGAGTGACAAGTTCAATGTCTTTTTCCAGACCGGTTATACCAACATATATAAAGGAAATAAAGCAAGCTGACAGATATACTCAATTTCCAAGTCTGCGCAATTAACCTACTTGGCACACTATGATGGAGCCCAACAAGTTTCTTCCTAACAGCTTGACATTGTCTCTTAATTTCTTTTTCCTGAAGACCTCTACCATGTATGAACCTGATACAAACAAATCCACATGCCTAAGAAAAGCTTGTTATAAGTTAAAATATCAGAGTCTTAGTTTTGCTAGGAGTTTTAGTTTGGTAGGGGGGTGATGTTAAACCATCTTGTTACAGAAATACACTGAAGTCACATTAGGGTGCCTGAAGAATCAAGGGGGATTGTACCATTTCTCTTATGGTAAAAAAACATCTTAGAAATAACCGATACCAACCATATATTCAATAGTAATGTTTATCTCGTGCAATGATTGTTAATGGTTGTTTTAAACCACCTGACAAGGATAGATGTCCCTTTCATGTGAACAGCTCTACAGAAACAAACACTTGGGTTAGCAGTCTCAGAAGACCGTCCTAACTAGTCCAGTCGCAAATGTGGTCTTTACAGCACAGGTTTGAAGAACATCACTGCAACAGTCCAGAGAGTAATAAAGCAGTGACGTTTGCTATTTAAACAGAACAGAAGATTTCTGTGCATTGAGCACCAAGACTTGGAGACTTTCAACGTTGTTAAACTCAGCAGAGCTACCCTTAAATTAATAGGCAGGAAGTTCTTCCTGTTATATAAATTCTGTCTACCTCTCTTGTCTTTATGCAATATAAATGCCTGTATTACCACTTCCATCCCCTGTTATTACATTCTTTGGTGTCTGGTGAATATTTTTCTTTATAAAGTGGTCATTTACATACCAAAAATATGAATTCTTTTTCAATAGATTAGCAATTCTATTAGTTCTTTAGTCATCATCACTCTATGTTTTCTGAAAGCTGCTTTTATTTAAATTCAGATTTGCTGCCCTGGAAAGATTAAGTCTTGACTTATCTCTACTTGGGTCTGGAAGGTGAACATGTTTCTGTGCGAGTTGGTAACCTTCGAAAATGGCATGGAAATTTCAGGAGCAAAGACAGACCCAATGGAGACACAAAGAACAAACAAAACACTGAAATTTGTTTACATATTATCGTTAAAAGTGTCAAGAGTGTTGCTCTTTCATTTTAATATCTTATGAGAATTTCTATGAGAGGCCAGATAATATTTGCTTTGCTTTTATATTCACTGGCAATATATGATGAAGAGAGCTCCGAATGTTCATGGGAGTTCAGAAATTAAAACAGTATGAAATACGACATTTAATGAACCTCACTTGTCAAAACAAACAAAAAACAAGTGGGATGTCTGCAAAGCCTTGCTACAGTTATGTATTTCTTTATTTTGTGTTTCCTATTGCTTTTTCTGAATACCTCATCGGTGTTTTGATTGATGTTCAATCCCCATATTCTCTCCCACCACGAAAATGACACTAGGATCTGTGGGAATTCCCTACTACTACTGTGGGAATACTACTACTTCCAAAAAGTCTCATGGAAAAAGTGTGATCTTTCTTTGTGCAATTTACATGAGAAAGAGATAAGGGGTAGATGACTGTGAGAATGTGCTTGTTCCTCAGGAAAAAGAAACAAAAAAGAACACAAAAGCAGAGTTAAGGTAACTAAAAGGGAGACCAATAAAAGAAGACAGCAGGCACGGACAGATATGGTATGGTCACTTCAGGGCTATGAATGGCCCAGGTCTGTCATGTTTAAAGCACAAAGAAAGATCAAACTTTTTCCATGAGACTTTTTGCTACTATTATTAGCACTACTAGCATTACAGTGTGTAAGAGAGCCCATATTTTCTTGTTGTCTGTTGAAAACATAAAAGAACCTACTCAAATAGCAAGGTTGAGCACTGTAAGGACAGGTATCAGAGGATGCATGTGGTGTATGATGACCCAGTAACTCTCTCACCCAGCTGTCTATCAGTTTACATGACAGAGAAAGGATTAATTTCCACAGGCTATCAGGTGATTAAAATATTCTGCAGAGTAAAATAAACAAACAAACAAAAAATTGAATACTTTCCTTCACATGGAAGGACTTAAAATATATTTGAAGCAAGTAGATTGTGTCTGTGCTCTCTGTCTGGAAAAGTGCTCTGTCTGAAATTGTTCTAGGTAGGTTAAAAAGAAAGTAATTTAAAGAGCTCCAGACAAACATTTTGAGATCGCCTGCGAAAACAGTAAAGCATAAAACTGAACAGGGCTAAAGAAAGAGCAGTATGGAAGAAGGAAAAGAGATTCTGAAACACTTTCTTTTCCCCAAGCTGGGAACCAGATAGGGTTCAAATGGCATCCTAAGACTGCTACCTGGAAATTAATTTTAGAATGTAATTTAGATTCAGCCATGAATATAGCCTTATCAGAGGACAGCAGAACTGTGAAATTAAATGTATACATACTTATACACACAACATGGGAGTGGCTGGAGGTAACAGTGATTCACGTCTTACATTCTTCTTTAGCATTATCAACATGCTTCAAACACAAAATTGCTCTTTCATAACTTCAGCCATTCTCTGGGGTTTCTTCCCTCTGAGAAATACCCCGCTGACACATTTGCAGTGTTTTGCATCAGAAGAGAAAACTTGAGCTCCGTACCCAAAGCCAACAGCAGGGTCTGGCAGAGGGAGCCCACGGGAGCAGAGGCGGTTGCCAGTAGAGAGGTCTTCCACAGAAATGTAATGCAGCAGTACTGGTGGCTGGAGTAGAGTCCACCACTTCTTTTCAGTCTTGCTGCATATGAGGAAGGCAGCCCATAGGAAGATGGCAAAACAAGTTTGCTTCTGTTTCCCAATATCCACCTGCTCCACAATGTAGGCTCCACTGCTTCCTCAGTGAAAGGACCCTGCAGAGCTGAGCTGTGATACACATCCATCCAAACCCTACATAGTATCCCCACAGTACCCCATTGCATAGAATCATAGAATTGCCTAGGTTGGAAGGGATCTTCCAGATCATCGAGTCCAACCATCAACCTACCTCTGACAAAAAACATCACCAAAACATATCGCTAAGCACCACGTCTACCTGTCTTTTAAATACCTCCAGGGATGACAATTCCACCACTTCCCTGGGCAGCCTGTTCCAATGCAGGCCTTCCACCACCCAGCAACAGAATCAGGATCAGGATTTTTCCCATGGTTATAACTCTAGAAACCCTACAAACTTAAAGCCGTGACTTTTTGATGCCTGTTTTACAGACTGGTTGCCATGGCCTGTGGGCTTGACTATTTCCATACTGGCAGAGTTTTTTGCGGTTTTATTTTTAAAGCAGTATTTACATCTCATTGCTTGCAGCACTTTTCATTTCAGTGTAATTTTTCTTCATCTTCTCTGGCTGTTTTGTATCTTTGCACTATTTCCTGCTGACGTTGCCAATCACTAACAGCATGTGTCATTCTGTAGCTTCCTCTTATCAATAAAGCTCTCGTTGTTCTCCTTCGTCCCCAGCGCTAACCACTTGAAATATGAATATTAAATTACAAGGAGAAGGTTTGCCTCTGCTTTTTACAGGTTCTATTCTGAACTGTTATTGCAGTAAAGACTACCTTGCAGTTGAGCCACAAGCTACTGTATTTTGACAATTTAGTTGTCTGTCAAGTGACAGTGATCTCAGACCAGTTCTTTATCCATGACACACATTAACCATCTCTTCCTATCTGGTATCTCACTGTCAAAGTGAAACATCACTGTAATCTTTTCCACACTGACGAGCAATGGATGGATCAGAAATACTGGAACAGTAAAACAAAGCATCCTCTTGGAATTTCTCAAAATACAGAAACATGCTTTCACTCCTCAGTGAATAACACACTGGTATGAACTGCATGTGGTGTTCTACCCATTCAGTATTAGGATTCTATTCCACTGTCTGTGCTCCACTATGGCTGCATGTGCCACCTTCTGTACATTACCAATGACACCCTAACAAACATCTTCTTTCCTGTGGCTTTCCACCATGATCTTTTTGATAGTTCTCTTGTTTCTACAGAGGGAGTTTCTCCATATTTTCCAAAAACGTACATGCAGATATAATATGCTGGTTTTGACTGCAGGAAGAACTGAACATCTATCACAACTTTTTTCACAAATCCATTTACACCATATCCTTGCTTGGTAGTCTTACAACACGTTAGTTAAGTACGACCCTAGCAAGCACAGGATAAAATGCTACAAAAGAAATCCCAGGATGTAGCTCTTTTGCTTAATAACAGTTTTAACCCAACTGCTAGCCTGTAAAAATAATGGAGTGCCTTGTTCTGATAAATGTAGGGAAAATAGGCAAGAACTATTTGATGCGATATCCAGAGTACCCAGAATGACTTTTAAAGCTACGCCATAGTCCCTATAACTGGGAAACTGTGAATTATAGGTACAAAAGTCTGTGGAGTCTAGAAGTATGATGATATGACCCTAAGCTAAATATTTGTTTGCCAGCTCTAACAATATTGCTTCTTCTCAATGAGATGTTACTTAATGTGCTTAGTAGTTGCTTAATAACAGTGGCTTTGAAAAGTCATCAATATTAGGTATTTCACAGCTTCTCATTTTAAAAAAAAATAAAATCAAGTGGCCAGTAAAAGAACTAAACATTTGGCATATTACAACCGATACTTAAATAGGTATGAGAGGTTTTGAGATATTCCTATAATCAAAGAAGTTTTGCAGGGAGGGGAGGTCAGCAGACTGTATGGGGTTCTTTTTCCTTTTATATGGGGACAATTTTCAATGAACCAGAATAAATTCAGAGACGTTTTGAAAAACTGTACAATTTGCAGGGAGCCATTCCTCATTCTGATGACTTACATTGGTGAAACTTGTTCTGTTCTTGAAGCTTTGAAACCTATCCTATTCCCAAATCACTACTTCATGCTATTGCAAAAGTAGTGGAAGTGTCAAGTTAAAAATTTAATATAATAATTATCTGAAACCAGAGCAATATTTTAGTGATCGCCATCAGAGATGCACATAGCTCTGCTCAGAGTTAAATACATACAGACCTTACACTTCAAGTTTCAAAAGTGGGATCACTGAAGTTGAATGAACCTTTAGAAAACACGGCCTATGCAAGACGACAACAGCAAAACAAAAATATTCCTTTAGGAAAGAAGACTTAAAATACAACTAGCAAAAAATAGTTCTGAAGCATAAACTAAAATATATTTCAAAGAATTCTGCAGACTCAAGATTATAAAGTTGTAGAAATTTAAGGTCTCTCAGGAATCTGCCTTGTCCAGTCTCTAGCATTGCACTTTACTGACAGACATGTAAAAAAAACCATAAAAATAATTAGAGCCCGACACGTCCCCCAAGAACTTTATCACTCTCCATAAGTTGAACCTGACCCCAACCCAGTGTTTCCCCCAAACTCTTTTGCTGCTATTTGAGCCCATTTATTCTTGTCTTATTCATACATCTCTGTAAATCTGTCCCTCACAGAAGCAGATCTGGTCAAAAAAATTTAAACTGAAGCTACTAGAATTCTTCAAAGCAGTCACTTAATTTTCATATGTCCTTTCATATACATCCTACTTAGGATGCTCTGGTGCATTTTTTTTAATCAGAAAACTGAATATCTAATTTTTCCAGCTATTTTTAAAACATTTTTCAAAAAAGGAAATAAAAAAAGTTTTAGGAAATGCATTTTTCCTAACATACAAATGTAGACATTTCAGAGTCATCCAGAATAAATTCTAAATCATCCCACAGCTGTGGAAAACATATCTCTCATTAAAACTGACTACTGACGACTTTGCTTTTACATTGTACTCTTTCCTCTATTTTTCCTCATTTCAGTTACAAGCTTCCCTAGACATTAACTGTGGTGTTGTATACATTCAGAAAATCATCCCAGGTGTATCATAATCTAAATGATAAATTTTAACAAAATGACGCAAAGCATCTAAGCTTTCTATTCAAGTAGAACATGACTGAACTGAAAGGTCCAGTGGGGATATGCTTTCTGTTTCGTAGGAAAACCACTGAATGCCACTGTTTCTATAAGCTCATTCAGCCCCTCAAATTCAGGTGAACTACAGCCAGCAAAATTATCTGAGGTATACAGAGTTTAACAGAGGTCAGCATGTATCCCCGACTCATATGCATACATGTGCTATGATCATGTTCGCTGAAAAAAAAACCCAGCACATGGAGCCTCGCAGCCTTTTTGTCCATCGTACTGGGAAAGGAAGTCCTGCCAGAAATCCCGCAAATACAGAGAATGACCTGTGCACAATGATTTTGCATTTTGAGCACTGCATTAATTGAAAGATGAATGAAATTAGGGATAGTCATAGAGCTCCTGACTTGCTAAAACAATTATATATCTTGTATACATGATTTATTCAAGAAAAAACAGTGTCTGCTGTATGAAATAAATTTAGCATCGATATGGTAGCTTTGTCTGGAGAGACCACTTAATCTATAATATATGCTTAAGCCAGGACCCATTTCAGGGAATTTTGATCAGAAATACTTATTTCTGACCTCATGAACTCTTTTGGAGGAATTCAGTATCCCAACAGAGAAACTGCTTTGTACTGAGGGAGCTGCTGCCAAATATTCAACATATAAATTATTCTACTCTTGAATGTATTGATGTCTTGGCAGAGATGAGCCCTAAATAACTGTCTCGTTGCATATTAACAGTTTATGTGGCTGGATTTCAATTCCATGTAATTTACTGAACACTAGAGATCTTTATTACCAGGTTCAGGATAAATTAAATGAAAATCAAGTACAAATGAAGCATGGGTCATCCATGAGCAGAATTCGAAGAGGTGCTGGAAAACAGAATAGCATCTATTACAGCTTCCAAAAAGACAGATGGATTTCCAGCGCATCTGTTTTCAGAAAATAAAATGGTTTGGCTGAGGTTGGACCATGTCTTCTTAGAGAAAAAGAAAAATGCCCAAAGAAACTGGGCTAAGAATCATCCAGACGCACTTTTGCCTCTGCTTTAGTGTAGACCCAATCCCATTTTGAGTACAGAGAAAGAGTAGCATGAGATTTCACAGAGATCAGGGGAACAGTATGTGAGACAATGTCTCTCTCTCTCTTCTCACAATTGAAGGAGCTCACCAAAAAACAACCAAGCAAGCAGAGCCCCTGTGCAACCTGTAACACAATCTGCGAGCAAAAAGACCTACATAAGGCAGCATTCCCAAAGGTACTGGACTTAATTTGCTATTGGTTTGTCATATACACTCATTGCCAGAAGTACAAAATGGGTGCAAAATGTTACCAGTTTAAAATAATGTATGACATTTATTTAGTACTAGAATACTAAATGGCATGCTGGCATTCTCGTATTTAGTATTTAATATAAGTGTGCCAGCAAGAGAAAGAAGGTGACCAGGGTCAGCTGAAAACTGCAGAGCAAGACTTCGCTCTGTTTGAAGTTGATGCTTACAGTTTTAACCTCAGGATTTATGTTTGACCTTACTAACTAAAAATGAAAGGGAAAAGACAGAATGAGGTATTTAGGGGACTGGAATATCTCTCTTATGAAGGAAGGCTGAGGGATTTCGGTCTTTTCAGTTTGGAAAAAAGACTGAGGGGGGATCTTATCAATGACAACAAGATGACCATGAGCCAGTGGTCTGAAGAAGGCCAATGGCATCCAGGGGTGCATCAAGAAGAGTGTGGCCAGCAGGTGGAGGGAGGTCATCCTCCCCCTCTATTTCTGCCCTGGTGAGGCTGTTTCTGGAGTACTGTGTCCAGTTCTGGGCTCCCCGGTTCAAGAAGGACAGGGAACTACTGGAGAGGGTGCACCAGAGAGCTACCAAGATGANGGGTTGGACTGGATGATCTCCAGAGGTCCCTTCTAACCCCAACCATTCTGTGATTCTGTATTCTGTACTTCTACTCTCCAGTTGTGTTTTGGGCTTGGAGCACATTGTCTGCACTTTTGGAGAGCGTTATGGTCACAAGAAGCTTTTCTCTGTGGAGCACTCATGTATTGCTGGAGACTGAAGGTGGGGGATTGATTAGTCTTGTTACAACTAGTACATATTCCTGTGCAACCAGTGGACCATTCCCAGCTGCCAGCATCTGCATGGGGCAGCACAAACCCTAAAGGAAAGCCTGCTTGCCATAACTCCTTTGTCTGCAGAAACAGATAAGCAAGGAACACAGGCCTTCAGTCACCCTGAGAACAAGCACCTTGTATTTTGGATTACTGTAGTCAAATAAAAAGTTTATCTTATTAAAGTATAATTNAAACAAACCCAATCTTGATTGAAACCCAATGCCTTATTTAGGCTGGGCTTTTTTAATGTGTCAGAGAATACCAAATAAAAGATATTCACAAACAAAATTAATCTCTAAATTTCTGTTTGCTTTAACACAGGCTGATGGAGTGCCTTAGTGTATCATTACATTTTTAAAAATAGAAGGTACATGAATAGGCATGCACCTCAGTTTTTAAGAGAAATGAGTCACAGCTCTTCAATTATGTTTCTTTTCTTTGCTCCTTTATTTTAAATTTAAGAAAAGACCTTATTTATACATCCTATTGCATCCTTATGAAAATCCTGTGAACATAGTTAGTCTCACTTCATGTGATTGGGATAATAGCAATAATAACACTGTGAAAAGCAATAGACCTCATTGTTAATGTTGTTTATTGAAGCAGATAATGAGATCTGGTATTTTACCTTGAGAGGAATATTGACAAGTAGCACTTTAAATATTCTTGTCTATGAGTTGGATTCTAAGCAAAGGAAAATTCAATTCCTACTGTGAATTCAACCTCATGAACATATTGTTAGTGTACTCTGGAAACTGCTTAATTTCTGTATATATGTGCTCTTCCCATATTGTAATCAATAGTACATAGGACTTGACACCTTCCCCAAAATCTCAAAGTATTTCTCAAAAGCGTTGTGCAGGAATGTTTGCTGCTCACCTTTAGAAAGGGAAACAGACCAAGAGGTCTAATTTTGTTGTTGCAATTTCTGTAATTGCTTTAAGTGTGTTAGTTTGCTGTGAAAGATTTAAAAGAGAAGGAAGAGTACAGCTCTTGCTGTGAAAAAGATGTAATCTGAAAGAGGCAGAAGCAGAATTTTACTTGACAGAATAACAGCTGACTATGGGGTTAAGATTAAAAAGCCTCCAAAATACTTTCAAATTTGTCATCTTAAAGTTTATTCATAAGGACTCTCAACTGTAGTGGCCTAATCAACTGTTGAAACTCACAAACTCTAAAATCAAATGTGTGAAAAACGTTCTGGCTGAAATGGCATAGGATGCTACGTGACATAGGGGCTTCTGGTAATCCTGCTGCTAAAAATAATCAGGAATCGAAGAACTCAGCTTAGCGCTGCCCTAGTTGCAACCTCTTCCCAAAATGATATCAAATCTTGATCCAAGGATTTTGAGGAAGAAGTGGAAGACATCCCAGAATGAAGGAGATTAATCCATTGTCTAACTGTTATTGACTAACTCTCCTTATTTTGCACTTCATTAGTTGGGCTAGATTAAGCGTTGGAGTTGACAAACTTTAGATTTTTAAGTTCAGTGAATGAAAAAGGGCCAGTTTAATAATATAATAATTTCTGACTTCATAGTAACAGCAGAATCCAAACATCTTAGTTCATAGCTCTCTACCAATGTTGAATGTGAGAAAGTAAAGCCTGGCAGCACTTAGAAATAACAGGCTGATAAACTTTTGAATTCATGTGCGTGGTGTATGGCTATGATGAGTTTTGATTTGAATCACACATGCTATTGGAACACCTTCTGGCAAATGCGTCGTGTAAACCCATAAAATGTATACAACTAATAAAAAACCCTCTGGATTTTGCCATCCCCTAAAACTGACCCATTACTACATATACAGCAAGACGAGTGAGCTGGAAGATGTCCTACCTGCCATGCCCGTACTGCTTTTGATCTGCAGAGGTGCAGTAATTTCCATGGCAAGGAGAACCCCTTGGGCTTTTGCACAGACCTGCCCACAGCACAATCACATGGGGCCCAGTGAGGAGCATGATGTGCCAAAAAACTGACCCGAGCATGTCTGGTGGCTGTGTATCCAGATGTCAGCTTCACTGGAGCTACATCTTTAAATTAGCTGCTTGATGTTTAGGAGATTCCAACAAATTGCTGCAGATTATCCATGGGACTCTGTAAAGTCTGGGATCTCCAAACAAATCCCAGATTTGTGAAATTGTTTTCAGGCAAAGACACACCCCTTACATCATGGAATAACTAGATCCTGTGACAATGCATTCAACTCAGAGAAAGACAAGACCATTCCAGCTGGATCTGGTTGTCATACGCCAGTTAAAATTACGGCACTGCTTGCCATGACGAGCAGTTATAACCACTACAAACGTAAACCATTCAAACAGATGCATATTTATTTTCTATGTTCAAAACAAAGTGAAGCAGATAATTCTGGGACTGAAGCTAGTGAAAAATTAAGTAGATTTGCTTTTCCCACCCCAGGCATTTATTTGAAAACCTCTAGTGTTTGTGTATGAGAGAGCAAGATGCTTAAATATAGCAGAAGAACACTCCAAGGCAGAGAGAAAGACTGCGATGGATTTATCTGTGTACTATCAGAGAGGTCAAAGCAAATCTGATTGAAAGTTTCACCTCTCTTATTTGGGTTGCGGTCAAAAAAATAAAGAGGAAAGAAATATTTCTTTGGGGCTTAAGTACTGTGAAAAGGAGCAAAATTATTTGTCCCAGAAAGAAGACACTCAAAATACTACCATTTACCTACCTGTTGATATGCAAAATTGTTTTTATCTTTAATCTGAGGTTAATAGAATAAGAACTGCAAAGAGAGCAAGCTGACTACAGCCCTTGTCAGATTTCTCTGTTACTTGGTTAAGAAAATAGGAAGTTAAAAAGGAAAAAAGTTCCTATCGCCACATCCACTCGGGGTATCAACAGGTGTGAAAGTGCAATATTTTAAGCCTTAAAAGCCATTATTTCCTCCACACACACTCTGTGAAGATGAAAAGACAGAATACAATGTTGGCGTGTGGAAGAAACTGAGGAGTGGCTCGCGGAAGAAGCTGTGGGATGCTTGCATTAAACAAGGAGGTATTGAAAATAAATACTGTATGTAGCCGAAGGAAAAAAAACATATTGAAGTGACAGAAAAGGAAAACAGTTCAGTTATATGGATACTATGAGGACATGTTGAACTGAAGGGTGGGTGAGAAATGGAACACTTGTAGACCACAAAGAAACTGGCTGAAGAGATTTCAGCAAGAGATTTCACTTTTCCTTATTTTCTGTCTTTACTTTTTCCTTCCTTTTTCTTTCCTCACTGGGGATCTTTTCCTTAAATTATTACTGTGTAAATATATTTACATTTACACACATGAGCATTTATTTACATTTCAACATTGCATGTCTACTGCTTTTTTGCCTCAAAGACCTTGGCAGAGGTACCTCCATTCTCCTATGAGAATTTATGGAATACACATAGCTACCTAAATCATGTCTGACAGCTTCTGTTAATGTGGGCAGGTAGATTTTACACTATGAAATACACTTCATCCATAACAATTCAAGTGTGCTGCACAAGTCAGTTGAGCAAGAGAGATGAAGGGAGTGTAAAGAGTTAAAGCTTCCATGGTAACCTTGGCAGTGAGGATGCATTTGGCTCGCCCGGTCCCTTCTGTCACGTCTTGATTCCATGCCAACAAATCATGAGCTGTCCATCATTTCACACATCTATTTTTAGAGCATCCTCAGCTGCTTCCAATAAAATGATAAATCATACATGCTCACAGAGGGCTCATACTGGTCACAGAAAGGGCTGTTTCCATCTGAAATGCAGGCTGCTGCTTCGGAGCAAAACGACGTGACAAAGGTACTGACCTTCAGCAAAAGCAAATTAGAGGTTTCGGTCAAACTGCCCTTTGCTTTTCATAGCAGCAACCCATTCCTAACTGAAGGCAAACAAAATCTATGCCAAATATGCTCAAATATGCTCGTAGCTAGCTATTAAGGGAATTGTTCCAAAGGGCTAGTGTATCTGCAGTCACTCTCAAGTGAGAGACATTTAGGTCTTGCCCAATCTATACTGAAGTAGCTCCTCTTTTGTGCTTTAAAGAGAAAAGCATGCTAAGTGGTTAAACAGTGACATATGACTACTGCAAGCATAGATTCTTTAATAATGCATTTCTCTGGGAGACAGCTCTATTCATACAGGATGCCCAATGAATATAGTCAAACAATGAACAGAAATTGCTTATGTTGTACCAGCAATTCATTGCAGTGCCTGCACTGCAAGAAAACAAAAAGGCAAAATGTATTATATAGAGAGAAACTTTGTGGAAGGAGAAACATGAAAATAAAGTCCTTGGGTGGTCAGATCTACACCAGCAGAAGTCATATCATACCGTGCAACAGAAACTCAACACAAAACTTTCCACCTAAAGTGCCCTCGGTGCCTACGGATGACAACGCCTGAAAGAAGTAAGGTAATACCTCAGTGTCAGAACTCTTCAGAATTCTGCTTCTCATTGTTTGACTTCTGTCACTTTTCTCCTTATTCTGAATGCTCTGCAATTATTTTGCCTGGCTCCAGCATCACTTGCTAGACTTATAAAATATATCCTAGACTTCCAAGCCAACTTTTATATACAAAATCAGCTTTCTGTATCATTTCATAATATATCCTGAAGACACACAGCTCCGCCATTTCTAAGCATAAAGAATTATCTCAGTATTTTAAAGGTTACAGATACTGATCAGCAACTAATTTTGAACTGCTGTGTATTCCCAGTAACTTTATATAGTTTAAAATATGGACGGAAAGGTCTTTGGAGAAGAGACTGTACATTCTTAAAACTGCAATCAGTCCCCAAACTACAGGAATTTCACACTAAATTTAAAGCTTTTTCTAAATCAAGTCGATTTCTTTTAGTGTTCAAACATTTTTCACATGTATACCAATGCACTCATCAGACCCAGGATAGCAAACTGCAGTTTTTAGATGGTTTTCCTGAGAGTCAGAACATATTCTGAAAAATCAGAGCAGTGATATTATTTCAATTCCTCTATTTCATTTGCTGATCTGCCTGTTTATGCGACAGCAGAGAGCTTTTTCATACAAACAGGTAAGTTCCTATTTTAATGCATTATGTTTGCTTTAGAAGCGAAAAAAGTTTGTTTTATTAATATTTCCTTTTCTATATAGTCTTTGTCTGAAAATAAAAAAATACTGATAATTGAGGTATAATACACTTCTTAAATTATAGATCTTTTTCACAAAAGGATAGATGGAAGCCTTCAGTACTGATTTTGTCGAAGTGCCAAAGAAAACTTTAGAAGTGTTGCTTCATCAATGTCACTCTCCTGTTCTTCTACTAAAGAAGTCTTCCTTAGCTATGAACAGGGCTCATTTTCACATTTAAGAAAAGATTTCTTCTTGTTTCCATGCCACTGGGAAGCTAAAGACATTTCGTAAGAATGGCTCGATGGCAGCTATCTTAATCAAGAGATGTTGCAGGTACTTAGTAATGAAAATAATTCATAAACTTCTCATTAAGCGTTTAAAAGCAAATGGAAAAAAAAACCCCACCAATTCCACAAGAAAACCCAGAGAATAACTTTCAAAAACCAGCTAAACAATTTTATAAAATCAGCTTTGTTACAAAGCTCATTATAAGCATGTCCAAATGCAATATTCTGTCAGTTCATAAATGAGTAGGATTATGTCAAATTACTTTTCTCTCAGTCAGTCCACATACAGTTTTGGCACCAGTAAGAATTAATTTTCAAAGCTCATTAAAAAGTTTGTATTCTTTCAGTCTTCCAAAGCCACTCAGGTCCTTAGTATTAAGCTGACATAAGGGCATAGCAAAATAAGCATCCTGCTCGTTAGGAAGATCAAGCAGGACAGAGGCGTTTTCACCGTACTTATAAATGCAATGTTTATACACCAGAGAGTCACTTCTGTTGAAGAAATCGCACACCCAGATGGGCATAAAAGGGCTATCTCCTCAGAAATGTTATGGCGTGAGGCAGGAAAAAAAAATGCACCCCTGTAAGTCCTCATTAGAATATGCTGAAGTATACTGAGTGGATGCTTTGATCGCACATCTGTCCTTCACAAAATTTTAGTTAGCTGTTCTCTCTGTCACTGCCATAAAAAAGCTATAAAGGGAAACAAGTGAAAGAAAGGAGGAAGGAGGAAAACATAGAGCTGTCCTGCTGTTCACAGGTCCTGCTGTTTCACAGTAACCTGGATCTGCTCGGCTCTGTCTGCTCATTCCTGCCGTCCACTCAGGTACCTCCTTCTCCAGGAGGAGGGGAAGGGACTTCTGACACAGTCCCTCAGGATCACCAGAGAACACAGACACAACTGAAGGGAAATTACCAGTCAGTCCTTTGAAAATAGATATTTTATAGAATCATAGAATGGTTTGGGTTGGAAGGGACCTTAAAGATGATCTAGTCCCAACCCCCTGCCCTGGGCAGGGACACCTCCCACCAGACCAGGCTGCTCAAAGCCCCATCCAGCCTGGCCTTGAGCACTTCCAGGGATGGGGCATCCACAGCTTCTCTGGGCAACCTGTTCCAGTGCCTCACCACCTTCACAGTAAAGAATTTCTTCCTAATATCTAATCTAAATCTCCCCTCTTTCATTTTAAAACTGTTACCCCTTGTCACTACACTCCCTGATAAAGAGTCCCTCCCCATCTTTCCTGTAGGCCCCCTTTAAGTACTGAAAGGCCACTATAAGGTCTCCCTGGAGCCTTCTCTTCTCCAGGCTGAACAACCCCAACTCTGTTTCTTTTTCTGCTGTTTTCTCTGGTATTCTTTTTTCATTCAGTGCAAATTATAGCATTTGTGACTCTTTTTAAAAATTATAACTGCTTAGCTGCATCCTGGCGATTCTGTCAGCACTGCTTATTTTGTGTGCCGCTCCATGGTGTTCAGTGAAAATATTGATGTACAACTGATGGAAGCGTTTATTTATGTATTATAGATACGGCCCATATGTATAATTTAAATTCACAGGCAGTAATTCTTTGCTCCTCAAAACAGCTAGATTTATTAACAGAATAAGTTTCTGCTCCGTGTGAACAAGAGTGGTAAAATGATGCTTATAGAACAGTATTTTCTTGAAAAAAAATGGATAAACATGACCCTACTGATGCTATCGTTAATAATTTGGAATATTTGCATAAATGTGAGCAAAGATGGATGACTTTAAAAAATGGTCACTAATTAAGAGACTAAAAGAAACAAAGGACTAATAACACCTTATAAACCAAGATAGGCATATTAGCATACTGTATCTCGTATCATTGTGGTAATGTCAGAAAGACAAATAATCCTGATTACACCTGAAGCAATAGTGTAACTAATGCAATCAGTCACAGCAAGGGACTTTTGCTTGCTGTTCATTTCTTACATAGACTCTGATTTTTAAATTAGGTAATGTTGCCGAAATGTATGTATGTATGAAAATTAATAAAATTTGTTGCAATAATATGCAAGCTGAAGGATCTCCCTCCAACTGAATTATTAGTCGCCATTTCCTAAAAGTAGCTAATCATTATGCAGACTTACAATCTAAGTCATATTGTTGGAAGAGAATGGCAGATCATTAGAAAAGTCTATTTTTCAGATTTCTTGCCAGAAAAGCTGTTTGCTTTTTACACAACAAAATCTCCTCCAACTCAACGTTTGTGAGATTTATTTTGAATTAGCCAAAGGCTGAAAAATTACTCACAAAGAAGTAACAAAAAGTCATTTAACTTCAGTTAGCGCTCCTCAGTGCTAATTAATATGTAGCGACTATTTTGAGTTACATGCTTTGGGGACATGTGCTGTGTTAAATCCTGAAAACTAACGGAGAGGCACAGGTGATATTTAAACATTCTGATAATTTTTCAGTGCATTAGCCCTGGAAAAGCAGCGGTCCCAATTTTCAAGGACTTCTCAAAACTAAGGCCCTGCATTCTTGTACATGACGTGACGCAGTTGACAAGGTTACTGGGGACTGAGAAATTACTGCCAGATTTTCTACAGGGGATGAGACCCGTGAGGGGATGGACGTACTTTCACTCATCACTTAATCCTGAACTTAGTGAACAGCGCTGTCACCACATTTCCCATGCACAAATGGAAGGGCAGTCCATCAACGAATAATGTCAGGTACTGTTCTTATTAACAATCTACCATAATCTAGACCCTTCTGAGCATGGTTCTTGTAGTACTTAAAAGATTAATTCATTTTGTCTCCCAGTCAAATGGAAGCTTTAATGTCTCATTGTCACATTGCTGGCAATATAAGCTCCTATACATAAAGGGGGGAAAAAAGAGGTGGGGGGGGGATGAGATCAGCATTCAAAAATGTCTTTTCTTTCTGGATCTCTCAGTTTTTCAGTGCCATTCGGGATACCTTTGTAAGTATGTTAGCATTTTTTCTGTACATTTATACCCTTGTTCCAGGAATTTGGCTAGGCACTGGAAATCACTGCAGCTTTGGTTCTGGTCTGCATCCAGTAAAACCAAATAAAAGTGCATACGTTAATTGCTGTTGTTTCCTACTCAGTATAGAAGGTGGGGGCATCCATTTCTCAGGCTTTTTAGACTATGCTTTGACCAGACTCTGACCTGTCTACTGACATTACTCCTCTTATTCTTCGTTGAGGAGAGAACATGATGGTAGTTTTCTTCCAGCAAAGTGGCATTGTGATAACCACGAAATTGTTTCTTCTCTTACAGTTACCTGGAAGTGAAAAAGACAAGCAAGGCTCAGAAGGTAAATTCTACTTAGAAATCTGGGGAAAACATGTGCCAGCAATGTGACAATAAGAAGGAAGCCTTCAAGGACGCTATTTATTGTATCTTGGGCAATCTCAATAACGAAACTTAGGGCTACTCTGATTTCTTCCTACCTCTTCAAAACATTCTCTATCAAACAAATTTGACCTGTACTGCATATTTAAGTAGGTAGGTAAATACTAGTAATAGCAGAACCCTAGTTCTTGAATTCTTTGTACTATTATCTGTGGTTAGAAAGATTTCTTTTTTTTTAAATGAATACCATTAGAGTAGGATAAACACTGAGACACGCCAATAACCAAATACGGAATAAGAAAATATTTATTTTCCTAAGTGATAACAACTTAATTTCATATTGTTTCACTATGGAGAAAAAATATTAGTTTGATTTCAAGTCGAACCGTGAGTGACAGATCCAAGTTTCAAATTCAGTTGTTCCATTTTGTGAGCCTCCTTAGCCCCAGCCCAAGATCCAATAAGAAGTCCTTGGAAGGCAACACAGTGCAATTTGTCTGTTTTGGAGGCCAGAGAAAAAGAGCTGTGTTTTGTGGGTGCTCAGTGACAAACGCTCCCCAAATGACATCATAGGCTTATAACCTTCATGTGAGTGGAGATTCATCCTGCAGTTTCTCCCTGGTAAGTGCAGAAATAAAAACTGCTACCATTTCCACTCTTAGTTTACCTGTCCATAGCCGGGAAAAGAGAAAAAAAAGGGAAACAAAAAAAAAAAAAAAAGAAAGAAAAAAGAAGAAAAAAAGGCATAGTTAATACAGAGAGAGCATAAGAAACTATTGTCTGTAAGACCCAGAAATGTTCTCTTGCTTCTGAAAGCCAGACGTTACGCAGCTATTAAACTAATAAGCAAAGAACTGGAGACAGGAGTTTAAGTCAATACATCACTACTGTCTCCTTGCACTGACTCTGTCTAGGAAAAACCAAAATATGTATGACAGCTCTATCATATATTTGACAACAGTGACTAGCAGTGGCATCTGGCACATTTGCAGTGGTTCTGAGCAATACGAGCTCTCACTGAATATGCTCATAGAAAGCAACAACCAATCTGAGTTTAAATCAAAGGAATTTTTGGCCAGGTGATAGACTCACAAAGCAGAGTTATCTCTGGATGAGCTGAAATATCAGAATTCACAGGGAGGATGATCACTACCAAGAAGAAATCACCTCCCTCTCAAGTATTTCTGTTCACTCTCTGCACTTTGGCGCGGGAGCATACAATTACCCGTGCTGCTGCTAGCGCTCCCAGGGCTCTCCGTATGCTTGTTAGCACCAGCATTTGGAAATGCAGGGACCCGAGTGAAAAGCTGATCCTTTCCTCACTCCTAGATCAAAGAGTTGAAGGAAATTAGGAATTGAGTGCCCTGCTTCCTCTCCATTTCTTCCATAGATGTAGTTGCCACTGTCTCTGACAGAAAAAATGATGTAGGGCTGTATCTCCTGCTGCTCCCTATTACTGTCTGAATGGAAGGAAGGAGAGAGCCCGCCAGCTCAGCATCCTGCTTCTTCACATCTGTGTGGCTTGTGCTGTGCTGGGTAAAAAAAGGCTGGTACTCTGTTCTCTTCTGTTACTTATTGAACAATTCCTATAGAAACAAATACAGAAAAAGGATCCTGCTTCTAATATGGTCTTCCTTCTTAAAAACGTAATTATAAAACTCTCTTTTTCACATACAGCCAGTGAAGTTCAAAAGATGGCAAAGCCTTAGCTCTCCTCCCCAACACTGAAATCAGTTTAAACAAGAAAAAAGTCAGTGCCTGATGTTTTGGGAATAGGAAAGAGAACTCTTTAGAGAAAAGTTGTGATAATGAATCCATCCCTGCTTCAAATCAGTTTTCTTCTTCAGACTTCAGTCATTTCTGCCTCTGTTTCGATTTGCTCTTTCTTCATTTATTGGCACTCTTTGCTTTCCTCACTCTCAAGCCACATCAAAAGTCTAGGAAACTCTGGGAAGCTAAAGGTTTATTGGTCTAATAAACTTTAATTGACAAACTCTAGCATGGGCAATTGTGTTACAAGGAGATGCATACATGCTTTTTTTCTCCTTCAATACTGATCTGATGCTTCGGTTTGGACTCCTTAGAGAGAGATAATTCTATTTTTACTATGTTAAACTGAGCAACATTGTAGAGAGTAAAGACCGGAAAGGTTATTGATATCCAAAGAGTTATAACATGACTTTCAACCCCTTCTTTCTGCCATTTGTATTTCAGCTAACTTCGTCCATAAAACATAAAACAGTTCTTTTTCTTTCAGGATCTCTCAAAATTACAGCCATGATTTTCTTTTCTCAGCTCTTCTCAGCCAAAAACTGTTTCACCTTCCTTCTACAATAGCAGGGACTGTTTTAAACCAGGAAATTCAGACCGAGAACATTGTAAGCAACCTTGTAACTACCCATCAAGGACCAATGAAAAACTAGAATGGGAGAAATAATGACGCAGTAATCTTCCCAATTTACATGTAACAGTAGAAATAAACTTCTTACCAAGTTTGCTATATTTCATAGATTTAAAGAGCAGTCCCTTAAATCCTATTCTGCAAGAGAAACTTTTCACTAGAGGGTAGAAAATGTTCAAGTAACACCTGAGATAGTTAAGACGCTGCCGAACTCTTGCAGACCTGACAACTCATTTTTTTCTGACTTGTTCAAATCAATTGTCAGAAGCTGCTCTAGCTTTTGTTAGCTTTTTGTGGATGAATTACGCCTATTTATCTTATAAGTACTTAGCATTTAAGTTTTGACTGAAGTCTACATTTATTAATGAATTAGCAATGCAGGTGAGATGCATTGATACATTTTTTGCTTGCAAGTTGAATCTTAAGGTTGACAGCAATGCAAGAATAAATCTCTTAAGAGCCATTCCCAACCTATGTGATCTATAGCATATGCAAGATTAAGGACACACAGAGAAATAATTCGAAATTCAGAATTTTAAATGAATTACTAAAATCAAAATATACAACGTAAAATGATGGTAAGCACCATGAGTACTACAGTATGAGAATGGTATGAATTGCATGATATTTCCTTTGGCACAAACCTCTTTCTTCATTTCACTTGCAGAGGATTCTTTGCTGAGGACAGTAAAGTTGATGAAGGTATGAGGCCTTTTCAAATTTTTAGTGATGATCAGTTAATTAATACTATACAAGGATTTTCAGAACATTCTAATTTTTTTTCCAATTATATTCCTGAAGATGAAGGGTTCAGGAGCTATGACAGCATACTTCTTGTTAGAGAAAACCTGTAAAAGTAAAACTTCTGCAAAAAATAGTGAAAGAAGAAATATTAGAAGTATGTGACTACAGAATATACAAGGATAGTAATTCCAAGGCAAAATGAAAGTATAAACACCATGGACTGAGAAGCTACCAGGTTATATGACAAAAAGTACACATCTCTGGTCATCCAAGTCCAAGAAAAATTAACTTGAACTGGGTCAGAATAGGTGAAAAGAAGAGGACTTCACTCTTCCTTAAAATCCTGCTCTCTTCCATGAAGAGACAGACATTGCAGCCTTCCCCTTTGTGAGAGGTCAGGAAAGGCTGGCTTGCTTGTTACAGCAAAATGATGGGTAAAGATACTAACTGACAATAGTTGAATGAAAATGATAAATTCAAGGAAGAGGGAAAAGCTACTTAGATTGAGGGAAGCATCAATGATTAAACTCCCCATGAATAAATTTTGACAGGAAATCAGAAGATTTTCTTAAAGTTCATGAAGACTTAGCCATACTGCTTTTTTTTTTTCCCCTTCAGTAAATCTGAGTCTGAACTGCAGCCACTCTTGCAAGCTTCCTACCTTTGATTCATAGCTATTAAATTAGGTTTTACCTTTTTGGTTCTGTCCAGATTAAATGCATTTATAGCACAGCATGACACAATGAGACAAAGGAACAAGCAGCAATTACTTTTTCTGCTTTAGTCTCCTACGTGGTTAACCATCATTTAAACACTGAAAAGGAGGTAAAGAGATCTCTGTGTGTTTGAAAAAAAGCAAATTGAGAGACCAGATTCAGCAAACCGACCTGTTTAATCTATAACAGTTTGCAAATAAACTTCAAAAAGGATTTTTCTTCTAAATCCCAAGAATGGTTTTTCAATGAAGAGCCAAAGAAAGACGTACTAAACAAGACCTTGCCAAGCTAAAACATTTCATATCAAAAGAGTAATAGAGGATGAAAACAGCCTCCTGTACATCACTTGCAGAATGTTTTTTATTTAAAGCATATGGGTTTAATACCGATATGAGTTCACATGGTTACAGAATACTGACTAAACATAATAATGGTTTAAACAACATTTCCAGTGACCTGCTCCTGCAAAGCACAGAAATCTATTTTCTCCTTGTTAGTAACCATATACCCTGTTCTCAATTACCCAGTAGGACGTATATGAGAGGACCACGAGACCTTTAGGCAAAGGTCTTTGGGAGAGACAGCCGCTTCCCATGTGCAGATGTTTTCAAGAGCTTGTACAGAGGTTTTAATTAATGCATTTGCCAGATGACTGAACAGGCGTGTGGTGGGTGCCCACCAAAGCTGCTCTACCACTCCTCCTCATCAGCTGGACAGGGGAGAGAAAATATAATGAAAGGTTCATGGGTCGAGATAAGGACAGGGAGATCATTCACCAATTACCGTCACGGTCAAATCAGCCTTGACTCAGAGAAATTAATTTAATTTATTGCTTATTAGAAGTCAGAGTAGGGTAATGAGAAATAAAAAACAAATCTTAAAACACCTTCCCCCCATCCCCTCCTTCTTCCTGGGCTCAACTTCACTCATGATTTTCTCTAGCTCCTCCCCGCCAGCAATGCAGGGGGAGGCTCAATGGGGGTTGTGGTCAGTTCCTCACACATTGTCTCTGCTGCTTCTTCCTTCTCAGGGGGAGGACTCCTCACACTCTTCCCCTGCACCAATGTGGGGACCCTCCCATGGGGGACAGTCCTTGTCCGTCTTGGGGCTTGGCTGGCATTGAGTCTATTGGACATGGGGGAAAGCTTCTAGCAGCTTCTTGCAGAAGCCACCCTTGTAGCCCCCCCACTACCAAAACGTCGCCACACAAACACAATATAGGGAAAATGTAAAGATAGAGAAACATTCAACTGTTTCCAGATGTAAAAGCTAAACCTCTGGACAGAAACTTCTTGTTCATATCCATCCTTACAGAGTCATGGCACTCGTACAATTAAACCAAAAACACATATACAGGCTTTGAAAATATGGCAGTACATATACATGCTACTTTATGGTATTTGTGTTATAAAACCGATTAGATAAATGGAAAATTTAGCTTTTCTTTTCTCAGACAGCAGAAGGGTGAGTATATGTACGTATGGAAATGGTTATCTGAGGTGATGATTTAGAGAAGTACAGCAGACCTGCAATCTCATTCCTTCCCTTGGTCTTCTGTTGGGATCTTTCCTCTTGTGAAGAGATTCAAAGCCTCACTTTGTCAGAAAGTTTAAATGAGAAGCTATTATTAGTGTGATTTGTGGCACTAACGGTAGACTGTATGGGGCTAACTCTCTGACTTCTTTCTCTCTACCAAATCACATACATACACAAAACCTTCAAAATCCATTTAAAACGCTTTCCTGATAATTGTCCTGTGTACATTGTTAGGCTCAGATTTGCTGGCATGGCAGTACTTTTGTGCATCTAGGTCTTACTGTTAGTTACCATTTTGACATAGGCAACAAGAGGACATTCCTCTCTCATAATAAAGCTGTGGTGATTTTAGGTATTTGCTGTTGACAAGTCAGAATTGCTTTTATTTTCAATCCTGAAGACATTGTTCACTTGAGATAAAAATCACAGGGCAAGTCAAACTTTGATAGGGAGCATGTTATGAGTTGCTGTTGACAGCGTGTCACGAATACATCTCTACTCTGTAATTTTTAAGTTTGTTATTTTCCCACTAGCTCCACTGGCTTTCATAGTTATCGCTTTTAACGACTAAGGCAGCTACTGAATAGCTGTGAGCCTCCAGGGGCGTGCAGTGAATCACAGCAGGGTGTTCTAGCAAATTGGATATATGGGTGTTCACTGAAAATGGGAATCATCTCAAAAGTTTAGGTGTGATGTGCATTATTTTGAGAGGAACTATCATAACAACGTGCAACTCCTACCTTTGTGAGAGTAGGGGATGATTTAATCAAAGAAACAATGGGTGGTTTTTTATTTATCTGGGAGTTTTGGCAGTCTTCCTCCTGCCAGCTAAAGTCGCAGGCTCGTTGCTGAGGCGATCCAATCCACGAGGCAATTTCACACAAAAGAAAGGAGAGACATTTTACCTTACCCTGCACAGCGCCACTGACTTCAGCCCACCACCTCTGGCTTGTTAGCTCCATATATTAGAAGGTGTGCCAAGTGGCCCCAAAACCCTACATATCCCTCAGTTACCTCTATTTTATCGCTGTTTTTTTTTGTGGTTGAAACACGTTGGTAACGAGCAGGGAGTGCATGTCCTCTGCAGGAGCTTTTAACCCTTTCTCTTATGTCCCAGCACTGAATCCCCACACTGATGCTACAGAAGCAGGAGGAAGGACCTGAAGTTTAGCTCCCCGAATTTGAAAGTTACATTTTCTGCAAGCCAGGCATACGTATTGTAAGATCCCTTCAGGACTGAGCACAGACCTTCAGTTGTGCCTAACGGCATGCAGTACAAAACACATTTGGTACAAAAGGCCAAAATGAAGACTCCCTGGCCCTTTTTCAAAGCTACTTTTGAACTCAAAATCTGTNAAAAAAAAAAAAAAAGGAGACATAGTATACCACTTCCTTTTTTAATTCCTAAATTATTGCTTTGAATGGCAGTATTTCTGGTAGCTCACATGCAGGAGGACAAAAGCACCTCCCCATAAGCCAGATTTTTAGGGAATATAAATAAGGAGCCCAATAGTTTGACCATTAAACAAGAATCAAGTTCCCCTGCAACTTTCTCATTCAACATGCGGTAGTTTAGAACTTGAGCTTCTTCCCATTTTGTCTTCAGGTATATTTAGACAGACAAGGGAATCAATAAACTAATGCTGAAACAATTTCAGAGTATCCAAAGCTGCTAATTGATAGTTAAATGTGAGCTTATTTTTCACGTGAAACGTCTGTACTATATTCATTGTTGAAATAATGGTAATCATTTTCTTTGTGACATTCTCTTGAGGAATTTTAAACAAAGCCTTCAGTAATTGCTTAGTTATTTCAGACCTGCCTGGTAATTTTCCACTGTATTAAAAGCCATTTGTTACTGAGAGTGATGGAAAAAATGTACATGTCTGCTGGATGGAGCTTTTACTTATTTTCAGCCAACGTAATTACCTTTGATTAACACACCTGGTATCCGAACAATAGCCTACTTTTTATTTATTTGACTAATACTTTCCTGAGTTCATATCTGTGGAGCATCTATACCCTTCAAAAGACAATGAACAAATAAGATTGGTTATGTGGGCAAGACTATGTTTTCAGTTTTTTTGAAAAAAAATGTTTAACCCTACTCAAAATAAAACAATTTGATTATATGCAGTTTTAGAGGAAAACCTAATCCAACAAACTGAACTTTTAAGCAACGTTTAGAAGAACAAAAATAACAGTATTAGTACTAGAAAAGCAATTTTTATAGCATACATATTATACTCTGGTGACCCTGTAAGGTAAACGATATTATGAAAGGTATTTACTATCCAGATATTAGAGTATTAAACAACAGGTATTATCTATCTAAAGGTCATCTAGACCACTAAATGTTATGTGATGTAATTTATTCTGTTTATTTTGTTACTAGACGTGACATTGCAATGAAAAATAATAGCCCTCCAATAGTTTCAGTAACCTGCACCCCATGTAGGAATTACAGCAAGGTCAGACAGGAGACCTCACAGCAGTGGCCGTGAGCCAGGACCCCACCAGTCTGAGCTCCAACAAACGTAAAGTAGGTCCTTGTAATTTCAGCCACCCATGGCCTTATAAAGTCTAAAAAATAAGTTCTGGGATGCGTTCTGAGGCTTCACAAGAGTAGAGGGCTTTTGTTACACGTTGCTATTTGTGACCAGCTTTTAAGAGCAGCTGCCACGCTTACATTGATCAGAGACTGTAGAATCATAGAATCTTAGAATTGTTCGGGTTGGAAGGGACCCTAAAGATGATCTAGTTCCAACCCCCTGCCCTGGGCAGGGACACCTCCCACTAGACCAGGCAGCTCAAAGCCCCATCCAGCCTGGCCTTGAGCACTTCCAGGGATGGGGCATCCACAACTTCTCTGGGCAACCACCACCCTCAGAGTGAAGAATTTCTTTCATAATATCTAATCTAGATCTACCCTTTTTCCATTTAAAACCTACCCATGTCCTATCCTAGGCACAAGATGCCCTGAACACCACATCCTCCTCCCCTCCGCCTCCAATACAGACCCAGGCCCACACCTACAAGAACACACTGTACTGTTTCCTGCTTTTCTCTCTGCTTCTATTTGCTTTTGTGGAATGGGATAAGCTTTGTCTGCAAAGGACTCGGGGTCTCCTGTAAGGCACTGATTCCACAGCACAAAGTCCCTCCAACCAGGAGGAGTGTCTAAAGCTGCCAGACTGCCAGCTAGCAGGTATGGGGAGTAGGTGGTGCGTCTGTAAACATCCCCTTCAACAAATTTTTAGGTATCATAAGTATGAACACTATTGTCACACAGGTAACAGCATATATTCCAGCTTTAGCAGCCTAGATCCAGCTGGTTTAACCTTATCACTGACATCTGAATGTTCCTTCATCATCTTGCCATGTTCTGGCCCAAAGAAACAACCTTATCTCTCTCAGTCAGCAGATATGCTCTAGCTGGAACAATGCAAGGAGCAGAATACCATTTAATTACATTTATTGAACACTGAAACACTGTTTCCTTGACATATTACTTATTTAGGAATATTAGAGCACATTTGAAAATGAGTTATTTAGGGATACTGCAATAGATTTTCAAATGACAAACAGTACTATTACAGCAGGCACATAAAAAAATGGATTCAAATTAATGTCAGACAATTTCTTTCGCTTAGTAATTTAACTGAAAAAAATACCATCATTTTACTCCCAAATTTTAATGCAACCTATATAGGGTCGTTTATCATTTTCCTCATAACTTCAGAGTTATAGATAACTTTGGGTTTTGATATTATTTAAAAAATAAATAACACCAAAAAAAAAGTAAAAAAAAAAGACCTAAACCAAAAACAAACAAAGAGGGTTTTTCAGTCAATATAACCAGAAGCAATTATTTACCATGTGGTGCATTTGTATAATGGATGTGTCACACTTCTCGTATTCACCATCTCATTTACGGTATATGCATTTTTTGAGGAGATGCAAAACATATTCCAGAAAAGCTGATTCCTTACTTCTCAACATTAAATATCTTTTGTTCTCCATTAGAGAATCTTCTAATTCCCATGCTTTTTTACTTTGTACAAGAAAAACATGAATTTATGGTTGAAGAACAGAAGTTAGTGAACCAAATTCCATTCCATTCCTAACTATTTTTTGTGTCAGTTTCTTTTCCTCTAGAATCTTTTTCTTTTTTTTCCTCCTTACTGTTATTGAATTTAAACAGCAGTCTCCAGCTGTAGTGAAAAGCAAGGTTGGTTTTACTGCAGAGCTATTCTGAAGATACAGCGTCAGACAGTTCATGGTAGACAGCGCCAGAAGGGAAAGCAGAGATGAATTATCACCAAATGTTAAAGTGCTGCCTCAAGTTGAAAATAGTTTAAAAATGTTTAAAATAGTTAAAAAGATTAAAAAAAATCTTTAAAGTGCTAATTTGCTACAGGAGTCTCTTAGTCTAATCAATGACGGTAAGTTGAATCTACTTGGTCAATTTAAGAATACATTCCATAGTTTAAGAAAGATACAGCAAGAAGTTTTGCGGTACTCCGTTAAGACGCTGAAACAAGGGTGCGTTGTTAAGGTTGGCACAGAAGGAGATCGGAAGCAGAGGGAGCACTTCTTTGAGCCAGCTCAAGTCTGATGGGTCGCTCTCCTGTGGTGCAGCGTTTTATAGGATGAGGGTCTCTAAAGCCTCTTTCCTAATAGCACACTAACATCTTAGAGCACCTTCTCTTTTTTTGAAATATCCTAATATGTCAGTTTCGGTAATCATAAAGTTTCATTCATTTACATTCTAGGCATGGCATAGATACCAGACAAACAGGCTTCCCTATATATAATTTTCACAGAGAAAAACGCAGTCTAATGATTTAAGCACTACCCCTCTCCAGAGAGAGATTTGTGTTCAAATCCTGCTTAGCCACAAATGCTTCCATGACTCAGGGCGTGTTGTTTAGGCTGAACTCAAGTATCAAAATCCCAGTTTAGACAGGATGATGTTCATGTTTCCAAAAAGCGATTCGATTGCCCGAGCCAGGAGGCACTTTAAACCCTCTGGATTCCTCATTTGGGACTGCAGGGGACCCAGCGGGCACAGTTGCGGTTTGGAGGGGTGCTCGGAAAGCCTCATCCACTCGTAGCTGGGGACAGCATCCAGCAAAGTATTCTACTTTCACTTGACTTGCCAAAATCAGGATGGAGGGAGAAGAAAAGGAGGCAGGTTTGTTTTGCACAATAAGTAGATCAAGCAGTGACCCAGGATGGCACGGCGCTGAAAACCCTTTCCATCCATCAGCTCGTAGCTCCTGTACCAGGGGACCCTAATTGCCAGGCTAAGGACAGGTCTCTGGCAGAGCACTCCTCACCCACCTGTTGAATTGGACCCCAATATCCGACAGCGAAAGCCACGCTGTCAAAGAGCATAGAGCACCGTGTCCAAAACAGCCCAGCAGACTTTCCGGGACCGGGGACTTTGGGGTGTCGAGTCTCTCTTCACAGTATTACTTGCATATTTTATTCAACAAGTCTTCAGCGCTGCTGCTGCAAGCTGTATTATTTTTCATTCATCATGACTATAAGGCAAACAGTATTATTTGACTGTATTCCAATAATCCTATTAGTGGTAATACAAATATGCAGCAGGAAGATGACTCTGGCTGTAGAAAAACACATTTTCAGGAATGTTCTATCTATTAGCTTCACAATCATTATTTCTCAGTCCCTTTATAATTTCAGTCTTTCCACTGAAAATGGTTATTAGTTTATATTTCTTTCCTAATAAAAGCGTTTTTACTTCTAGGAGCTTCTTTGCTGCCCTCTTAAGCACTTTCCTAGAACAGCAGAGCTGAATGAAAAAAGTTTATGTTGTTCAGCAACAAGGTGTTTGAAATAGTTCCTGCTTTGACTCTTAACCACTTCCAATAACATAAATACTTTCTGATTATATAATAAATAACCCAACCAGAAGTTCCTTAGCTTTTTAAATCATATTGTAAATCAGCATTATACAACAGTATTATAATCTTTCCAATATTAACTATTATAAAGTGCAATAGAGTTAGAAAATGAGGAAATGAATAATATGGACAAAAAGAAAATTTTGGGGGGGCCTATTTTGTTATTTTTGTAGTACCCTCTTCATATATATACCGAGATTGTGTGTCAATTTTAATTTTTATTTTCTTTTTTTACTTCTTCCACATATTTCTTTCTTAATATGTTCTCCTGCAGTAAAACAGATTCCAATAACATTTTACATTTTTCTCAGGGAAGACAAAAATTATGGATCCACTGATCTGGCATTTTTTAATGCCATGAAACCCTATACTTGCTAATAGAACAGAGGAAAACAACATTGTAAATAATGTCAAAAGGCGTAAGAGCTGGTTTTATCCCAAAATTGAAAAAAAATTGTCAATTGATTCATATCCATTGTTTTCTATATTAACATTATTACTAATTTGCCATAATCTAAAGGCTAAAACTAACTTTTTATGGAACAAAAGCTAACCCTACTCATTTTAACATGCAACTTGCTCGCTTTCAAATATTCACTTCGGATGACGATCCAAAGATCAATGGGAGACAGAACAGAAAGGAAAATTCATATTTTCTTTTTCCTCACACCTCTTCCAGTTGAATGCTATCTGGACTTATGACCAACCGTATACTCTCTGTCAAAGTCGTTTATGAGTCTAACCTCTTCTAAAAGCTGTCTTTATTTACAGTTAAACTCATCACTGCTGAGACATCTTAAACTGCCCAGTGTACTTCACCACGCATGCAGGCAGAGGCAGATATCAAGGCAGATTTGTACAAATCCAAATATCGCCTTAATGGGGGACAGCGAGTAAGTCACTGCAATCCAATTGTCCAAAGGCCTTATCTCTGGCACCCTGACTGCTGAGGAAATTACCCTTGAGGAAATTACCAGGGAGTGAAACAGTGGAGATATAATTCTTTATTCTTAAGTTATGCTTTCAACCCATCTATCTCTCCCTGCAGCCGGAAAAACACAGAAAACAGGCACCGAATGGCAGAGTAACACAGTCAAGATCATGGAGCAAACCAGGCTTCTAACACCTCCTTTTGAGGTTTAGGCTGAGAAAGCAGCAGTTGATGCACCAACATGAAACCCACAACTTCTTGAATTGCTCCAGGCTAACTCGTGGGACACGGAGCACAAAGGCAGGTCTGATCCATGTTTCCCTCAAAAGGTTGAAAAAAAGCATCCCAATACAAAGTGAGTTTAGCTTTCTCATCCCCCGTTTCACAGGTATTATATCATGGCGTAAGGAATTCCAAACACAAAAAAATAATTTTCATCACTTACAAGTGTATTTTTGCACCTCAAATTTGTTTTTAAAAAGAAAATTCATGCTATGCAGTTTAAAACAAAAGATACAAAAAATAATGCAGGAATGCTTAATGAAGCTCTGGGAAGACTTAATTAAGAGCAAATATTGCCTAAACCATCAGATCTTTCAGAATACTAAGCATTTCTCAATTTCAAAATCGTAAATCCTTCCTGTTAGCAGGGCATTTTTATTGACGCTAACTTTCTGTTTGGTGGCACAGGTAGTACAGGATGCTAGGTAAGTATGCTATGAGTCCGTAGGATAATTCTGAATTCCACTTACGAGTTCTGCTTGGATGACTTTGTATCAAGTAAGCATTGTGTATCAGCTAAAAGAAATCCACTTTGCATGACAGAATGTGTCTTTTGAAAAGTTAAACAGTGACACACTAGAAGGTTAGAGAAACAAAGGGAAGAACTGCGTTTAAAGAATCAAAGAGATGGGAAAAGATGACCTTATTGACACACATCAGTAATTCTATTTCCATGGGTAAACAGACTTCAATCTGGATCAAGGTAAGAAACACTAATGATCTGCCCTGGGAGAAGAAGCTAAAGCACACGTGCGAAGAGCATCAGCTGTGGAGGAAAGCCTAGAGGGAATACAGATGAAGAATTTCACAGGTGAGTTGCCTTAAATGCTACTGGTTTCCTTCATTATTTGAATGATTAATAGGAGAGTTATTTTTATCCCCTATCTTTGTAGACAGAATTCTTCACTAGAACATAAGGGATCTCTGTCACGCTGACAGGAAAAAAAGAAAAGTCCTTCAAGGAAAAGTTGTGTGGAATTGAAGTTTTTCAGATGAAAACTGTAAGAGAGCGAGCATCATGTGGCCATCTTGCTGGACCTGTAGCAAAATTTCTGGAGATCCTAGCTAGAGCTTTCCTGAATGAGAGAAATTGAAAGTAGCTGTCTTAAGAGCACTCCTTTAGGGCCATCCAGAAACCCCTAAAACATTCATTATCTATATATTTATGTACAAATGGCAGTCAACTGTCTTTCTCTGCTATTCTATTACCTGAGCAATGTTTGTTATGATTTTATGCTTTTGCTGTTCAGTCAAAAATTTAAGAAAGAGATGGAACAAAAACTCTTGAAGTGATAGATGCAATGTATTTAATTTATCACTAATTTTTATGAAACTCGGTGTAATTTATGACACATACATAATCAAAGCTTTAGTTATAATATTTTTGATGACACTGTAAGAGCAAAATCATGAAGACTGAGGAAGTCATACATTTCACAGAGTATAGTAGCTACACTATAACAATGTAGTTTATATCGTATTCATTTAAAGTGAATAAATTTAAATTTAAAGTTCTTAATTAAAATAGAGCAACTATTAAGTAAACTGGAAAATAATAAATGTAAATTGATTATATCTTTAATGCTATACAATGGATTAAATCCAGTGTTTTAAAATCACATTACAGAGGATGTGAAAATTATATTCCCTTTTCCAGGCTTTGATATCATTCATTTAAACACTTTAATTAAAATGCAAATTCATCTATAGAGCAAATGTAAAGACAAAAGCTTTGATAAATATGTAATATCTGAGAAATCATTAACCAACATCACATCACATTAGATTACTGCTACTGAATTGGAAATATAATGTTTACCAAGATGAAAACATTATAAATTAAATCAGACGGCTGTACCACCCAGTGTTTTAATTTCTGCAAACTTCACTCTGAAACACTCTTTTCTCTGAGTAACCACTTTCATTGTCATCAAAGGACTATTAAATCCTCAGCTTAAAACACTGACTGTTCTTTGTATGATTTTGCACCAAAGGAGTCTTTCTTATGTCATGTTCTGTCGGGAGGCAAGCAGTGTAATGTAATGCAGTTGATGTGTCATATATATATATCTATATGTGCTTATATAAAGAAAATAATGATAGAAAAGCAAAACAGTACTTCCTGGGAATGTGAGAGCTCGGCAGGGGTACAAAGTGATGGACTCAGGGATGCATTGGCTTTCAACAGATTTCATGAACTACATAGTTTGTAGCCATGAGTAAGAGGTCTACAAACCAAACGCATGCTCTTTCTGTACAGATGTGCAGGCCTATCAGCACCCACTGCTACCCACAGCTGCCGAAGCACCCATAGTTGCGTCCACGCTGCTCAGACCACACTCTCCAGCTGACAAGGTGCTGAGATGTTTACAGTGATCCGCCCTTTGCCACATTGCTTTGTTTTGTTCTCTAAGGAGGCACCTTAAATGGTAGTTAGATATGAATATCCCTGTACTTCTCTCCATATTTCTGAAGACAACATAACTAGGGAACATGGCTGTGCTTCCACAGATGTCATCGAAGGGACACCTCCCAGCTCTTGTTCACCCACCCACACCTGCCCACCACTACATCTCTCTCATTTATGTGAACACAACTGCTTGGCAGCTGCAGTCAACCAAGCTCTGAACTGACCCAGCTTAAAATACAAACTGCTGTTCTGGGAAAAGTGAGGGGACAGCCCAGGCTGGAAGGCAGGTGCGTCTCCCAAGGCAGCTTAGCCTGCTTAATAGTCCTCCCCATGGAGGGGCACAAGGCCCGCTCTCCCTCTGGTTTGTGGAACAGCCCCTGCTACTCGTTTTGACTTTGAAGTTCCATGCAATAACAAGTGTAGCCAGACTTTCCAGTTAATCTGCAAAGTTTAGGTGCTTTGCTTTGGAAGTTTATATTAACGCAATATCAAAGCCTGTAATAACTTTGTTAAATATGTGACCATGAGCACAAGATGATTTTTTAGTGCTTGGGCCATGCTGAGTGTTGACTGCATTTAGTTCCTATTATCGAACTCTTGAGTGCTCAGTAATTCACAGCATCCTGTAGAGCTCAGAAGTGCAACATAACACGTGGTCTGGTGTCGGCAAACACAGCCATGTGGTACATCCCACACGCGGGATGTGCAATTTAAGTGTAAATGCCAAGATCCACAGGGTTTCTTTTCACAAATGAGCATACCAATCTCAATTAAGCCCACAGGGCTTATTTAGGAAGTTAGATCTTAATTTCTGACGACAGCTTAGGATGTGAGCCACTTTCTTCAAATACAGACAACTGCAGTTCAAATTCCCTTATATTACTTTTCCAGACTCAAAACTGATAGGTGAGAATACATCTAAAAAAGGGAGTGACCCTAGTTTTCATGGCCCCCTCTGTCTTTGCTGACAAGGGCAGACCGTGGCATCGTTTGTGACAATACTAGCTGTGTACTGCAGTAAGATTTCAAAGGGTTCTCTTTAGTCGTATGTAATCCAATTATTGCCTAATAAAATATTCGATACGCTACTGACATCACCTGGATGGAAGGAGATTTTATGCTTATAATCTATTGCCCAGTAAAATTAATTCCTTAATTCGTCAGCCTAGGTTATTGTCCCCACTGTAATCGAAACACAGCTGCCACCCCCACATAAATTTGACCTATCGTAAAGGAATGGAGCATAGCCTTTTCACTCCTAAAGCTCTACTGGTGTAAGCACCTTTTGATTCCCTGCCTTTCTGTCCTGGATCTCTTATAAGCCTTATAAATCTCTTATAAAGTTTTCTAAAGGAGATTTTTCTTCTAAATTTTCTTCTTAAAATTTCCCTTTGTGGGTGTGTTAACTATTCCAGGACATCTCTCTTTTCAGCTGCACACAGTCCCTGCAAATGTTGCTGTATTATTGTGCCTTATAAATTTACTATTTCTCTTTAAACTGACAAGCAGATGATAGAAAACATATTGATGCTCCGTATGGCTTGAAAGCTCATAAGAAACCTCGTTCCTAAAATTGGCGTATTTCAATGCTTTTAGAGCTGTGAAAGGCTTTTATGTCTGCCAGTTTTCTATACCATTATTACAATTATAATGTTTACCACTGGAGGATACCACCTGGTTCCAGGATCCTGCATGCCATTCTCCCACGTTTCCCTCCATGGGTCACCTGCCAATCAATCACCAAGGAAACTCATTACCAAAAGCACAAACTACACGGAAGGGCAGAGCTGACTGCCAGCAGATAGTGTTATTCGCTGGACCACTCAAGCCTGTTATTTCTTCAAATGCTGCACTTCTGTCTTGTTGAACGACCAGGCTAGGCTGTTTCTCATTCTCATTTGTTATTTAGTTTTAATCGCATCTGACTCACTGGTGTGGGCACCATGTCTGAGCTGCTGCCAGAAAATCTGTGTGAGGCTATTTTAACAGCTATGAAAAGACAAAATGCAGTTCTCATTCTTTTAATTTGTCTTTTTTATTGAAGAATTTGCATTTTCATTAACTCAGCTTAGGCATGTCGTGGTCTGGACAAATTAGGAAGAAAGTGAATCCTTCTTTCCCACTGTTTAATGTTTACCTCCACTTCATGTCAGGCTGTGATTCTCCTATTTCTGTGCTGCCAGTCTTCAGAAAGGTTCGGAGACTGCTGCACATAAAACAAAAACATCATGACCCCATCCCTAAGGTTTAAGTTGCAGCCTGAATGCTTCACACCCTTTTCAAGATGCCTGCCAACACCAGGCAAATATTTTCAGTGAGAGTCTGCAGGCTTCCAGAACACAGCCTTCTGATGCTTGGGTGAGCTCCTGCCTTTCCCACCTTACTCCCTATAAATTCCAGCGTTCAGTCCCTGTGGTTTGGACACCCCTTTGTGCGGATTTTCCCAGGGGCTGTGCTGGGACTGCAGCAGTCAGTTAGATGTCCTGGCCAGGTATCTGCACTGTCCCTCTCTGGCTTATTTTTGTTGGACTTCAGGAATGAGGAACATCTCCTTTCCTCCTGGACACCCACTCACAATTTAAGGCAGAGGCTTCTTCTCATTAAAGGCGCTGTACCCATTAGCCAGTCTTCCCTTACTCACCACAGCTCACAGTTCTTCAGTTCAAAGCCACCAAACATCACTGCTCCCTAACTTTACTGAGTACAGAGACCTCCACAAACAGCTTGGTTACCTCTCATCGTGATGAAGCTCTGAATACTTTTACGAACTCTTTTCCAACTTAAATGAATCCATCATATTAGCGCAACAATTTAATAGTGGTTACAGTTTCAAAATTCCAAAATCGAAATTAAAGAGATTTTCTTTTTTGTTATAGATAAATTTCTGTTAGTCCAAAAAAACAATCACAATCACTCCTTCTTATTTTAAAACCTTAGACTTACATAATTAATGGTACTTGCTATTTCTCAGGTTTTGCCTTTCTCCACTTCCACATGTATGTAGGGCAATTTACTACATCTTTGCTTAATGCTGCCAACTTTAGCTATTTTTTTTTTTTTTGCAAAAATCCAGCAGTTGTGGACACTGATGGAAACAGGTTAAATGAGGAAAAAATGGAGTGAAAAATGGAGGCTAAAATGACTCAGGCATACTTTGATTAATCTGAGAAATTCACTGACCTGAAAAGCATGGCAGCTATGGAGATAAAAATCTATTTAATCTATTCATAGATTAAAAACTTAGATGTTAGTTACCATCTAACCAAACACCATAGATTTTTAGTAACTGTTAGAAAATGAAGGGTGATTTTAGATTATGAAGACATTAAAAATAATGGTATTCCTATCTGGGGTGTGCATTGTATGCCAACAGACATCTGACAAGATATAGAGATTCTGATGAAAGTCATTTCACTATGTCATCATTTCAAAATGTCATCATTTTAATCAGAGACTGTCCTTGATAAATACTTAAATTCAGGATAAAATTAAACAACTGTTTGTTATTCTTCCTACTATTGATAATAATGCTAGTTAAGAAGTGTATTTAAATGTCTTGTGAATCAGGCATCACTGTAACAATATGTAAGTTTTAGATTCTTTCTCAGTACAAGATTTGATAATAGCAAATTTACTGCTTCCAGTTAAAAAAATGAGAAAAGAATAGTTTTCACTCCATGTTCAGGCACTGAGTTTAAGAGGTTGGGAACAACGGTCCTTAGGTCTAAGATCCTTCACTGCTTAGGACATTCTGCCTGGTAACAGATATAATAGAACCTTATTAAAGCAAATGGAAAAACTTCTACTGACTTCAGGGTAGCCATAGAGCTCGTAAAATACTGCTTTTCCGCACACGTAGCCCCACTCATTTCTGTAGGTCTGTTAAGGTGTATAAATTTTTGCTTAGCTGTCTGGTTAAGAGGAATAATAATAGTGAAAAATGAGCAGTGAGGCCGTGTCCCTGCTGAAGGCCAAATCTGAAGCATTTATTTTGAGTGAAACATCCTCCCAAGACTGCAAGTTTTAAATTGCTTGTGAGAGGAGTAAGAATTGACACATGTGCAAGAAATAGACTGAAGACCTGGCACAAAGTGCTTGTTTAGAACAAAGCAGGAAGCTTTAATTATAAAGGTGGGAATACTGTATGAGAGCCTTTAAATTGGAGAAGTACAGGGAAAATTTAGAACGCTTCTGAAGTATCAGGAGTTACTTCAAAGATAACTAGTGTTGAGCAGAAATAGCATTATCCTTTAATCTTGCCTTTTTTTTTTTCTAGGGGAAAAAAAAGATCTTTACATTTATCTTTTTACTCGTTGATCTACTTCCTTTCTTCATAGATGTTTCAATAGGTTTTCACTGACTTGAGTAAAAATGCATTTTAAATCAATAAGACTGATGCAAAACATGGTATAACCGTGACAATCTCTTGACAATTGTCAAGACTGTCTTTCTTGATAACCCATTTTTTGAAAAAATAAAAAAAATAAATGCTGGTGGGTTGAGTATACACCAGCAGCTGTAATGTTGGATCATTATGTTCACTTCACCCTAGGGTTTCATCACAACTGATATTGTTCATCCTCCCATGTCACATAAAGGTGATGGAGAAAACAGTTCCAGTCTAAATCCAGATTGTCCCTCCGGCTAAAGTGACATAATATGATTGTGAACCCAGGTCTGATCAAGACGAACCTGGTAATGCGGGAGGGCTGATATTGTCATCATGGAACCATGCCTGTTGGCAGCTGAGCTTAGATACCATTACAGACTTAAAAGTATAACGTCCATAATCCTTTGGAAGTTAATTTAATGTTGTAGTTATATGCAAGGTTTAATTTTTAATAGAAACTTTGTGTTGCTATATATTACAAAGCAGGTGAACGCTCCTTCCTTACCCTTTCCCTCCTTCCTTTTGCTTTCAGCCATGCATTTACAAGATGTGGTATTCACAGAGAATTTAATGTCAGCCATTTTAGGATTCGTTCCTTCAGTGCCCATACAACTATTGAGTGAACATGTGCTCCTGTACTTCAATTATTCAAGACAGAGCTGCCTGTACATAATTGTTATTAAGAAACCTAACTAGGATTCCTGTTCATTTGGATGTCATTTATGTCACTGTGACAGCTTTCTGCTAACAAGTCATCAGTAATTATTTCTGAAACAGCAAGGTCTAAACAGCAGCAACGTTGCTTAGACAAGAAGAGAGAACATTCTGACAGTTTGTCTTTCATTTAACCTGAATTTTCCAAGAGTGCATGATACTGTAACCTCATTTATCACATCGCAACCTTTTAATCTCTTAAGTAAGAAATTCCCCAAATGCTTTAGTAGTTTTTGATTCACTTAGCTGTACAGTAGCAAAGATTTTAAATGTGAAAACTAGGCTAAAACTACTAAAAAAGGACTGAAACCTTTAAAGTCTTCCTATTTTTATAAAGACGCTGAGAGCAGGGGGAAGACAGCATCGGCTCTCAGCTATCACTAGAAGGCACTACAGCACCTGAGCACTCCCCTCAGAGACAGGACACTATCGAACATTAACTTAATGCAGCTGTGGTTGCACATCTTTTGAAAACTAAGTTTTAGAGATTAGTTACTCTTTAAAAAATAAATGTCTTTTGGAAAGCTGTGTCTTTGGGGGGGGGAAAGTCTTAAAGCACAACAGAATCTTTCCTATTACACACTGTTTTCTCATTTTGTGATAGCTGCTGAGCTACTATAAATCAGAAAAATAACAAATGTCCCACATACTTTCCTCACTCTCTCCATTTCTTCCTGCATCATCCCCTCTTTGGCTGCATACGTATATGCACATGTACACACACCTTTGCATATGTATATCTATGACATATATCACTTGAAAACATTTCAGCGTCTCTCTGGCCTGGAAAGCTCTTGAATGACTTCATTTTAAAGTTTTCCTTTCTTCTTTGCTGTAATTCGTGGTTGTTTTTTCTTTTTAATTAAAGTTTGACTGTGGTGTTACAGTAACATTTACTGCTGCTGGTGTGATGAATAGTCCAACCCAAACTGCTGGTCATCAAGCACAGAATGTGACAAGGACACCGGACTGCCTGCAACCAGAGCCCTGGCAGCCGTGACTCTGTCTGTAATATCTTGCCAGAGTGTCCTTGCTGAAGTCAGTTTTGCCGTTATATCCTATTAGTTATGACTTTATAAATGGCAAAGTCAAAACTGAAAAAATCTTTTTACTCAGATAGAAACCCTAAACCAATAATCACAGCTTCCTAAAACTAATAAAAAACTAAACAGCATCATGGACTCAACTTTCACTGTGCTGGAGCTTGACTTAGAGACACAGTGTCTGTTCAGCATGCTTGCTCCTCAGAACTGATGTACAACTAGACTTGTATAACTTTTCCTTCTGCTAAAGAAACTCCAGCGTGAGGCTGGCCATGCATTGCACTTATATGAAATGCAAACAGAAGCACGGAGAAACAGCTGTTTTCCCCATATAGCAAATTCTTTAGGGAAATTTGTGCAGAAGGAAGCAGTAAATGCATCAGCAACCACTGACAAACTCTGATAATTACTGCAAGGCAAAAGAACACCTGCATGCAAGGAGTAAAAACAACACTACAGCTAATGGAAAGAAAAATGAAAGAAAAAACCCCAACTCTATGATGGGGAGTGGAAGAAAAACATCCTCCTTTTTCCTGAAGAGATCACTAGCTTGTTACTTGAGAATTTAATTCTGGCACATGCTTTTGTTGCTTGATAGCTTGTGCTTTTTTTCATTGAAATAATCTATGCTTCGCTCAGAAACAGAATCTTCCCTACCCCTTCAAAAAAAACTAACCAGGACCTGAGAAAGCTAGCTGTGGTATCCAGTGGAGTTCTTTACTACCCAGTATCCACCCTTGGGCAAGCCTATAGCGAGTCAAATTCACCTTACAGCCCATTTAAATCAAATAAGCGTTCTAGATTCATCCTAAGACAGGACATGAAAATATTATGCAAAATAGCAAGTCAAGATATACTACCATGTCATATTATCTGCCTGGATAACTTTGTAAAAGTTCACAGGACAAGAGACAGAAATATATAAAATTTCAAGTTGGAAGGTTTGAGTAAGCCAGCTGATCGGAAATCTTACAACATTTTTCTCAGAAAAATACTTAAGCTTTCCAGTTGTAAGTTGGTTAGGGGAAAAAAACGTCCAACTTACTTAGCTGATATGCTTCTGCTTTGTCTTTCACAAAGAAAATTGAGCCAATGGACACAAAAGGGATTATTCTGGATGTGAGCTGTTGTGGCAACTATGGGTTTTTGTCATTTCCAACTGCTGTTAGCCACCCCACCCACCCCAAAATACTTTTGCTTAGTGCTTAGTTTTTCTTAAATATTTCTATGATTGTAGTTTTTGGCTTTTCTGGTGGGTTTTTTGTTCTGTTTGTTTTGTTTTGCTTTGGTCGGTTGGTTGTTTTTTTTAAAGAGGTCCATAAAGAGGAAGTACTTTTGGAGAGAGGTTCAAAATCATCAGTACTTTTTCATGTTTTGCATCACTGTGAACTTTACAGAACCAGACTGTGACTACAGTCAACCTACGTCTACTTTAGGCTTTCTAAGATTCTATTCCCTACATATGGGGGGTTTTTTTCCACTTTTAAAATAGTTCTAAAATCAGAATGTTATACTGGAGATACTTTAGGAAGTAGATATATCTAATGTTTATGATCCAGACAAAGTAAACCATAACGACTAATAATTTGTAAAGCACAGAAATAAGTCACGTGAAGACACAAAAAACAGAAAAAGCAATCATGTTCATAGCTATAACATAAATTCCACATTCTGCAAACCTGATTCAGAGAGAATAGTGATGATAGTACCAATTTTACCAGTCAACGGAGTCTTAATACTTCATAACAGTTTTTGGGTTTTTTTTTAATCAGGGGGTATTTTCCTTCCTTGAGAGAAAAAATAATGCATAATATTCATTTTAGGCTGCCCTCAGAATCTTACACGTTTAAGATTATTTGCACCTCTTTTACACAGACAACACTCAGTTTGGAATTTTAATTTCCATAAGCCAGAGATGGGACACTGATATCACCTCATGGGCTCTGAAAACCAAGGGAAAAAATTAGATTTTCTGACAGCCAAGTAACTGTTTTTCTTGTCTTTGCCTGTTTATATTGGTAGCTCTTCTGCTTGTTTCCCAGTACGTAGAGACTATCTGCAAAAACTGAAAGCTGATCTTAGTTCCTAGGCACTGCTGTAGAAAGCATGTTTATCACTCTTGCAAACATCAGCTATACTTTTTTAAGCTACAACTCAACTACATGCTCCAGGATCATGTGAATGCTAACATGGGTGATCGGTGTCATGTCTGTGATGACCTTCAGCTCAGGACCCACAGATTTTCTTATCACACTACCTAGTACAAGTGCGTACAAACTCAAGGAAAGGTGAAGCTCCAACACGGATGGGGAAAGCAGCAGGAAGAAACACATACATTTTATAAAACACGCAAATACACGTTAAGAAGTTCATCACAAATTTGCATGAGTAGGAAAGTTAATTCTAATAAACACACTAATATGGGTTTTTTTCTGATACAATTTTAGGATGAAGTTCTCTTTATTTCAAATTCCTTGCAAATTTTTTTATCTACTGTTGAATTGTCATTCACTCTCCCATCCTTTTCACAGTTCCTTGCTACTGTCCAGAAACTACACCAACGTTAAGTTTCTGAACAGAGAATTAAAGTGTGCATGGCATTTTTTGGTAAAGCCTGTATTTAATCATTTGTGTTCAATACGATTTGTTTTAATCAGTTCTTTAATGGCAGTTTGTTTAATGTACTCAGCACAGCTTACTTTCAAGAAAGTGGAATGAGAAACTGAGCACAGTATTGATTATGTTGATTAATAGTGGTGGTGATTAATATCTTTCTTGCAACTCTCAAAGTCACTCCAGATGCAAATATACTTAGTCAGGCTCTTCTGCCCAGGCATCTTGTTGTTTGTGTTAAACTCTCCCTAGTCATCTTCTCCTGTGCTTTGACTCTTTCCAAAAAATACTAGGTTGTGATACAGTCTTCAGGGCAAAAAAAGGCAATACAGTGGTGGCAGATGAGAACGAATGCACAGAGTGTGGGCAAAGAGGATTTCTCCCTATTAGAGATAAATGCAACTCTCCTTAGTAAAGACAAACCCCAAATCCCTCAAATGTTCTACTCCTCAGTGGCTACATGTCTGGAAAGTGAGTTTGCAGATGTTCAGCAAAACCTGAGTAAAACACAACTGACATCTTTGGCAATTCATTTCGCGGCGGGGGGGCGGGGACGACGGGGGGACGGAAATCAATCAAAGAATTTATTTAAAAAAAGCTGAACTAAGCAACGTGTACAGCCAGAATACGGCTCAAAACTCCGTGACCAGTCAAACACTCCCGGGCACCCTGCATTGAATACTGAGATTCATAGGCTGCTCTAAGCACTGAGGGCTTTAGGAAATGAACACTAATCCTGTTTTTTAAATCATTTTCAGACAAACATCAACATGTTTGGAAGGAAGGACAAAGATTTTGCTGTACTTCTTTTATTTCTTATTTGTCTAATGTTAAATACAGGGCCTCAGGGATACTCTGTAACTGCATATTGCATAAACTCCTAATGGGGCCTTTGAGTGGGATTGCTGCTAAGAGGCTGAGTAGTCTTCTCTCCGCTTCTTCCACTTGGACAAACATTAAAATAGTTGATTCTAGATGCCAGCATAGACAGTATATGTGCATTAAACATATAGGCAATACATTTCTAAATAAAAAATGAGTGCTCGGACAAGACATCTGTAATTCAGGAAGAGCTTTTTACTACACACCGTTATCTGAATAAATCAGGAAAGAAACCCAGCACATGTATTTTTTAAAATTTAAAAGAGATAACACAGAAAACAAGAGTGGAAAGTGAATTAGATTACTGGAGTGGTTAAAGGACAGCAAGAAAACGTACAAGGAGGTGTTTCTACGCAATTTCTTGGTGTTCTCTTCAGTGAAAGAATGCAATTCCAGATCCCAAAGCACCTGAGGAGGCCCTGAAGCTAAGATCAAACCCCAGTGGAATAAGATAAATTATACGCATCAAACTGAAAACTGCATAAGCAAGGAAACCAAGGGACAGGTATCAAGGGAATACCCCTTGTTAGAAGAGTAGCAGAACATGACTTCATACAAACACAGGAACAGAGACTATCTCAGTCCTGTGATGTTTATTCTTCCAGCAATAGACAACAGTTTATTTAGAGAACACCATACTTTCTTCACTAGTTAGGGAGCACATTTGTTTACTATATACCAAGACTTCATCAGAAAGCTATATGAAGGTACACATGAAACCTTACGATCATTTTATCTGCTGTGTCACCTCAGTGGGGAAGCTCATTTAGTCCTGGCCACAAATCAAAGAGGTTCATTAGGAACATCCAGCAGAGATTTATCACAATTTATCTACTGTTCATGACCAACTGGATTGCCTTCTGTGAAGTGACTAGCTTAGTTGATCTCATTTACTATGACCTCAGCAAGGTTTTTCAGGCGGCCTCCAATAGCATTCTACCAGCCAAACTGAAAAGGCTTCAAGGTGGGTGGAAACCACAAGCAGTGGCACCAGCCTAAAGCCAAGAGGCTGCAGAAAGCAGCTTTTCAGGAAAGGACCCAGGGCCCTGGTGGACACCGATCCGACCATGGATGAAAGCCACCCGCACCCTCAGCTGCATCAGGGAGAGAGTAAGCAGCAGGGAAGTGCTTCTTCCCTTCTTTTTGGCACCTGTGAAACCTCACATGGAGGACTGTGTCCAGTCTGGGGCTCTGCAGTACAAGAAAGACACTAGCAAATGGAACAAGTCCCATTTGTGACTTGCCACAACCCAAGGCCAATGACACTTTAAGGGGCTGGATTATATGACATTGAGGAGCTGCTGAGAAAGCTGGGATTTTTCAGCCTGAAGGAAAGAACATTAAGGGTCTCTGTTTTTAGGGATCTAAGAGCAGCCTTCCACTACCAGGGTGCTCATAGAGAACACGGAGCAAAATTTTTCTTGGATACACACAGCGTATCCAAGTGTATCCACAGGACAACAGGCAAAGAACAAGTTACGGCAAGAAAAATTCTGACTAGGCACAAGAAATTACTTAGACATATAGTTTTACATTAAAGTTCACCATAAGAGAGGTTAAGCGCTGGAACAGCATGCCCAGAGAGACTGTGAAAGCCCATCCTTGGGAACATCCACAACTTGAGTGGACAAGGTTCTCCACAACTTGATCTGATTTCTTAGTTAGTTCTGATTTCAGCAGAGGTCCCTTCCAACCTCAAATGTTTGATGATTCTGGTTCTAAGACTTGAAAATGCTCAGAAGTTCAGCCTTAGCAAGGTTATTTATTTATCTGGTAAAGAAGAAAACATGTAGATTCAGGACTGCTATCATTCCTTTCCATAGTTCTAAGAAATTTCAGGATTTTTCATTACCGAAAGTGTATATTGGAGAAGATTGGTGAATAAGAACATTGTCATTGTTTTCATACTAGAGATTTATCACAGACTGATTGACTAAAATGCTTCTTAAGGGTTTAGAAACCACCTTGTACTCTCACATTACAGTACGTACATGACTATTTCTGGAATGAGTTACTAAAACAGTTAAAAAACAAAAATAAATATACTATGTTCTAACTACAAGGTTACAGTTTCTCCAACCATATATTTGTATTTTTACAACTGATAATTTTTTTTCCATGGTATTAGAAAGATTGGAATAATGGAAGACTATGTTTTTCCAGAAAATCCCACCAGATTTCTAGGTGACTTTTTTCCATGTGAAATTTGACTCATTTCCAAAACTGATATTACCCATATCTTTGCAGGTAGGACAATCTGTTTTTCTATACCTTACAACTATGATTATCATATGAACTAGTCATGAGAGAGAAAACCAGAACAATTAATCAAAACACCAGCTGATTAACTGACAAATACCTTCTGTTGCAAACCTCATTCCAAAAAAATCTAACCTTGAGGGAAATATGTGAGAAGTGCACTTACTGCATTCTACTGTCTCACACGTGCTCACAATAAACCAAGATTAATGTTATTTTTTACCTTTTTTAACTACAGAGAAGTGAGTTGAATCCCTCTGGTAGCTAAATTAACACTTCCATTTTTTTGCTTTTTGATTTTTAATGAGGATGCATACTGAGATGTACAAATTACCATTCCAAATGTCTCCCTTAACTTTTACCTTTATTTTCTCTTCCAAAATCTGCGTTTTAAAAGTTTTCTCATGAACTTTTTCTCTATCCTTATGGCTCAACATCATACTAGATGGTAAGTAGATTTTAAGTTTAGTGATACAGTGAGTAAATTTTCAGTATAACAAATTCTTCATAAGTTTATTTCTGTAAAGAGATAAACACATTCTATCTTTAGACATGGACATCAGGGAGCTTTGTGAAAATTCTAGTTAAAAAATAGAAGGAAAAATGAGGCAAGACGGATATTTTTACAAGCATCATTTTCATTAACTGTGAGATTTTGTTAAGTGGTTAAATCTGGTTCTAATATTTCTAATTTTAGAACTAGATTACATTATTATTTAACTGTATGCAATCCCAGTTACCTTAATTGCTTCTATAGACTGTTTCTGTACTGAGGTGGTTACAACGTACCAAGGTTAACCAGGTTTGGGAATCTGTAAATGTATTTCATTTTTTACGAAACACATCATGGTTTTGTGTTTTTATGTATTTATTCCTTTATTAATAAGTGTTATAACAGTGTAGATACCAAAGTCTTGAAAGTGTTACAAATTAACACAACTCAACTGTGTCATCTTCGGCTTCAGTTTTACCTGTTTACTGTGGCTCAGCCTATGATTAACAGAGCCAATCCTTGCTTGAAGCCTGAAAGCTACTCTTTATTAATTTCCACTTTCATGCCACGTACTGTAGACCATCATATAGCCTGGAGCGCACTCCTCCTCTCCTCTTTAGCTTAGCCAGAAAGTTCAATTTAAAAAATAACTATAAAAGAAACTAGGAGAAGGACAGAAAATAAAATAATACCTGTAGAAAGTAATGAAAGAACACACGAAATGAAAGACGTGATAAGGGTAACAAGAAAAATGTATTGAGAACAATCCTTTTCCTAAGTTGAAAGTCTAGTAGTTATTCGTGGCAGGAGTCGCAACACTGCCTAAGAGTTCTATCACGTAACTTTGCTTCGTCAACATCCCATGTAAGATGCAAATAGTATTTTTAAATTAGGAATGTAGAGAACATCTTAAGCCAGCCCAGTAAGATATAAATATCTAAAGGGCAGGTGTCAAGAGGATGATGGCAAACTCTTTTCAGTGGTGCCCAGTGACAGGACAAGGTTCATCGGGCACAACCTGGAACACAGGAAATCCCATCTCAACACGAGGAAAAACTTCTTTCCTTTGAGGGTGCCAGAGCACTGGAAGAGGCTGCCCAGAGAGGTGGTGGAGTCTCCTTCACTGGAGATATTCAAAACCCGCCTGGACATGTTCCTGTCCAGACTGCTCTGGGTGAACCTGGTTTGGCAGGGAGGTTGGACCGGATGATCTCTGAAGGTCCCTTCCAACCCCGACCATCCTGACATTCTGTGATCTAGTGCTTACATCCTGGCTCCCAGGTGTAGGTGTGCTAATGGGAGGACATTGCCCATGCAGAAGATAATGATTCCCCCTGTCAGGTGACCTGAGCACGGTGCAGGGATGTGCCACACCGCACACAGCACTGGCCACAGCACAAACTCCACCAGCTATTCATACCCAGGGAGCCTGCCGGCAGCTCCCTCTTGGCACCAGCAATTACGCCATCTGTCTGTGCTTATCTTGATGTGAAGCAGCATGTTCTCATATGAACATTTGCTTGGCAGTAGAAATGGTGCATAGAATTACTCACTGCTAGGAAAATCCTATACGAGCGCTGAAGGCGGGATCTGCAGTGTGTTTTGCCCATCGGTCCATCTGAAGGGTTGTAAAAATACCTACACTGTGCTCTTTTCCCTTCTAGTGTTAGCACCAATAAATGGTATTTTTATTCAATGCTTTATGGAGTCCGAGTGCTTTTTGTACTGAAATCCATAATAAGCAGTAGCCCTGTTGCATTACACCAGGCTAGCATTATCGTCACTGACCTAATGTTTTGAAAATTAAAATGAAGAAAATAAAGCAAAAACCAAAACAAATTAAAACAACAACAGAAAAAGGAAAAAAACAAAAAGCACGGTGAATTCCTGCCTTTCAGACGCACTTTACATTGCTCATAGAGAAATCAGTGCCTTGGCTCACTGAAAGCAGAAATCAGTCTAGACTGAAAAGAATGAATTCAAGAAAGTCACATCTGAAAACTTCTTTTGGTCCTATTTAAAAAAAAAAAAAAAACAAAACCAAACTTATTTCCAGTTTCTTCTTAATATCTACTAATATCTACAATGACAGTGCCTTTGGATATCATCTCTTCTATGTAACTGTTTTTCTGAACCTGTCATTTATAAATAGGAAGAATCCTTAAACTGATGTCTATCAGTCCTCATGTGCTTCATATTATTGTCATCGTTTTCCTTCTTTAGGGTATACAACTAAAGTCAAAGTTGACACTGAAACTAGATTGTTAGCTTTCCCAAGATTTTATTTTTAGTTTATGGTTCTTTGGCTGTCGTTTTGAGGGGTGGGGTGAATGTTGGGGAGAGACAGTAACTGAGCTTCTCTTATTTGTAACAGTATAAATATTTTTTTCCACAGTGTGGCAGCAAAGCCACAGAGGAAGAACTGACTCATCTCAAGAACTTTTTGCTAAACCAGATGAAAATTATGAATGGCTAAAGTCAGAGTACATAGACTCCTTGTCTTCAGTGAACTGTATTCTATTTGGAAGACTAAAGCTCTGCTCTAGAATTCCGAATCACTGCAGGGTCCTTTTTCTTACTTTGCCACAGTTATTTATTATTTTAATGGTCCTTTTTTCCATAATAAAAGCCTTGAAATACAAAACAGTTCACAAAAACTGTGAATGCTGTTTTGCTGTCTCATACAACCACGCTGCAGGCCCACTGGCAAAAATGTGAAAGAAACCATCATCTGTTAATGCCTGATAGGAAGAATTTAGGAACATGCAGGCAGGCAGTTAAGTGTCCTGCAGTTCAGCAAATGCATCAGATATGGAAATGGCACAGCGCATTCAAAGGCAAATTACGTTGTTTTTTTAACTTCCCAATGTCATGTCCGTGTGTGTGTGCGCGCGCAAATGAGCAAGAGAGAAGGCAAACGTAATGAAATCTAATTCCTGGAGAATTATATGAGACAAAACATTTAAAGCCCCACTCTGTAATCCTCCAGACTGAGAATCCCCACACAAAAAAGCAAAAATCACGACCACATTTCTGTGATCTATGACTGCAGCAATGTTCTAGCCCGGTTTTCCATCTCATTTGAACGAAATTAAGGACCTGAGCATTCTTCATTCCTTCCACTCTCCACCCCTACTTACTAGGTACTACTTTTCTTCTCATCAGGTTAAGGCTGTGTAATTTTGAACACATCTATTTTGATCGTCAGTTGACTTTTTACCTTTTCATAACGCTATTTATTTTTCAACGCCTGAAGTCAAAGGGTGAAATTCTTTCTTAGACATAGGGATCTCAGTTTCTTAAAGAAGATCGTTGCTATTTTGGCAAAGGTAATAATTTTTTTTTTTCCCATGAAAATTAGTTATTCGTTTCAGTATGTTTTGAGACAATCCATCAAGGAAAAGACTTTGTATAGTCATGAAAGTAATCAAAGATTCAATTATGGCTATACCAACTAAGCAAGCTAAGCAGTATGGTTGATTTATTTTCTGCAACAGACCACAGAAAAACAATTACACTTTAGGAAATAACGTCTAATGTGAAAATGACTTAAAACGTATTAGTCTCTGCATTATAATCAGTTAATTAAAAGTATTATTTTAGATGTAGTTTATCCTATGTGACATCTAGGATATGGATTATTTAGGCATCTGGCTAAACCTACCTCTACAGTGTTAACTGAATAATTAAATTACTGGAGGATCTCTTAAAATAGGTGTGCTCAATATGAACACACATGTAGGTACTGTCATATGCATCAGTTGGTATTCCTAAGTATGAATCTAAATCTTATTACGCTAAATTTGGATTTACAGAAATTCAGACAAGCCAAAAGGGACACGGTGTGTGACATTAGAGAGGTTCGTTTCCCATCTGGGACTTGCTGACTCATGATTTAAATACACATTGATAAATTACTTCTGGGGAAGAGTCTAATGGTGTGTATCAAACAGAAGAAGCTATTAAATTCTAATATTTAAAACTGTGGGAGGAAATAAATATTTGGCTACACTCAAAACAGTCTTTAAAAAATGGGGAGGATTTTTTTTAATTAAAAACATAGCAACTTCCGTCAACTTTTAATCTCAGCAATGGATGTAAACAGCAAATGACCCACAACATAAATCTTTTAGGAATTATTCTCATATTCTGGCAAATCAATACTGACTTCCTGCCTTGCCAACCTCCTTTATCTTTGATAATGGAACAAGGTTGTTTTATCAGTATAAATCAGATTTATCCATGCTTTGCTATGAATAACTTTAAGTCCATTTACTATGAAACTACTGCTACAAGGTCATCCATAATCAGCTTGTAACTTCAATATATTATAAAACATTTCAAATTAATTTCAGAAACATTTAACGAAAGAGGTTAAAGGAACAGAGCATGGTAGCTGCCTGCGTGGTGCCTGCAGCCATGACATGACCTGTGGATTTTAGAGCAAGGTATTATCTACGTTCAAGGGCTCGTTATTAATGTCAGAAGTTCATAGTCATTTGGCATAATGTGAAATGGACATTTTTAGCTAATGCTTTTTAGGTTTAGTGTAGGTTAAATATTCTACTCTATTAAATCTCTGAATTTAACAGGAATAAGGAAGAATATATAGCCAATACTTTGTAAAAATACCACTGATAGCTCCCCTACTGCTTTCTGAAGAGAGTTGTAATGATGCAACTATAGAACTGCACACTTAAACTTGTGCTGTCCAACATCCATGCATACAAACACACAAGTATACCTGCTAGATACTTTTTTTTTACAATCAGAATCTGAATTGTCGTGTTATTTCCTGAGTCTACTAAATACTGCTTAATTTTGCTTAACTAAAGGAGGCTGTAGTCTTTTATGAACTCCTGCAGGTACAGGAGTGCTCCAAAAGTATGTAAAAGGAAATTTATAAAAGGATATTTATTATCGCTATGCAAAAGTTCTATTACAGAAATAGACTGTAATTAATTAGAAATTAAAAAATACCCCCACAGAAATTTAAAAATACCCCCAAAATCACTGTTTCAGTAGGATTAACTAGGTCGGTCGCTTGGCTGATTATCAAGTAGTCACCATGTATGGCCACTGAAATGGAAACGGCTTGAACTTAATTAGAAGTTGGAATAAGCTTGAGTCAAAATTGGACTTCTGTTTGGCTTAAAACCATGTAACAGCATCTGTTCTTGCTACTGCTTTCAGCGTCCATTCTCCAGCAAGGCAAACTAAAGCTAGTATTCAAATAAACCAAGGCACATACCCAAAGCATCGCAAGTGCATTAGGAAAGTGATCTAACTTACCTCATGGAGCTCCACGCTGCTGCAATTGGTTAGTTTAAAGTTGAGTCAGCTATTTTTACACTATAATGCAGTCATCAGGACAAACATTCTTAAATATCCCCGCATTGTCTTTAACCAAGTTGTCCCTTCTTATGCTCCAGATGAGTACCGGTGAACCCATCCATTACAACCAAGCACATGGACTGACGAGTCCTTCCTTGCCACACTGGGAAATATGACCACAGAGTTCTCCCTATTTAATAGATTATCTTCACTTCCAAATCATTAACAATCAATTTAAAAACACACATATAGATATAAGAATCAGGTTTTGGGGTTTAGGACAGGCCTAAATTCCTACTTTTCTTCCCATCCTCTCCAAATTTCCCTATTACTTAACTTCAGGATAGGAAAGGTCATGAAAAAAAAAATTATAAATTGAAGTCACTTCATGAAAAATGGGTTTAGCTTGCATGAGAAAGAATTAAAGTCTACCTCAGAGAAAAGCAATTAACAGAATTCCAGGATCTTGCGAAAGACTATAATTCATATATACACACACACATATATATATATAACTTGTGTGTGTATGTGTTTGCACACAAACACAGAACGCAATCTTCTTTTATTGGTTGATACTGCCTCCAGAAACAAGTTTTCAATAAACCCACACTGCTATAGTTTATAGGGTTATTCTAATTGTCTAACCAGTTTCACAACATGCAAAATAAACTAAGGAATGGCACAGAGATAAAAAATAAAAATGTTTTGAGAGCATTACAGATATTTTTCAACACAAAGCTAGAGTTCATTAAGTAATATTTCCCTATTAGTCTATGAATTTACATTATTATACTTACATATACGTACTCGATATACTTTAACAATGCAATAATATTTTTATGTTACATGGGTTTAAAAGACTGCGAAGCCACGATTTTTGTCTGATAGACAGTGTCTCTACTTACTTGTCTTTAAGTGCATAGTTAGACCATCTTCACGAAAGGAATGAGACCGTGTTCTTTTAACCCAGTTTAGTTAGTTGCCCTGCCTTTTTTTCTATACACCCTCATGGTACGCAATGGATCCAAACCCATCATTCCACGTGGCCTTTCCCACAGTTCTCATCACCACCATGTTCAACATGCATGAGTCAAACACTGAACTGTACTTAACTACAACTGAGGGAGCAGTAAGTAGTGAAACTTTCTAAAAAGATAAAAGATTTTCCTTCTCTTTCTCCATAACTGAAGTAAGGGGCGGTTACTTTACTAGATTTTGCAAAACAGTTCTCAGAGTTTACCCCGATCTCTTCATTTTGCTTATTGTTATCCTCTTTAATTAATCCTGGGTTAGCATATTTTACATTCACTTACTCCAAATGGACTGCAGCGAAAATATGAAAAACAATCAGCATCTAAACAGATGTGCAGAAACAAAGGCATTTCTGGAGCCTAACCGTCCCCTTTCCCAGCCATAGACATAATAAGACAGTTGTTCTGAAGAAGCATCTTTTAAATTCAAGAGAAATGTGGGGTCCTGCAGAATAAAAAGCAAAAAAGTCAGGAGCGAGCTGGTGGAGGTATTTGTAAGATTCAACATTTTTAGCTCCATCTCCCTGCTCTGGCTGTTTCTGCTACTCGCCACATTAGAAAAATAGGTCTGACAAGGCAAATCCGTGCATCACTTGACGAAAATAGACCGTTTTCATGTATTTTTATCACATTTTATTCACTGAAAAGTTAAAAAGTTCTGGCTAAGTTATTATCCAGAAAGAAGTCATTAAAAATTAGGAAGCATTTTTAGAAATGTAGGTCCAGAAATGTCCTTAGACATATCCAGCAAAATTAATGCCATTACTCCTGAATAACAAAATATTTATGTACATCTGTAGTTACAGAGATGCTACTGTGTAGAAAACTAGAACACGACCTTCAAATGCATCAGTTTATTCATGGCAGCATCTTTTTCCTACGTGGTTAAAAACTTTCCACTTTCTTACGGATGCTTAAACTACTTCATATTTACCAAAGGGATAAGAGCACACAAAGGGGAAATTACAATGTTTACTAATTTTACGGTATCTTACATCTTAGTAAAATGTAATGAGCCCTGTCTTTGTTTCCGTAACAGCAAATTAACAGCGATCACTTCAAGAAATAAAGGTATGTGTTAATCTTTAATTAATAGAACAACTAAGTTCATGGAAGCCAGGAATATGCAGGGGTTTGGTGAACTTGGAGGGGAAAAAAGGTACTACTAGTACACTGGAAAACAAAAGAATGAGTATGCCAAGCATTAATACCTTCACACTCAAAGAGCAAACCAAGTATAGAAGAAATTAAGTAGTGTGCTACAGATCTACCAAGACTTTTGAAAGATTCAGAGTACGTATGGAAAAACACACAGTTTTGGCAGAAGACAATTTGGTGCTGCAGTGTGGTCTCCAGCTGAAGGTAAAGGGATCCTTATGCCTTGGCAGTGAAGCACCACATGGCCAGGATGAACCACACAGTGCAGACGCTACAGTTTCTCCTTGTCATGTTACAAGACAGCTACAGACCTACAGGATTTTATTACAAAACAGGTATTCATCTCAACACGGGCTGCCCAGACACACTCTGGCACATCAGCACCTCCCCTGCTGCCCATCCACCTCACGATGAAAGTATCTGTGTTTTGATCCCATGGCAGGTGTGCATCCAGCCACGTGAAGAAAGGCCCCCCTAGGAAAAAGGGCATCCAGCCCTGTCCTTTGTCACCATCTTCTCCAGTGGGTGCAAACCTGATGCGGACAACCCATCTGTCTCCTCCCAAGCGTAATAGGCAAGCTACTTCCATTCTGTGCTAAGAAGGAATATCAAAGGGGACATATAAAGCATGTGCCGTTCCAATAACAGAATGGTTTCACCAGAAGTGGCATATTCAGCTATTCAATATTCATTCTAGTTTACGATGGTTTAGCTCCCAAATACCTGTATTCCTTTATGAATACTACTGCATATTTGTGAAAATAACTAAGCGGCGATTGTCCTTAAAACCTCCCTCTCGGAAAATCATGGGCTTTTTCTGCAGAAATTCATTGCTAACCCACACTCATTTTCTTCTTCCCAGCTTCTTCTGACACTCAGAGAAGATGACCATTTGACACTGGCTCTGGAAAGCGCAGACCTTCGTTTGAGGCAAAGGAGCGCAGAGCACTCCGCTGCTTTACGGCGTTGTTGTCTAGTGCTGATCACAGCGCTGTCAAAAAAGTGCTTTATTTATAGCAGGCTGCTGAGTCTGTCTGAAATTATTCGTATCTCACAAATTATGCTTCATGACTAGCTTTGTTATGGGAAAACATGTCTGCATAATTGATAGCAGAATACAGGAAGGTGCTAACAACTATCAATTTCTGTTGTCAAAAAGCAGCCGAAGCTGAAATGTGCTGCTTCATGTACTGGCAAGATTATCTGATACATACATAAAATTGTCTAAAATCCTATCATTTGGAACCAATTTTATACTTTTTTTAAAAAAAAATATGGAATAAAACGCGATCTACTACTCATATTAGACTTTACCCCAAAGTTTCAGAATTTGGTTCTAATTGTGTATTAAGAGGAAAGATATGAGACTTTCAAATGTAAAACATTTATCAAATAGAGGATACAGTTAGAAATACAATACCATAATGTAAGTGGTAGAAGAAATTAAACTATTTCTTGCTTTTCTCCAATGAGTGTTTAAATACCGGATATTTCAAACTCAATTTTTCACATAATGAATACTTCTTTAATAGTAGGGACTAACCAGTCACTTCATCTTTTGCTGCAAAGATACAGGAAACTTGCTTTTTGAATTATTAAATACCTTTTGAATGCAGCTACGGTTCACAGATCTGACAGTCTGATGAATCTCATGACTATATTGCATTACCGAAAGACTAAAGAACCTTGGCAGCTTGATAAAAAATTAATTTCTCTCTCTACCAAGCAGAAGGATAAAATCTGGCAAAAATTAGATAAATCGGTATTTATTAACGTTCCATTTTTTCACATGGATCTTTAGTATTCCGCAACAATTAGTAACCCCTAAAATCTAAGCTAAAAACTGCTTTTCTCGCTGGATTATGAATTTAAAAATTAATCTATATTAATGACTGTAAGTTATCTCTAAACTTGTGTAACAGGAAAGCATATGATAAAAAAGCCTTAATTTCATAATTCCAACAACTTTAAAAAATGTTTTCACAGTTTATACCAGAGAGGAATTTTCTGACAATTTTTACTGAGATAATTACTGTTCTTCCCAAAATAACAATTATTTATTTTAGTGGAAGCATTGTAAATGCAGTTTCTACACTGCAAATGGACCCGCCAGTATGGCCACTGCTCAAAAGATTAAATGTGTACTTTCTCTGTTTTGAAATAAAATTCCATGTAATGGGCTTAAGAAACTTCTGCAATATGTGTGTCTGTGCCTGAAACAACATGCAGGTCTTTCTGTGATTATGTAGCATAATTCAAGCCCCACTTACTATTTAACCTTACCACCTATGGTAGAAGGGTTTCTCTGGCAGGGGCTCTAGCCTCATTTCTCCAGTCCCTTCAGGGTTTCTTTTCTGCTACGAGACGGAGAAGACCTTCTGATTCCTCTGTCCCTCCATGCAGGATTGCAGCTGCTCCCGTTAACTTCACTTTTCACTTGCCAGGTAGAGTCTTTTATTTACCTGGAATATTCTTTTTTGTTGTTGTTCATTTAGCTAATCCTAACAGAGCAAAAAGCCTTATTTATCAAAACTAAGGGTGCTTCCAAGGACAAAGACGATCTTACGGTGGATGATGAGTGGATCAGAAGCCGAAAAATATGTGGGCACTTGACAATTTTAAATTGGATGTGAGGACACAAGTCAGGGTAGTAGGAGTCAATGACAGTATCATTGAAAAAAGGCAAGGAAAAGAAAAATAAGGAAAAAAAAGTAAAATCAAAGAAAAATTAAATCAAGACAAGCAAGCGTTTGAAATGCAGAGCTTACTGTCCAGGTTTCATTTTTACTGAGAATAGACATTTTTATCAATATGTGATAGAAGTTCATGTTAGTATCATACTAAATTTTTGGTCTTACCCGAAGCATGTACTCATTAGGAAAGGACAAAACAGCTGAGGAAACATTTGTAGATGCCTTATAGCTTTGGAAGGAGTCTATAAATACTGTACAGAGCTGAGGTGAAGGTACACAATCATTTCACAGTTGACACAGCTGGAAACACTGCTGCCACCTTAAGTGAATACCAAAATAACTGAGGTGGTCAGGGTGTTTACATGTGCAAGACACAGGAGAGAAGCAGAAAGGAAGAAAGAACAGAAAAAAAGAACAAGCCAACCAGTCAGCTGACCGTTTGGTCACGTAGAGACCCAAAAGATTTAGACAAGCAGATAAGAACTAAGAAATTTCTTTCCCCACAAGGGGAAACCTTGTTGGCAGGACAGCTGAAAACCTGTGCCCGATGCATTAAGAGAGCTCTGGCACCTTCCTTTAGATGAACAACGTGTTTGTGTACATCTGATGTTCCCTTTGGGAGAGTGTTTCTTCAGATTACCATTTAGGTTCTACTCAGTTTTCAGACTCAGAAAATTTGCAGGAAATCATGAATTTTTGATGTATGAAAAGGTACAAAGATCTACAAAAATGACTTTTTGATCAGGAAAGAAAAGTTCAAAGACATAACTAGAGGCTGTGATAAGGACAGAGCCAGACCTCTTGGGTTAGAACCAAATACATGCAAATGTTACATGGTGTTCAAAAGAAAAACCTACTTTGCAAAAACTTAACCTCACACAGTATGGCCAAGTAACAGCTAAGCTGGCACTGTCACTGACAGGAACAGCAAAAAAAAGGTCCTAATTTACCTAAGTTAGATGGCCATATCGGTTACCTGATAGTAGTACAGAGATGTCCTGATAGTTGCAATGCTTGCTGAAGACTGAAAGTATTTGACTGAATTAGTCAAAGTCTTCAAGCACCATGACTAAGTTTCCTTGGCACGCAGAAAGAATGGCATGGCAACCTGGTGAACACGAGAGGGACCTATATGGGCTACAACTACAGCAGAAAGAAAGAAGAATGAGACATTAATTCACAAGTGAAGCCATAACCAGCATGGCAGAGCTTTGTGAGGCAACTCACAGGACTGGAATATTGGTGTGGAACAACTTGCTTGTTTAGCAAGCTCTCTCAATGGAATAGAAGTGCAAATGTGCTTAGTTTCAAGAACACGTATAAATGCTATAATAAACAGATTTTTAAAAGTTTGTTGAAAATCTTGGAGAGTAGGTGCAAAGAAAAAGAGGAAAAGACTAGACATACTAAACTGAGACAGAAAGTGAGGACGACTACATCTTTTTCTCTGGGGTGTGTGTGTTGTTTTTTGTGAATAAGAAACTTTAAAAGCATCTAAAGGAGATGTGACAGAGACTTTGAATACTTAGGTACCACGTGAGAAAACTAAGACTTAACTTGTCAAGATGCTACGTTGGATGCAAATTGACATTTCAGAGTGAAGAAGTTACCATGGTTATTTTAAGTTTGGTGCTATCTAACAGGAAAGTATGGATTAACAATATGAAGAGAGGTCTTGTGGTGAAAGTAGTCACAAACGGATTTATTAGTAAAATCAACATACAACAGCTACAGAAATAAAACAGAAACATTCTCCCATCACACCGCCACCATCGAAATCAAGAGATTTCATCAAACTTTGGAAACTGGTTAAAGGTCACTTTGAAAAATTACTTGATAAACATGTGCAGGTATGCTCACAGTTTATGCAGGAAGATTACATTAAATGAACAAATTGTCCCAAATAAAGGAAAGAATAGGCCATTAAACTTGGAAATCGTCAATGATTGGCTGTCAAAAAGTACTCACACAAAAAAGGAAAGCAAGGTCATATAAGAAAGGAGGAATATAGAGGAAAAGGATATACAACAGAAAAACCTGAAGTACAAAATGAGTTTCAAATTGCAACAGAGAAAAGGAACAACAAGAAGAATTTTTAAACACCTGATAAATAATAAAAAAAAAAAAGAAAACAAGCAGCTCAGCAGTAACAGAAAAGGAGAGAAAACAGGGGAGGGAAAGGTGAAACTTAACTATCTAATACCTCCTTCACTTCAGCTTTCACAAAATGTTAAATCTTGACAAGAGATTCAAGACCACTTAAAGAAAAAAAAATGGATTGCAAGGCAAAGTATGCAAAGAATACATTAAAGAATATTTAGATAAGATAAATGTATTCAAATTGGCTGGGCCTTATTAAATTCACCTTAGAGAAACCAGACAGTGATTTCTGAATCATTAACAATTATCTTTATGAGCTTCTGGAGGACAGGGGAGGTCCCAGCGGACTGGAGAAGGGCAAATATAGCATCTGTCTCTTAAGGAGGAGAAAAGGGAGGACTGATAGAATGACAGACCAATCAGCCTAATTTTGATTTCTGGAAAGATTATTAGTAACTATTAGACAAATGCTGACAGAATAGGTCAGAACAGACCTCTCTTATTACAAACTGTAATCCTGAAAAGAAAAAACATCCACACAAACCAAAAATACCCAAAATGTTTGTTTGTCAAACCAGTACAAAAACGAATTTTTTGATAGAGTAGGTAACCTGGTGGAGTACAGAAGGTATGGCAGTTCACAAAATACACAAGTAAAGCATGTATTTCTGGTATTTGTGTGCCAAGAGAGATAGACAAGGTCAATTCTATAATAGCCTTCAACAGAGATCATGTCTACAGGAATATAGTCATAATGTAAGAGAAGATACTTTTAAAGCTGACCCAGGAGAATTACTGTAATTGCAAAGGAGAGGCAGAACTTACAGAATAATGGGGTTTCCCCCAATAATGACCAAAGTTTTGTAAACTGATTTCAAGTCCAAGAGTAATATAGCAGTTACATATTCTCTGCAGGCCACATAGGGCTAGATTACGCTGTTCTAATACATTCAACAAAACTGTAAAGGTTGGAAAGAAACCTTTGGTAATAGTCTGGTCCAGCCTCCTGCTGGAAGCAGGGCCAACTTCAAAGACAGGTCAGGCTGCTGAGGGTTTGTCCAGCCAATTTCTGAAAATCTCCCAGGATGGAGATTTCACAGTCTCTCTGTGCAACCTGCTCCAGCATCTGATCACCCTCAGAGCTGAGAAGCTTTTTGTATTATAACACAAAATTTCCCTTGCTGCAGCTTGGGCATGTACACAAGTCTTCCTCCACCTTCCCTATAACCCTTAGGTAACACAAGTTCTCCTTTTGCTTTCCCCTAGTTCAGACTGAAAAAGGCCAGCTCTCAGCTGCTCCTCAGTATCATTTAATCCAATCTCTTAAACATCTGGTTGGTCTGAGATGGACTTCTTTCAGTTTGCCAACTTCCCTGTTGTACTGCAAAACCCAAAGCTGGCCACAGATGACGAGTAGCATTTGTCCTCTACTGCCACAGAGCAGAAGGGAAGAAGTTCTGCTACAGGGGCCGATAACCTGAAACACAGAAAAAGCTAAATCTTCCTGTCTTACTAAACTTGACTGTAAGTGCTCTAGAGATGAACTTGTTTCCTACCCCACGTTCACTGATACAAGCTGGGAAATCGCTCAGTCCTACTGAGTCCCCTGAGCAGAATTATAGCTAAAGGACCAACATCGCAAATGTTTATCAATTCAACAAATGTATTTTCAACTGGTGAAGGAAATCAATATGAGTTTTAATCACTGTACTTTTCCATACACTTCTCTAGACTAGTATAGGAGAAGCCATCTTAGGTAAACTGCTGATTCTATTTTTTCCTCTTTTTCACGTTCAGAAAAGTAAAAATAACACAAAACAAAAATAGCCTCTCTCTTGTAGTGCCTCAAACAGCCCTTAGACAAAACAGTGCAGAAAACATCTAGCAAATTCCCATGTCAGTGCAAAGATGTCAAGCAAGACAAGTTCCACTTGCGAAGTTTCTCCGGCAGTAGGTTTGTTCGGAGGCAATGAGCCTTCAGTTGCCAAAGGACTGAATTCACAGTAACCTTTACACATTTATGGTTGAAGTATTAAAGCTCACAGTGCATGACTAAAGGAAAACCAACTAGTCCCTATTTTTAGACTCTGTCTCAGAGGTTCTGTCTATACTCTTCCATCTATATTTTAAACTCTTTTGGCTCCAAAATGCATGGCTTTTAGCAGAGTAACAAGCCAAGGTAAAAAAATGTCTAAACATCAGTTAATTGTGCATCTTCATATGCCAGGATTCATGTAAGCACTCTTAATACTGCACAAACCACGGACACAAGCGGTCCCCTTGTAAAATCCAAGAAATGTTCCAGGAAAGCCATAGGTATTTGGAACCTGCATGGTCTGAAAAAAACAAAACCAAAGACACGATCAATAATAGCAGTCAGCTCTACCTGTTCTCTAAAAGAGTTGCAGGCTGAAGCATTCAGTACAAGGGTCTTTTACAGAACAGAAACCAGAAAATTAATTAAATTCTTTGTGTTCACCTCCTATTACAGACTGTAGGAGTTACATTCAGGTTTAAGTTCATAGTTTCTACGGAGGGTACTCATCCCCCACTCACATGAATTCAGAGCCAGCACAGGCCAACTCTCTAACATAAGAACTTTTTGTTCTGAGCCAGGGCAAATATACCTCCAACTTAGTATCCTGTCTCCACTAGTGGCCAGAAGATGTGTGGAGAAGACTGTAAAAGAAAAATAAACACAAAGTGATAGATCCTTCAAGATATCCTTGAAGTTTTCAGGCAGGGCTTTCTGTTCCAGAGGTAAATTTCTTGCATAGTTGCCTTGTTGGATTTCTCTTCCATGCATATGTAAAACTGCTTTTTTGAATCCTTCTACGTTTTGGCCAAAAGCACTACCAGCTAATGAAGTGCTTTATAAGTTGACTATGTGCACTGTGATAGGTACATCCTCAGTACGTTCTGAATCTGCCACATGATAATTTCACTCCTCATGCTTTAATTATGAGAAACAAGGAACCTCTTTATGTCCCTTCATGCCACTCATTCTTACAACCTCCTATATCATCTCCTGCCTTCCCCCTCATTAGTCATTTTTTTCAAGGCTGAAGAGCCCTGATCTACTTAGACATGTCCTTGTACTAAACCCTGTGTATATCTTTGATCATCCATGCTGCCTTTCTCTGTACCCTTTCTAGCTTTATTTTGTCCTTTTTGAGACACCAGAGCAGCATACAGGATTCAAGATAAAGGCAAAAGATTCACACAGTGATATAATGATATTTGCTTTTGTTCTCTTTTCCTTTCCTAATAATTCCTAATGTCATATTTGCTTTTTTGATAGCTACTCAGCACCGAGGTGACATTTTCAGAGCACAATGTATTATAATTCATGGATCTCATCCTTGAGCGATAAAACCAACAACACAGCACACCATTGCAGACATAACGGGAAGACTGTTTTTAACATGGACATTACTTTACATTTATGTGTACTGACATTTTATCACCCATTCATTCAACACTTCTGCAATTCTTCAGTGTTGGCCTTTTGCCCAGCCCTAAGAGAAACTTCTCCCTCCTCTGCAATCCCCTTTTTCTGGGATCCTGACAGCAGCAGGATGAGATGAGATTTAGATTTAAGGAGGTCTCTGCAAAAAAACCAGTAGTTATAATCCTTTCATATAAAGCTGGAAACCTCTTTAGTTTTTCTGGTAACACGAGCTATTTTTCACCATTTGCATTTATGAATCAAAGGGTTAAAAATGGCATTTTTTTATTAAAGGCAAAAAGAAATCTCTGAAAAGGTAGATGAACAGGGTAACAGAGACATCCTTAAGCAACAATATTTCACAGCTTTTTCTTATGGAGAGTCAATTGCTATTTGAACTGTTTTCTACTCTTGTAGAATACTTTAATCAATTTTTAAGTCATACTGGGGAGCAAAGGGCTTTAAAGATCATTTGATTCATTAGTTTAATTTTGTGTGAGGTAGTCTGCTCCCCCAGTAGTCTGCTCCCCCAGCCACTCGTGTCAGCTCCTCCTGTTAGAGGTACCTTGCACCTCTCCCTTCTCTAACAATTTCTCCCTCTAGTCATGCTTTGAGCTGCAATTTGCTTTGAGAGTCTCTCCTATTTAGTTAATTCCAGCACCTTTGCCAAGAGTTGCTATTTCTTTGAATTTTGTGTGTAATGTAAAGAATCAAACAGTTTCTCACTTCGCAGGAGGCATTAAGATGACTCTGGAGAAGACCAACCTGCAGGTCTTCTTTTCAGCCTTCGTACTCCCATGCTAGATCATACTGCCTCAGTTTAGGGAGGCCTAAGATGTATTGATAAAATTTTTTGTATCCTATTGTAAGTACAAAGTTTTCTGATGATAAAACTTCATTTTTAAAGAAGCCAGCATCTCTCTGTTGAGGCTACATATGCAATATAAAAGTGTTTCAGGCCTGTCATTGATGATCTCCATTTATTTTATTTTTCACTTCAGAAAAATCAATAATTTCTGAGGCATGATTTCCCCTTAGAAAAGCTTTGTAAACTCCACTTAGGTGTGCACCTACAGTCTACTTGCTTTAGAAATCGTTATGATTCATATGATTGATTTGTTCTTCTCACCCTGTAATTTGAAACACAGCCTGTAGTAAGAGTGTCCTTGTATAGGGAAATATCCTAAGCTCTTCCCTTGTGCTCCACATGAACATGGAAACATGGATTCATTTAGTCTTTCCATTTACTCATATATAAGCACTCTGTGATTATCTCTTGGTCCTGTAGACTCTCTGTAAGGCTTTCTGTTGCTTATACACAGCTAACAATCTTTTTAATATTTTTTTATGCCTTTAGCAAGTTATTTTTCAAGATTTTATTGGAATGTCGTAATATCTTTATAGTTAAACACAGCGCGTAGATTTTTCTAGTCTCCTTTCTTGTACCTTTTGAATATCGATTTTCTAGCTAGTAATTTCTTTGACCCTTCTATTAAACGACACCTTTTATTTTCCCACTAAAATCTGTTTTGATATGGTCGTGTGGATTTTTACTGAACCTCTAATTTGATATTTTAAAATTCAAATTATCCCCATTACATCTGAATACGCTTTACCCTTCTGAATGGTCCTTTCAATTTTCTTTTGATGAACTCCTCATTTTAACATAGATCTTCTTTTTAAGTTAGGCAGTAATATAATGAATTCTGCTGTTCTTGTCAGAATATTAAATATAATTACATTATAGTGACCTAAAGAGTTGGAGAGAAGCTCTTTAACAGTAACATTCTGAACTGGATCCTACGTCCTCGTTCAGATCAACTCAAATATTTCTTCTTTTCTTGTGGTTCCCTGAGTAGCTGTTACATGGGACAGTCATTTGTGGGTTTTAAAAATGTACATTTGGAATCACATTTAATCTATCTTCAATGAGGATAATGGAATTTTTCCATTATAATTGTATTTTTTTAAGTGGCATGTTCTATGGCATACTTCACTGAATATGTTTCTTAGATTCAGATACTAAATTCTTACATCTATGGCTGAATACTAAGAATAAAAAATGACTCTGAATTACTATGTAAAATTATTCTTCAGCATGGAACATATCCCTCAAAAGTGGAGGGAGTGGAAGTGGAAAAAGGCATAATGAAATAGGAGCAAAATGTTTTCCTTCGAGTTAAAAAAATCTTTTTACAACTTTGTCGGTACAGTGGTATGTTTTTCCTCTTTCTGTCTTTTCTTCCTTTGTCCCATTCTGTTTCTGCCTTTTTCATCTGCCTTCTACTTTAAATTCTGTAATTAGTCTTGAATATTGATTTTTGTATTCCCATTGATTAAATCAGGAGTAAAGAAAGACAATTCATAAGAAGATCAAAGCACTAAGAAACCTTTATCCACAAGCACCTAGTACCACCAGAGGCGGCTGCAATGATTTACAAAAGAAATTCTATAAAAAGATTTAGTTTGATAGACGCGTTATTTGACTGATACACTGTAGTGGTCTGTTTCACAATGGTCTCTCAGAGACTGCCACTTTCCTATAAAAAAAACATACCTAGAGGACAAAACTAATACTTTAAAAGAACACGAAAGACTTGTTTCCTCTTGCTTAGTTCTTCATCCTTCATTAGGACAAAAGTCAGGATTTTGTCCAAGTAGGTCATTATCTTATACTTTGAGGGCCCGGGTATCAGAAAAACGTCTGTACAAAATCATCCTAGAGCTTGAATCCTATTTGCGACTTTGAATGCACACGGAAAGGGAAGTTTTGATTTACAAATTACATTATTTATTAAAATTATTTTATCTATATGAAAGAGTTTAATGTTAGTAACTTAAGACATTTTTCATTAAAAGCCCCATGACATAAATTGCTTTGTAAACAAGGAAAGTTAGAGTATTGAAAGTTATATGACCATTGTTAAAATGTGGCAAACCAGAACATAATTTCGCTTAAAGTACGATTTCCATTCTTCAAGAACACAAAATCTCAAAAACTGTTACAGAAAGATAAAGACTCCTAGACTGTTCTCATATTCTCCTTTAAATTTTTGTTTCAGCACTTTTATAGAGGGTGATGAGTAAAGGGTTAGTTTTACACATCAGTGGGACTGAGTAATATACCCAGGGAGAGGAGAAGTAGAGGCTCAGATCTCCATTCTCTCAAGATTTCAGCCCGTGCCATTACAAGGCAAGCTGTTTCCACCTGCTATTACACAAGGGTTACGAAACCAATAACAGTGACTTGCAGTTAAACCTCTGTGCAGATAAAAATATGAATGTACATCCCTCATTCTGTGATATGGTTCAGTCACTTTTGGGAAAAAAGACCCCAACAGCAGTTCCTCATTCTCTAAAAGGCTTCTGAATTTAAGCCAGCCTTTTTCCTGAGCGTATAAAAGAGAAGCCTCGCTATTTGAACACACATATTCATACCTTGAAAAGTCTAAAACCTTTTTTTACATTTGCTTGATTTGATTCAGTTGCTAACCAAACCAAAAATATATTTTAAAAGAAACATTATTTATATTCAAACCCCTTTTATCACAGCAATGAAGACTGGAGATACAGCTGTAAATGACGCGATGAATTTATATAACCTTAGATGCCTATTCTGTCAGTGCTCACCTGGTATATCCATGACTGATGCCTTAAAAGAACAAAGCATAATGCTTCATTAAACTCCAAAAAGCTATAGACCTATGTGTCTATACGACCCCGCAGGAAGGAAGAAGGTAAAAATAAACAAATACCATTTTAGTTTAATAAAAAGATTTAAAAAAGAAATGTCTGTAGTCTTACGTGCATACCCTTATAAAAAAATGCAAATAATCTCTATGGCAGCCAAAAACTACATAAAACATCAGTTTAGCTCACAAAGGATAATAAATCTCAATTTGTTTGTCAGAGAACCCTTATGTGTAATGAAAATGTATACTTCTGTGCCGCCTCTCAATGTGTCTCTGAACAGTTACTGAAAAGGTACAATAGCCTAACTCATTCCAAATAAATAAGTAGATCATACGGCTTAAATGCTCTCAAGGGATAAAGCATTCGATAACATCACTGAAGAGTCAACTAATCACAGTAAACCAGATCAAGTTACAAATAGGACTTATTTTTTACCCTTAATAATGACCGAAAAAGAAAGAAATCTTTATGAAGATATCTGCTCTTCAGCACACCTTTTTATTGCAGAAGATACCTGTACAACACAAAAAAGAAGAATGTTTATTTTAGAAGTAGAGAAGGATGGTTTCAAATTCAAACATCCATTGCTCTTTTAAAAGGGAAATGAGTTTCAGAAAGGTAAAAACAGATAGAAAACAAATTTTTAAAATTTTAAAGTTTCAGATATCCTGAAATAAATTTAAAAAAAAAAAAAAAAAACTAAGGCAAATAATTTGTTCCGTTTCAATTTATAGCAGAAATATAAGGGGGACAGAGAAGGGCAAGAAGCATGATCAAAAATAAGGAATGGACTTGTGTACAAAATGTGACAAAATATAAAACTAAAAAACAGTTGCTCAGTAGCTCTTCCAGCTGAAAAACTAGAGGACACCCAAGGAAACTAGCAGGTGGCGAAAGAAGTATCTTCACACAGTGCACAGTTAAGAGACAAAGTTCTTTTTCACAGAATGATGCAGATTCTAAATAAAAAGATTAATCACAAAGTAGCTTTAAGAATTCTAGGATGAAAAACATGTCAAGAACTATTAAATACAATGAGATTATCTCCTGTTCAGCAAGCCCTTGAATTGTAAATTGCTGCGAATCAAGAGAGCTTTCCTATGAGATCTCATTATATGCTTTCCTGATTTTTTACCTTCTCTAAACATCCTGACTATTGACAAAGCTAAAATATAGAACTAAATTAACTTCCCTCTGACCTACAAGAGATTTTTATGTCCTGTATTGTCATATATATGCCAAACTGGAATTTTATTTATATGCCTGTAAACCCTCATGAACCCTTCGAAGAGTATAATAATTCTCATTACAAATAAAACAGCTCCATAAAGCTATATTGCCTAAAAAAATTAATAATACTTGACAGGAAAAGTTTGGAACCGCTATAATCTACTTTAAGGGGAAGTTATACATGTTTTTAATATTTTACAACCTGCACTATGTCAATACCATGCAAGACTACACAGACGTGTGCTACAATTTGGTTTCAAGTATCTATATAACATAGAATGTATTATGCATTATAAATAGTTCACACTACTATGCACAAAATTGATATCTCTGCTAACATGACACAGATAGACATGAAACTGGTAAAAAAATGGGGAGAGGGCCTTACTATGTCTGGAGGCATTTTCTATCAGCGACCAAGCAGGCGGCAGAAATAAAGAATCCCCTCAACCTTCTTAAAGCTGCTGAAATGAAATGTTTATTTGACTAGTAAGTGATGGTGTAGACTGTGAAGCTCAACAAACAAATAAATTTAACACAGCCTGCCAGAGAAGTAGGTCACCTCATTTTCAAGGAAGCAATGTAAATAAAAAAAGAAACCACCTAAAATACAGATAGATGTTCTTGCAATCTGGCTAAGATTAGAGGCTGGAAGACTGTGGATAACTTAGTCTCTCTTCATCACATATTGAAATTATCTTGTATAGTTTACAACTGAATTTCTCTTTCTTCTTGTAAAAAGAGTTTATGCATTCCATACTATTGAATAATAAATTGTGGTGCGATTATCAACCTTATTTCTTTATCTACTGCTAGTAAAGGAAGTCTTTGTTTAACACTTCTCACCCATGTTGTGGCTCAACTGTGCCAACACAGCAAGACACCATGCCTTCGTCACTGCCTCAGAGAGCTTATTCTCAAAAAGTATTTCCCAGTGTTGCTGGATTTGTAAGAAGCTCATTAAACACAGTGGAACAATCCATCTCATAATACTCCATTTTTATAATTGTACATGGCTTGCAAAATCCCACTGAAATAATTTGCTAAATATGAATCTTAATTTAATCTTCACCAAAGGCAAAGAACACGTACTGTAACCTGATGTTTCTTAGGCTTAGGTTTTCAACTGTAGTACGTGCACCCTCTACCTCATCACAGTTGTATGCTTTTTGTGTGACTTTTCCTCTCCAATGAGAAGCAGACCAAGCCTTTCGTGGGTCTTCTTAAAAGATATAGATCAACTTCTTGAAACTCATAAATCTACTGTGAGGTCTGAAGAGTTACCGCCACCAAGGCACTTCTTCTGTCATTCATTGTCTGAATGACAAAATGATGAAATAATATTGCAAGAAAATATTTGAGGAATCAGAATTTGCAGCTGGGAATGCTATAATTCCTGTTTCAGTTGGGTTTTGCCCAGCAGATCACACAGGAATATAAAGGCTAACAAATAATAAATCAATAAAATTAAAGCACTTAAATTATTAACATACTGAGCACAAGAAGGAGTGTTTATTCACAGTGATTTACTTACATCCACTCAGAAGAGATTCCACGGTCAGTTATCAGAAAGTATCATCCCAGCGACAGACAGTGGTTAAAAAAGCGAATACAAGAATTGTTAGGAAAGAATAAGAAAACAAAAGAGCATCGTTGTGCCTTTATATACGGCACTCATCTCTTGAATATTGTGTACAGTGCCGATTTTTCAGTCTTTGAATATTGAGCAACAAGAAACTTTCAGAGGAAAGAACAGCAAGGACAGCCAGGTATGCAGAGTGATTTCTGTGTAACAAGAGTTCATCCCGGAAAAGAGAGATCTACAGAGAAATGGACCAAAACCATAACACGCTCCATGAAAATATCAAATAGCAAGTTTAAAACAAAGGCAAGGAAGTCCATTTCCTATCTACCATATAACTAACTGTGGAATTCATAACCACAGGATCTTGTGAGGTCAAAAGTCCACTCTGAGGGGGAAAAAAAAATCATTAAAATAAAAAGTGCTAAAAAAGTCAGACAAAAGATTGGAATATTCACTGTGATCACTACTGTAAATTAGAGAAAATCTACAGCTTGAGAAGTTCTTAAATGTCTGTTTGCTGAAGCCTAAAAAGCCATGCTAAGGAAGGATCATATTAAATTTACACTCAATTTCTCCTGCACTTTCCATGACTGGTAAGTATATCAATTTCATTGAATACTTAGTCTGATGCAATGTAACTGTTGTTAGGTTTTCATTTCATTATTTTATCACCACTGTCTTTTTAAATTTTTTTAATCCTTGTCTTCATTGCTACATACATCATGATATTTATTCTGAAAGTCTGGCTGGTGTCCTTAGTACGTTCTCTTAGCTAGACAGATTTTCTTTTTCCTGATTTAAAAAGCAAGAATCTCTAAAACCTACAGGAATACAAATCAGTATTTCTAAAATCCTGTTCTGACCTTCACCCCACTCACTGCAAGTCCTCCTTTTCTACTTAACACTTTTCTCTGACAACTCTTTCTTTCCTTGAAAATCATCGATTTAAGTGACAGCTATCCTCCATTAGAAGATTAAGTCTGCTTAAAAATTATTCTTTATTAAGAAGTACCATTTAACATGAAAATGAGATGCTTGGATGAACACCATAAAATTTAGAAACATGATTATTGTATTATTATCATTTAATTATTTTCATTTTACAGCTAACTTTTTTATAAGAAAGCCATTTCTCCATTTTACACTCACGCTGTACATATTGACTTAGAACTACACATCTAACTATTGTGGAACAAAAATAGCATTAAAAAGAGTCTGCTCAGAAAGAGAAATTACCATATTCATGACTTTCTAGATCAATTTTTCAGAAAGCAATAGAAGACAGAATTTAAACCAGAAAAAGTTATTGTCGAGTTTCCTCATTAAACAGACAGCTCCTTAAAATAGCAAAACTCATTAAAAAAAATAAAGGAACATTTCTTTAAAAGCAATTTAAAAAAAATACAGATCCAATAGGTCTGAAATCCACATACAAAAACATTAGATAATAGACAGATGTATTTTGTATGTGCAAATCTAGTTCATTAAAGCCTACAAGAAAGGAATAAAAGATAAATATGTATATTAGAAAAGCAAAGTAGATAATGAAAAGCAATTTTCCAAAGACACAAACCTAATCATTAAAAAGATTATTTAATCACAAGTCCATTGAAGTAATAGGGTGTAAGCAAGCAACCCAAGAATACAGCCTACTTGGCTTTCTGAAGCACCACCTCACTGCCATCCTTTATGTATGTCTTTAAAAGCATCTCTATTACGAGAGCTCAAGAAAAAAAGTATCCTACAGCTATGTCATAAGAGACTGAGAAGTGTAAATTTATTTTATGGTTTAAACATCTATTTAGAGTCTGAGCTACTAAGTTCCTGTATAATGGCTTGGTTGTTACCTTTCAGAAAACAGTCTGAGTGAGAAAGCTTGTCCTTTTTAGGTCTGAAATCTTTTTCATAATGAAAAGAATACAAGGAGCCAAATCTCAAAATAATCCTCTATTAACAATTACAGACAAGACTTTAAAATCCATTGACAAAATTACTTCAATTTTAACTTCTATTTTAAGTTTCATCATGTACATCTCCAGATTTGTGTAACTAACTAACTATAGATAAGAAACAGACTGAAAAGAAAATTTGTTCTCCTTGGACTATGAGCACTGTTACCTACAGGAAACAAAACAGCTTCGGTGACTAGGTGACAAAAGGCACCTGCACCAAAGCACTGTTAGTGTGGCACACGTTCTCACCAGTGGGTACAAGAGCCTCATTTCTTCACAACAAACATTTGATGCTTGGCTGCGTTTCTGCCTGCCAGGCTGGCAACTCCTGAGTGTTTCTCAATATCTTAAAAATTAAAAGATTTCAGTATTAAGATTATTTTCTTTCTCTTAAATTTGTTAAGTTTCCTGAATTCTCTTCATTCCCAGTTTATGTCTGCAGTCCAACAACAGAAAGAGGGGGTACTTAGGCATTTAAGATGGAAGGGCATTTTTGAACGAAGACCCTTATGCCCTCCCTCAACATCTAATGGACCATGATTGGCTTGCCTGATGGGGAAACTAAAAAAGAATATACGGAATAACATCAATTGAAATAGGACCAGGTAGACAGACAACTACAGAAAAAGACTATTCCTGGAGAGCTTGTGCATATCCTTAAATCCTTATGCAGCAGTTTGATGTACGTGGGCAGCAGAACCTCATTACTTCAGTACAAAAGTGTCAGCGAAGATTGCTATACTTATTCATTCCACACTAGACTCGCTCTTTTTGCCACCGAGAACATCAACAGTGAGTGAACAGAAAAGAGAACTGCAACACATCAGCGTCTCAATTTTGGTATTTTATAAAAACTGAAACTGATAAAACCACCTTTTAAATAGGTGCCAGTCATCTTAGAGAATGACTCAATTCACTGAACAAGGTTATTAGTTTAACAACTAAAGCTGACATTCTCCCAAGTTGAATTTCTGTACTATGTCTACAATACATTTTCAATTTGTTCTTTATCTAGCACATTACACTCTGTCACCATACTTACAGGCATACAATATGAAGCTATGGAGTGAATCAAGTTTTCTAAATGTCTTTTTCCAAGCCAGGATTCTAGGTGAAAACTGAAGCCTTTAAATAAGGTGGAAATATTTATTTTTCCAAGAGCTTCACATCAGAATCTATTTCCTAAACCAACATATCTGGGTAAAAAACTGGCTGGATGGTCGTGCCCAGAGAGTGGTGGTAAATGGAGTTAAATCCAGTTGGTGTCCGGTCACAAGTGGTGTCCCCCAGGGCTCGGTGCTGGGGCTGGTTCTCTTTAATATCTTTATCAATGATCTGGATGAGGGGATCGAATGCACCCTCAGGAAGTTTGCAGATGACACTAAACTAGGCGGGCGTGTTGATCTGCTTGAGGGTAGGTTGGCTCTGCAGAGGGATCTGGACAGGGTGGACCGATGGGCTGAGACCAATGGTATGAGGTTCAACAAGGCCAAGTGCCGGGTCCTGCACTTGGGTCACAACAACCCCATGCAGCGCTACAGGACTGGGGCGGAGTGGCTCGAAAGCTGCCCGGCAGAAAAGGACCTGGGGGTGTTGGTGGACAGCCGGCTGAATATGAGCCAGCAGTGTGCCCAGGTG
>VXBH01003943.1:125996-163457 GCA_013400035.1 Rynchops niger | reverse complement strand
AGTAGGTGCTTAATTTAAGAGACTGGGTGTCTTAAGGCTGTACAGAGAGCAGATGCAACAGCTGTAGTACTAAATATCAGAACTTATCTCCTATTTTTTAAGAAGAATGCTTTAGGTCAATATAACCTTGTAGTAGAAGCTCACCTCTCAAGACAAGGGGCCCAGGGTTACTGAGGAATGCAGAGACTAGTCAAAACTAACGCTTTTGATGCGCCAGCAAGAACAAAGAAGTAGAGCAGAGGCCTGCAGTTCACCCAGAAGTCACAAGGATGAAGAGGAGTGGAGGAAGTAAACGACCACCAGATGTCTCTGAAGACCACCGAGAGACTCTAGTGCGCATGCGGGAGTGGGCAGTAACCTGTAATAATGAGTTAATGAATAGGTAATCATTTCTTGGAAAACTAGTGAATATGCATACATAGTATGTATTTAAACTGTACATCTAAATCAGTCGGGGCGCACATTAGGTGGAGCAATCCCCTGTGCGCCTCGTGCTGCAATAAATACCTGCTTAATAGTCACGAAGTTCAGCATTTCACAGCATCAAGGGAAGTGCTGGAAACAACTCCTAGTGAAATAGGATGACTTTTACGTTCTTCTGAAACAGCCTGCTAATTAAGAAAGGCCAGATTTTCTTCCACTATAGAGCAGATAGAGGAGTTTCAGGGTGAAAAATAAACCCAGCCCACAAAAGATGAAACTGGAGAGCAGCCACAAAGGCTAAAGTACTCCCCTAACGCAGAAATGAAAATTCACACAAGATCTGAAACAGAATTACACCTTGTGTTAAGAGAAACAGCAAGTCACACGCACAAGGGCAACAGATACCTTGTTTACCGCAACCATAGTGGAATTTAAGCATAGTTGTTCTGCTACACTCATTTGTAACTGTGTTGTCTGCCTGTACTGTCAACTGAAACAGCTCGCTGTGGGTTTAACAAACCCTGCGTGTGTCTCTAAGGGGGGCTCTGGGGCACCTCTGCAAATACTTCACTCCCAGCGTATGCTCTGCAGTGACTGCAATGGCATCAGAGGGGGTTTCATATTAGCAGCCGGCCAGGCAGAAAGCCCACACAGTAGGAGCGGGGCAGGCAGGAGCATCACGTTACTTTTGTAGGGTACTGCCACGTGGTTCGATTTCCAGGTACACATACGAACACCAAGACCATGAAGAAAATACCAGCACTGCTTGGTAAGAATAAAAAAAAATATTTAGATGCTGTGAATACTGGTAAAGAACCTACTCAACAACTGAGATGCAATACCAGGCAAATGTTTAAGTGACCAGAATGCGAAAGACAGATAAAACCCTGCAGGTTGGCTACCTTTGCATGACTCTAAGCTGTTAGGATATTCTTCCCTGGCATACTGAATCGGAAACTAAGAATCAAGCTGCCTTATTTAACCATGACATAATTAGCGATGATGACTCATTTGCACAATAAGGTGATGGAAGTCTCTTTGGTGATAATACAAAGTGAAATTTCCCAAGAAAACTTTAAAGAAATATATTTAGTGGTTAGTGAATAGGACTTAATAAAGTGTTACATGCATCCATTGATTTATCCTGCCTCATTTATTACTGGCTCTGTTCAAAAGGGATCCTCTCTATTCATAAATAATAGCTATTCGCATAGTGTTATACATTCTGAAATACTATATACATACTTAAGATTGCTTCCCTTCACGAAAGCCCCAAAGAGGGAGAAAAGGGACTTTTCATATCTGGAGCTTTATTTACAATTCAACATTTGCATATATAAATATACTAAGCAAAAAGCCACGTACAGAATCAGGAGAGCTGCGGTGGCAAATTTTTAACTGCTTAAAGTTTGGGTTTGTACAGTGAACCTTACAGTAATTTGAACTCTGCTGTCCCAAACAAAGAACGTAGACCTTTTCTGGTGTACACGTGTGGAAGAATTGTTTCAGCAGGCTTTTCTCAATATGTATTACACTTCACTGCACACTCTCCTCTCACTGGGGAGAGGATGGAAGAACAAACAACCGTTGACAGATGTTAGTCACATCGCCCAGTGCACCGGCAGCAGGCAGATAACAGTGCAGACAGGAGCACAACATGACACTCTCTGTATACTAAAACACTCTGTTAATTCACTTACAAATATGGAGTTGGGTCACTCAAGTATTTATATACGGTGACAACCTCACCGATGAAATATATTGGTTCTTCCCTATTCGTTTCTATTCCCTCTCTACCACAGTGCAGGAGTCAGAAGCAGCACATTTATGCTAGTAACTGCAACATGCCTGGGAATGTCCCTGAGTACTGACATGCTAGCATGGAATGACCCATGGCTCTGTTAGCAGCCTCCCTCATCCACCAAGGCAGTATAGCTGTGTGTAAACTGCAGATTGAGAATCATCTCCCAAAAGTTAACTCCTGAGTGATGTCCAGGAATTGCTGGGGAGAGAATGAGCTGGCACACACCAGAAGCTTCCCAGGGACCACGATACCAGTACAGATGATTAAGTCCCATATCTGGGACATTCCTGGGTAATGTTTAATATATTAATACAGTAGCAGGGGAGTAATAAAGGGAAAGCCTTGTACTTTGAAGAAGTCTTTTTATTTCATCGTGCCACAGTGCCTACATGTTCTACTTGTGCTACGTCCACGCACCGAAACACGGCCTCTGGAAGGCGAATGTCCTTCACCCAGCAGAAATGTCTAAATGCTGGGAGCCACCCGAGAATCATTTCAGTGATAGCATTCCAAATCTGTGAAAGATGCTACAAAGACCTAAAATATAACCATCCTGGAACAAAAAAGCTGCCAGAACATTAGTGGCTATTGCCACTAACAGTTAAAGTCTGCTAGTCACAGGGTGCCTGAAGTTGTGCATACCACTCTTTATTGCATATAATGGTGAAACAACACTGAACACTTCTGTCTATATTAATATTTATAAATCTAGAGGAGCAAACAACCTTTAGCTAGGATAATGTCAGCAAGGACATGTGAAAGATGGATGATTTATTATGTCAGGCAGACGCAAGAGACTCACTACTAAAAGCAATAGGCCCAGTGGGGATAGACACTTAACAGATGCAATTCATTGACTACAGATCCAATAAAAGAAGCAATGTGACATTTTTATTGGTATCCCACTAATGCCAGATTCAAAAGGAGTAATTTAGTTTAAGCAACAGGTCACGCAAATAATCTTTGTGGCAACTCACTCACAAGCCTGACAAGTTACATAGCCCCTCAGCATAAAAAGATATTTTCTGATATTGTTATTAACAACATCCTTTTTGGTACTCTAAGTTCTTTATTTCAGCTTGCAATCTGAAAGTAGAAGTTTCTCAGTGTCTTTTGAAAATCAAAGCAATTGTCATCCACTGAGTTTCTCTTTGTCCTACCAGTGATACCTTCAAAGTGTTACAGAAGCTTAGTTAGACATGACATCCTTTGATTGAATTCATACATTTTCTATGAACAATCCTTTTATTTCTGTATGACTTAAATGACCATAGTACCTCAATTTCCAGTAATCATTACTACCTCAAAACCAGCTCAATGTAACAGTAACATAAAATTGTGACTTCAAGTAGCTACTGGGCCATCCTGCTGTATCAGTCCAATTACTAATGAAAAGCAGAAAAATCAACATCATCTCTCTTCCCTTTGACACTGTGCCTATCAGGTAACATCATTAATCCAGCTTCTTAGTGTATATGTGACTGAAATAATATTATTCATACCAGTTTCAAACTCATGGCGTCAAATCTGTAGCAGATCATGGACTAGTGTGGATTTGTACCTGCCTTGTCTATAGTGATTTTTTCCAGGAAACTTCATGTTTCTTTCTGGTACTGATCTTCAGTACCAGTTGACAAAGTCACTTAAATGGTATCTTCCGGTGCTAACCAATTTAGAGCACCTCCGAAGCCTTGGTGTAGCCAGGAGATCTCAATCCATTTTATTGCATTCACATAAATGAAATTATTCTGCCTCTCTTACTCCCTTTTGCAGCCTGTAATGTTGTTTGGGTAATCACAGGGTATCACCAAACTGCTAAACTTTCATACAAACTTTTTGGTCCTGACCTAATTTCACAGTATCCGGTGGAGCTGCATAAAATGTTATCGCGCATGCAAAAAACTAAGGGCATGTCAAAACTATAAATACCTGCTTGTCAAAAAAAAAAAAAAAAAAACAGTGTAAGAACATGGTCATACTGCAGTTGGTAACACCTGTTTCTTTTTTGCATTGTAGATGAGATCCAACATTAGCCTGTCTTGCAAATCTTGGTTCAGTTTAGTATGTTTCAAAGTGCAAATAAAACAGTGTTATCTTAAAACCACACTTAGGTTCCTTCTAAAAATAGGAAAGTGCTGGAGGTCACTATGTAGTGAAGGGAGCACATAGCAGAAGAGTGTCAGTCATTTCAAAGACTACTTGGAGACAGCTTTTAACATAAAATTTGCTTCAGTTTGGTGATTTCCACCTGCTTCTTTGCATGTGTCCTATAAAACTTCTTAAGGGATATTTGAGAAACTGAGTCTGTTTAAGAAATAAACCAAAACTTTTCTGAGGGGAAAAAACATTTATTAGTATTTTTTGATGATTTTTACAAAGCAAAACTTTAGAATTATTTTTACAAAGCAGAAGTGGCACTAGTGTTGTTATACACATTGCTGTGCAAATCTTAAAGATCTTTAAGAAAATGGAATGAGGAAAGAAGTACACTTTATACAATGTATTAGACTAAGTGAAAATGAAGGTTTTACTATTTTCTTTCTCTATATATACTTCAATAAAAAGTGGTGGAGCTCCTAAAGTAGAAAAAAAAAGAGGAAGGATTCATTGTGTCTACGCAACTACTGCCCAACATTCACACGTGTGCATTTTTATCTCTGTAGAAAGGTACACGCAAGGTCAGATCCAAATTCATGGCTGGTTTTGGAGGTGGGTTCTTGTCTTTACCATTGATTTACATTTCAGACCTTAATTAAACTTTATTCCTTCTCTTCAGTAACTGCTATTATCTAATCCAGTTTGTCTGACTTTATTTTGTAAGTTGAAAATATCAGTATGAATCACAGAACATTTGGCATGTTGGAAGATAAATATAATAAAAACAAAAACATTTGAAAACCAAAGAGCTGGCTGGTGGGCAAATACAAACCAAAGTAGGGCTATATTCACGATGCAGGCTTTTGTTCCTCAGAGGATGGTCCTTCTCCAAATGCAAAAAGCTTGATACCCCTGAAGGACATTACCCTCTGGTTTACTGCTGTCTGTTTTGTTAGAAGGAATGTGCCTCTGGGGAAGCCATTCACTTGCATCTAGATTTGGAGTGGTTTGCTGTTATGATAGCAGCTGGCTTGGAAGAGTTGGTAAAGACTGCTGTGGCATAAGAAAATACGTCCTGGAGCGTGTAACATCCTCCAAAAAGAAGCCCAAAGCAGGACAGATTGCAAGATTATGTCACAATTTTCGTAATTCCTAATGTCTTACAACACATTATTAGTTAACAAAAGTTGAGTAACTTCGATATGCTTTGCTCCTTTTCCCTTTGCCTTAAAGAAGATTACGACTCCCCGCATTTTCTCTTCACGTTACTTTCAAACCGCTAAAATATTAATCCTGATTTAGAAACAAAAATTAAGGAGGGATGAGGTATGTTGCAAGGGGGTTGCACGTGGCAAGGAGTCTTAAAGGAAAAAAAACCAAAACAAAATTACTGTAGTAGCAGCTAAAATCCAACACCTATGAAATACGGAAGGTCCCCACTCACACTCAGGGTGATGCCAGGATTCTAAAATACCACCAGCATTACAAATAAAACTGCCTGGGTCCTGTGAAACACACCCCAGGGTAAGCAAAGTTATGCCGCTGGGAAGACAGTATATAGTATTAAGGTGGCATGACGGCAAATAGGGAGTTTGAGCAACTAAAACACCCTTACTTCTGGGGAAAATACAGGAGCCCTTCTACTCTCCTTACCTCCTCTAAGTGACAGTGCTCTCTTAATACGCCGTTTAGAGTCTCTCTGCCTTTCAACCCTGCCTTCTCCTTCAGGAAATTGAGATGATTCCACTAAGTACAGTGCCCAAACCTGCACCCTTCACTTGCTATAACAGCAATAAATTAATTCCAGAACACTGCTAGGGTTCGCCTTCACATTTAGACAGCATCATAAACAATGTAATGTGGCAAGGTTATGTTGTAGTTTCTACTTAGCATCATTAGCCTTGTAAACTAATTACCAATCTCATTTTCGAGTGCCAAATTTAAATATGTCCTCAAAACTGTCCTCTAGGTTAAGAATCACGTTGAAGTCATTGCTTACTAATTTCAATATTTTCCACAAATAGTTCATTTAAGCTGTTCGGCCTTCACCAAAATAGTTATTTCTTATGTCAGACAAACAGTGATAAGCAGATACTGACTGAAATACAGCCATCAGATTAAGCACAGAGAATGGACTATATGACTGTATTCATGAAAGCCCTCATACAGTCAAAACAGGATTTCACATAGAACCATAGAATCGTCTAGGTTGGAGGGGACCTTTAAGATCATCAAGTCCAACCATTAACCTAACACTGCCAAAACCACCACTACACCACCCTCAGCACCACGTTTACCTGTCATTTAGATACCTCCAGGGATGGCAATTACACCACTTCCCTGGGCAGCCTATTCCAATATTTGATAACCCCTTCGGTGAAGAAATTTTTCCTAATACCCATCCTAAACCTCCCCTGGCGCAACTTGAGGCTGTTTCCTCTTGTCCTGTCAGTTGTTACTTGGCAGAACAGATCAACCCCCACCTCTCTACAGCCTCCTTTCAGGTGGTTGTAGAGAGCAATAAGGTCTCCCCTCAGGCTCCTTTTCTCCAGACTGAACAATCCCAGTTTCCTCAGCTGCTCCTCATGAGACTTGGGCTCTAGACTAAGCCTAGACAAAGTCTTAGGTGGACCAACGGTGTAGAATTACATTAAGTTCAAATATACTGGAAAAGTTAGAGATGAAAGCCTAAATTTTCCCTCTGTAACAAAGATAGGTGATTGTACTATGCTGTCAAAGAACCAAACCCCACAATGAAAAGTAATCCAACATTTCCACAAAGAATTCAAAGAACTCAAACATTCACTAGCCATGTTAATTCCTCTACTAGTACACATCCCAACAGAATGAAAGACTAAAATAAAATCAGAATTATCCAACAAAATGTACTGTTCCTGAAGATAGTAATGTGAAATATCTTAAATCCAGATACAGCAATACACCTGCTTTGTGCTTTGCTATCTGCCAGACATCAACCAATTGATCATCTTATTAAACAATGTCACCTGACCAATTGTACTAACACCTAAACCAAAATTACTTTGACAATCTGTATGGTGGGTGTATTTGTCTGTATTTGACTATTGTGGGAGCACTCATAGGATTGCAACACGCTGAAGGCATCAACTTCTAAGCAGTTAACACAGTATTTTGAAAACATATCCTTCAAGGGCATTCACTACCCTTTCTTAGACATGTCAGACACCGAAAAAGATTTTTTTCCATTACATATAAAATATGAGACACCTCCTGCATGATTCCTATTGGCAGAAAGTATCATTTCTTTGAAAGTAGGGCAACATATACATTGACATCTCCTGTATCAATAAGAAAAGCTTAGTTCACCATAGTGAAAGGGCTGAACCAGGTGCATCAAAAATGAAAGCCTAGGAAAAGTATACAAAAATGTAATAGGAAAACAAACCGACAGGTGAATTATTTCTAAATCTTGGTTGCAGATGATTTTGCTACCATAATACTGAATGTGATCAAGACTTTCCCATGAAGGGAGAAGGCATTTGTGGTAGAACTAGGAATACTTTCTATCTGCCTACATTCACAAGGTGCATGTCAGTGAGGAAACTGATCCTAAAGTGAGATTCATCAACTTCTGAATCTCTAATAGCTTGAAAACGTGCACCAGCAGACACTGCTGTGTGATGAAACAGTTGATCAGTAGGAGAAATTATTTTTATCTTTAACCGAGCAGGTATAAGTGTATGTAATCTAGTATTCCAACCCTCACCCCCCCAAAAAGTGTCCATCCAGAGCACGTTTCCATAATTGCAAGTGTCTTTTTCGACTCTGCAGGAGGAAAAAAAAAAAAAAAATACAAGAGCTTTTTCAATGCGTCCTACATCTAACTCTAAGGCTTAAAAGGAAAAGGCTCGTATTTTTATGCTTTAAAAAAAAAAAAAAATTCATTAATCTCAACGGGCAGTTGTCTCCCCTGGATTATTAGGTTTCTCAAGAAAGCTTATATAACACACATAGGTCTTATGGTTAGCTTGAAAACCCAAGGAGACATATTATTATCCTCTTAAAAGTAAAGGGCCATATTTGCAACAGGGGTTTGAAGATAAAAGTTATTCCACGTTTTTCCAATTACAACATTGCTTCTTACTTCAAAAATGCTTTTAACTCCAGCATGTGTGGAAAGTTACTAGTGGGGGGCACGGAAAGCACACCCTGCAGTACTAGACAGAGGAGGCTGCTGTAACTGTGTAGGAACTTTTGCTATGATACGCCTTTACACAGAAGTCAAAACCAGAGAAAATTTCAACTCATGAGGAGCCCAGGTGAATGACGAAATAACAACTAATCTGTTCACCTGCACTACTTATTAAAATAAAATGGAAAAGGGCGTTCTTGAGTATGAAGGGCCAAGTCTCTAAAAGCGTGTACTTCAGCGCAGAGTCACACAACACCAAAAAAGTGCAAGTTTGAGATTTTATTTATGTGAAAAAAATCAGACTGGATCCCCCTTTCTATATTGTTTGCTTTCTCTACTTTTATTTCTTTCTACATTTTTTTCCTTGTATATTTTTGTCCTTACCACTTACTAGTGCTGTTCCCTTTTGCTGCTGTTGCTTTATCCCTCTTTTTCCACACTAGTTTCTTTATCCTTTGAAAGCTCTCCAGCCCTCTCAACCTCTTCTTCCATTTCTGGAAAATCAGCTCAGTTAAATCACCCAATAACATCCAATCCTGACACTGGGAAGTGTGCGTGGACTAACTACATATGAACTATACTAACTACATGGAAGGGTATTCTAAAGATCCTTAGGAGATGCCAAGAACAGGAGAAAAGAGGGGAATTTGAGTCTCCTTTCTCAGTCACCTCCGAGAGGTTGTCCTGAGTCCTACCAGATCCTGACAGGGCACGCAGGATCTTGTAGGTGTCATGCTGAAATGAGTGACTGCAGTAAAAAGGACACTTGGTTTAGACCATGCTGATGATCAGGTGGACAAGGAAGAAAAACGTCTTCTAATCAAGATGATAAATAAATGCTGTTTCACCTAAGTAAGGAAAAAAGAAAAACTAACAGCAAAGCTGAAGGCCAACTGGAGAGCAAAGGAGAGGATCCTCTGTGCTTTTAACACCAAGACAGAGCCACGACAGCTCACTTTCCATCCCAGAGAGGCAGAGGGAGGTCATTATATCCTCCCCCATTGCAGAAAGGCATCAGGGCTGATTTTTTCCCAGAGGCTGAATTGCTCTTTTGACCAGCTCAGCAGAGGTCTGTAGGTCTGGAATACCAGCTTGTATCTGAGACAGCATCAAAACTTTCTGTACAAAGGCTACCCAAATTTATAGTTGGAATGAAACAGCCTAAAGCAACCAAGCAGCCTACTTTGCTGAATATTTTCAACTGTTAACAGAACATATGCAAGTATCACAAAAAATCATAGATATCTCCAGCCTCCTAGACAGCAGGTGTAAATTTTGCATCTTCTGTAAGTCGCACGAGATCAATGGACCGATTAAGGATGACACAGCTCTGAAATCTTTAGGAAAATATTATGCGCATAATGAAAAGACAGATGCCAAGTGACCCGTTTGTAGAAATCAACTCTCTCATCAGGTGACAACTTGGCCACAGCGAAAACAGTGCAATTGCCTCCTTCTGTACATGTAGCCTTTAATGTTACTCAAAAGCATGCATCGCAAGGTCTATGAAATGTTAAATTGCCTGAGAAGTGACTGAAATTATCAGGGGATTTAAAAATTTAATCATTAATGCTATTATCTTAGATCGATAGGGTTGGATAATCCTCAATGACACTTAAAACTTCCATAAACAAAAAGTATCCTTGTAGTTTGAAAAATAAGTCCAATCATGCAAAAACAATCCACATTTCCCAATCAAAATTGGCTCAAGGGGTTTCTGCAGTTTTCTTCTTTTGCAAGCATTCATCTAGCAGATGCTGTCATTTTAACTCCTGTGAATTGATTCTTATCCCATCTTGGTTATTGCACTTCGTTTGTGTTCCTCTTAGAGCTTTCTGAGAGTTCTAGCGAGGAGGAATCAGTATTGCTGCCAAACCAGCTGTTAAATGTGAGAAAGCAATTGAAGAAGTCATTTCACAGGATATTTTCTACGATAGCATCTGTGCTTGATTGTCTTACCAGCAAATTTTACAGATGTAAAGTGTGCAATGTCTAAAATGTATGTGTCTGTATGGCTATAGACACACTCACACACACTCCCTCGTGCAGCATGACTGAAATTCAGAAATAATTCTACTAAAGGATAAATGAGACAGATTTTTTTATATTATAAAGTCATGTTAAAGTCACTGGCTTTTAAAAAAAAAATAAAGGGGCTTGTAAATTGTTGAGCAAGTCATGTTTTCTGCTCCAAGGAACACAGTAATCTTACCTCAAAAGCTCTAAGGAGGGGATTAATTCTGTAGGTCTTGTCTGCTAACTAACTAAACATCAAAAAGGCCAAAATATTGCCTCAGTTGATGCTCAAGTTTCTTTTTCCTTAACAATTAAACCAAAGTTCCTAGAGGAGAAAATGAGAAGGATAGTTCCTCATGGTTTTTCTGGGAAAAGTCTTGACAGGACAAAGTGCTGCAGTGCTTTAAAAAAAAAAAACAAACAAAAAAAAAAACCACAACAACCAAAAATCCAAACAAGAAAAACCCTACTCTAATGTTTCTTACGTTAATGGAAATTGTTCTTGTTTTTGTGAGCTGTGCTCTTCTGAAACTCTTCTTCTAATCTCAGCAGACCAACAGTGGAAGCGAATATATTTATAAAAATTACACTGTCAGCAGTTAGCAGTTCAAGCCGTAATCAATTCAAGAAAAAAAATAGGAAAAATGAAAGCACAGGGCAGCATTTGTCGATACTCTTCCAACAGAGCTCAGGAAAAACCTGCTGAAATTCTTTTAACTTGTTCTATAACAACAAAATAGTAGCTGTTATGGATACAAAATGCTAATATATATTGTCCTGAGTGTGTATGTGTGTGTGTGTATTTTGGTCTTACATGCTATGAGAGCAAAAAGCCTGCCAGGAAAAATCTGCTAGAACAAGAGTTATGAACCACATACCTCCAGCCACAAATGCATGAGCTGCCCACAAACTCTGAATCTGCCATCAACATGCTGGCAAGTTGATCACCCTCCCCTCTCAAGCAGAGAAAAGTAAAGTTGCCTAGAGAAAAAATTACATGTAAAAAGGCAGAGCTATTTCTAGTTTTCTTATGCCAAGTGGCAGCCATGCATGCAAGGAAGGTGAAAAACTTGTAAGTCCAGAATATACAGCCTATATTGCACTCCTATACATAATGCACAGAAGTTTTAAACAGACAGTCAAGTTCAAGGGGAGAACAACAATTTAAATATTTCACTCCAAAAGAAATCGCTGGACAATATAAACATGCATACTGCCTGATATTTACATCCTATTACTTAATTTAACTTCTTTAAGTATAAACAAGTGAAGACAGTTACTTGGCTGTACTGTGTCATGTTTTAATAGAGGGCAACACAAGGTCCAAGAAAATAGAAAGTCGAGCTGCTAACTCTGACATTACTCCATTTCACTATCTAAAAGAGTAAAACTAGAATCCTTACCGAGGAAGAAAAAAAGAAAAAAAATAAATCAAAAACTTCATTACAAAATAGTCTAAATACAGATAAACTAGGTCTGACTGAATTATAGTAATCTCTGTAAAACCACTTTACAGGGCTTTGCATATCTATTATTTTAATAGCCGTATTCTTTTTTCCTAGAAGGATATCTTTGAGTTGCTCTGACAGGTTTATCTTCATGATATATGGTCCCCCTGGCCTATTTTGCATAGTACAAATGAGACTATGGAGGAAAATTTAAATGAGTGAAAACAGTATTAGCCCTTGTTACCGAGTCATTCGTTCACCGTGCTTTATGGTATATATTTTAAAACAAAAGCTCTGCAGAGAAGAACGTAGGCACCTAAGAAGTAAACTTAATTTTACATTAAAGATTAATTAAGAGAAAAACATATAACTGCAGTTAAAAAGAGCAAAACGTCTTCTCCGTCCCCCACAAAAGCAACCATAGGTATCAATGAGGGGGAAGGAAAACTCTGCAAGTAAAATAACAGTCTTTTCCCCTAGAAGAAACTTATTTCCCCAGAACCTGCGGAACACAGGTTTTTAATCCAACTGAACTCAGCGCTGAGGAGATCAACTAATAGCAGCAAACATCTCTGTGGAGGCTGGGTCTCTCTGAACCTACAGAGGGTCTTATCTACGGCCTCCAGCAGAACTCACCCAGGCTGCTGGCTGGGAACCAAAGCCAAGCACCCGTGCCCTAAGATCCCCTCCGGAAAGTTACTGCATAGAATCACATCCATCATAGCTGTACCCTCTGCTGAAGGGGAAAAAAGAAACAGCAGTATGTGGAGAGAGCCCTAGAATATTCGAAGATTATGAATGCTGAAAAAGAAGATGTTGAGCAGTTCTTGATTTTAAAACCAAACTTTTAAACTGGCCAGGAACTGACACATGGAGGTAAAATAATCTTTTACCCCTTACAGACCTGAGAGTACCCCAAGAAGCTGAGAGCACCCCGGCCATTGCTTGCAATTTCTGCTAGTATTTTCTTAAGTTTTCCTGTTCGCGGAGTCATGGCAATAACTGCTTACCTACCTCAACTAGGATTATTAGGAAGGTTATATGACTAGGAAAGTTTAAACAGTATGTCTATTCTTAATACACAGTATTTAACATGGGAAGGATACAGTGAGGACGTCTTCGGTTATGGAAATTCTTGAAAATGCAAGCTAATATTTCACTTGGGAGCAATGAAGGCAAATTATTTTACTTGGTAATTAAGAGCATATACACAACACTCACAGGACTGCCAGAACCTGGACCTGAAAAAGTGGCAGTGGAAGTAGCAGTAACAAAACAACATGCCTGATAATCTGCTACTACACGGTTTCTACATTCTCAAAGACCAGGCTGAAAAGAGATGGGGCTCACTGTAAAGCATCTGCTGCGCCTGACCTTTAAAAAAAAAAAAAAATTAAAGAAATGCAGCACACAAGTGGGCGATCCTTCAATCCAAAGCCCTGCTCGCTATTCTATTCTAGACTGCAGAATAACCATTCAACCACAGGGTTACAATTTGCTTCACAAATGTATTAGCGCTTAGTTCTTCCTTCCCTGTTCAGCACATCAAGCTCTCCCACGTACTTTCCCACTTCATTCTCGAACGTCACTTTTCTTCAGATAAGATCCACTTGCATAACTTCAGGGCAGGAAAAAAATTTTCTGTTTTCCTTAATCTTAATAAAACCTCGTTCTCCTGGATGTTTTTTCAGTGCTAATGAAAATTCATAGGACATCTGCTCATTCATAACTAGAACAATTTCTACCTGGGAATTTTCTTTCTGCTTAAAAAAAATACAGTGCAAGAAGACCACTCTATTTAAAGATTCTCCCAGGGATTATACTCAATCATCCACTTCCTTGTGCTTTTTGCTATCAGACCTTATTAGCCTCATTATTTCCTATGCTTCTGAAAATCTGTTGTCCTTTTCTGTTCCTCCAAAACAAGCCATTAATTCTTCTTTCACAGTTCCCTGACATTTTTCAGGTCAACATGAAGAGCCATCTGTTCTACTTGGCATATAATTCCTGTTTTTCACTTTAAAAGCAAGGCTATTTACTTACAAGCCTTAAGCTTCAAGGACCTTCTTCATATATTTTGTTCAAACTTTTTTTATAACATCCCATTCATCATCTTTGTCAGACTTATAACTTTAACCTTATGACATAACTCGTATTAGTCTTTTATTTGCAGGTTGGGGTTGAAATAATTTGTGATGCATTTTGTAACGTATGCTCAAACTGAAAATTATTGTCTAGGATATTCAAGAGTCTATTTCTCAGTCTTTTTTTCTTTTCTTAAAATAGATAAGAAATTGCATTTTCTGGCTAGTAGCTAAATGATTCCAGACATTTTCCTGCAACCCTCGGTCTCTCTCTAGATCTCAAGTGAGAAATAAGGAAACGTCACTGGATAGGTTTTATGGAAAAAAAAAAAAAAAAAAAAAAACAACNCCACATGGGAAAACAAAGCTAAGTTTAGTATCAAAAATCATCATAAGTGTTTTGAGCCTCTTCTTAAAGGCACCATAATATCCTTTATCAAGTAGTTCAACATATCTGAGGAAATAGGGAGAATGACAGTCAAAGTTCTAACAAATAAAATAATACAGGAGAACTGTAGTTTTTCTGTACTAGCTAAGCATGAAGTTACACTTGAACTGAGTCCCACCAGCTGTCTCAAATCTGTATCCCATGCTTGTTTCTACACGACTGTGTTTTGATGGCTCAGAACAAATGAATCCTGTGCCAATCCGTTCAAAAACACACTGTGTGGAAGTATCAGGCATGGGCTTTACAGCAGTGAAAGTCAGAGACTGATTCTTAAGTTACGCTGTACAACCAGAACCAGTGTCATTGCTTCTGGATGCCATGAAGTTCCCTTGCAGCACTGTTGACTAATGTGTGTATTAGTTTGGAAGGCTAAGCAGGCAAATGACATAGGTCCAAACGGCATAAGGGAAGCAAAGATTTAGGGGGGGAAAGTATGTAAGTGAAATAAAAGTTTGAAAAAGCAACAGTAACCTCAAAGTGAAAGGATATGCTAATTCAGGTTATCCTTATAACAACAGATTGCTAGCATTTTGGTAACAGATGTACAGTTCACAATATAGAAATGACCACAACATCTACTCAATTAACTGAATGCCACAAATGTTGCCCTCATTAACCATAACATCCTCTGTGGACTTCATGGAGCGTAGAAGACTCCTTGACAAATTAAGGTGCCTGTTTTCTAAACAAATGGAAATTTGGGTTAAAGTAAGTAGCATTAGAACTACCTAAAAGTTCTAATTCAGCAGAGATTGTGAAACATTGTGGAAAACAAATCAGAATTATTATGGATTTTCCCTGGGATTTCCCTCATCCAGGAAGCTCTGTTTAAACCCCAGGAAAACAGCAATTTTGTAGTTTATTGTAGAGAACTTGTTTGTTCATTTGGATTTCAGATCTGTTAAAAGAAAATTCCATTCAAAGTTTAGTCTTAGTAATAAAATGATAGTTATATACTGAGACAATTAATTAAATAACACCATTAGACAGCAATAACCATGAGCAGGTCACAGAAACTTTGGCAGCTTTTCTATGGATTTACACTACTATACCTTATTACGGAAAATGACTTGGAAATATTTCATTCCCGGTTTTATGTTTTTTTTCCCTTAAATCCCATTGTCTTACATGATTGTAGAACTACTATTGCCGAGTCTCATATTCAGTGTTATACGACAATCATTGTCTTGATATGAAGTGATTCTGTGTAGGGTTAGCCAATTTTGTAAGAAAAGTATTTTTTCCTGATAAAATTATTGTGTTAATACTGGGGATCTCACAACAGCAAGGAGGCTAAGAGTCCTCAAGACAGCAGAACCAGCATTTTCTTGTTGCTGAACTGAACTACTAACAACAATTTCTTGACGCAGGCAGGAGTAACTCTCTTATATTTTTATCACATTCAGAAGACAACGTAACACCTTCCCTGAGATGCTGTTAAATGTAAGAGAGTTTCTCTATTCCTAGGAGTCTGTAGAAACACCCTGCCTACGAAGCCAGAAGTGCACTTTGTTTTCTAGAACAAAGGGTAGGCAGCATTTATTCTCTGAAATTTTCAAACAGAAATATGATGCATAAAGAAACTCCTGCTTCAGGTGGCAGTAGGAATGAGAATCTAATCTATTTTACTTAAACTTACTTAAAACCTTCAGAGTTGTTTCCTATCCAGTATAATTTTTTATTCTCTTCTGCCTTCATGCCTTCCATGTAGGTTTCCTTCCATACTTTGCATGACAGGTCAGTCACTGCCAAAGCACTTTTATCGACCTTTCTGCTTTGAAAGCTGCTAGAAGCCCTAATGCATTCTCTCTATCTTGCTTTTTATCAACAGCAAAGCAAGTTCCTTCACCCAAAACTCAGAGGAGTAATTGGCCTCAGTTAAAAACTGGCAAAAGGCCCAAGCCTATTGGCTTTCAAAGCATTCATAAAAAGACCAGTTGTTTACACCAGGCTTTTCAGAAAGGTAAATGAGGATGACTTGTAAATTAAGGGATAGAAGAAAGCAGGGCAACCAATCTTTGAGAAATTTGACATAACCACCTGGAAGCATCTTCTACAGAGCTTCCAATTACCCAGTGCAGATTACTCAGAAGGCAGAATGGAGGAGGTTATTGTAAGGCTGTTTGGCTCAGAGTGATTTCCAAATAGCATTTAGTATCAAGAATTATATGACGCAAACAAAAATAAGTCTCATGAATGAAAGAATGGAGTGCATTCATTCTACAGAAAGTCAGTGAAGAATTTCTGTAGAGACAGGGAGGAGAGCTCCAGAGTGTTCAGAATGAACGCAAAAGCATAAATAACCAGCTTGTCTATCTGTGCCTCTTCTAAGTCACAGAGTTAATTTCATAAATTTGAGAAGTTCTGATAACAGATCAGACTGTGATTTAAGACGAAACAAAGATCAGTAGAAGACACCAAATAAATTCCTGACAAGGAAAAAGTGTCCCTTAGTTCCCAATCAAGCTGTCAGAATGAAAATGCCCTTTGTACTGAAGACAAAAATACAGAAAACGGATCTTGAAGCAGAAATATACGCTTACCATCAAGTCAAAAAGCCGGTAAGTCAAAGCTCAACGGTAATAGACAAAAAAAGTAATAAAATTAGCAATTTTAGCAACCCTCTACAATAAACCACCATAACTTGACCTAGCTAGTGCTTCATACGCATCATCTTTCATCACTGTCATGTCCAAATTACTTCGTTTAGAAGGATCACTCTGCAAGATTCTAACAAGAGGGTCACTACATGAATGTCATTCCACCCCAGACTATTGAACAGTACTTGCCCTGGACATCAACCTGAAAGCAAACGGGATTTATTTTAAGTGGTCAGAGCTGTACAAGCCCATAGGAGCAGGAGGAAGGTTAAAAGCTTTGACGAGTCAGGAGATTAAAGTCATGGGCTTCCAGGTGCTAGCTAAGGAATATGCGAATTTAACACATGACTAATAACAAACCAGAAAGACACAAAAATACCCACTGCTCTGTTACAAAGCAAAGCAAACCTTTTTCTCAGTCAAATAACTGCTTGCGTTGCAGAGGCAAAAGAACAAAAGGGTAAGAAATGTGAAGAGCTTTTCAGGCAACAGACATCTCTCAAATGAATACAGCCGACAGCTGCCAAAGCTAAACCACCCAGAAGCAAAGGGCAGAAGGGGGAAGGACTGAATCTTTCATTTCTATTTAAACATCAAAAAAACCCCAACACACCAAAGAATGTAGAAACTGAACAGTCTCTTTAAGAAAATATATTTTTGGGGTGAAAGCAGATTAACATCTTTCTACTGTACTCAATACCTCAGAGTCCTTCAAGTCCATTCTGAAAACAGGCTGCTTGAACATATTCTGAAGCTTTTCTTGAGTTTTTTTTTTTTTTTTAATTTTTTAAAATTCTTAGTTAGGTTCTATTTCTTAACTGAGTAAAACCAGGAGCTGGAGGTCTAACGCAGGGAAATAAGCTTTTGAGGGTACAGAAAGCACTACAGAGGACCTGCAGAAATGAATTATATACTTGAAATATTTGTTATGTACTTATTAGATATCTCAAGAAAATAAAGAGCCAGCTGCAAAATCTTTATAATTTGGGTGCAGGGAAATCTGAAGAGAGAGTACTTTGTATCTAATTTTTCTCCTCCCATTGACTTAGAGCAGTATTAAACAAAAGAATCCAATATATACTGGAACAAACCCTTAATAAAGGGTTTGAGAAATTAATGAGATAATTAAAGAAACCCCAGGCCTGAAGTATCCCATCAGTAAATACACAACAAATTCCACAGCCTATAACATGCTGAAGACATATCTAATGCAATGTTCTAAGTATGCCTTAATATACATTCTTTGCATTTTTCCTAGGCTGAACTGTATTAAACTCCTTGCATTTTTTTCCTAATACAGGTTTTACCCAATGAGGGCAGAAATAAATTAGCACAAAAGAAAATAAGCTTTTAATTCAGTGAGACTTGAGAAAAAAAAAAATTAAAACCCAGTAACACTGTTTTCTATCACTGAACCACTTTTTCCTTTAAGCTGAATTTCTGGGGGCAAACCCTTGTTGTACATTGTAGGAGATATCACACAGGAAAGCGATCACTGGTTTTGACAGCTTACATGCCTTGCATATCAGTAATTGACATTCATTTGGGAGCCTTTCTTTATTTTTTGGAACATTTCTCTTACTTGGTGCTCGATAATTAGACATTTGAGAGTAAGAGCAAGCTACCATCTTAATGTCAACTCCATAGCTTGACACAGGAAAAAAAAAAAAAAAACAAAAAAAAAAAAAAAACACCAACAAAAAAAAAAAACCAAACAAAAAAGAAGCCATAATCATGTGTTCCTATGAATGCTGAGAAATAAACAAAAAAGGGAATATATGGCCTTTGTGGGTATAAATATCCCCCTGGAATTTTTTCCCATTGCAGTTTTGTACTCCGTATCTGTAGAAAAATGGAAATGTCAAAATGCAGATCTTGAGTTAGGGCCCACGCACTTCATCTTTCCCCCTGTACCTGTAGTGCCAAAGCAACTTTGCTTTCTGGAATCCCGCTCTGCAATATAGCGGTTACTGCTGCATGAAGGACATTTGTGACCGAGTGAAAACCAAAAGAGCATTCACTGGCACTAGCGTGAGAGGCACATACCCTTTTGTCAGCAGCACTTTAAAACTAAAAAAAAAAACAAAAAAAAACCACCAAACCCAAACCAAAACCACGCACCCTACTTTACTGAGAGTTCTATAGTTGCCTAGTTAAAAGTCTGAAGGGAGGGGCAGAATTCTTCACACTTTCATTTTTCTTGCAAGTTATTTTTCAAATTATGGCACAGTATGATGGAATCATTCAAAATTCAATTTTAAAAGACAAATGCAACCCCCCACAAAAATTATCTTCTAAAAACAATGATCTAAATATAAGTTTAAAAAGAAAGGACACGTAATAACTTTTTTCTCCCCCCCCCCATAGTACAGGGTGAAACAAATTAAATTTTATAAACATCTATCTGGGATTCAGGATGTCTGATGGCATTTCTACAACAGACGGAAATGAAAACGAGTAGTTTACTTTAGCAGTTGGTACAGTTCTATGCCTGGAAATTTATCATAGTTTGCCATGTAATTTAAGCACTCAATTTCCAACAGCTACTGCTCCCAGCCTGGGGAGGCAGTGAGGAGAAAAAAAAAAAATCTACAACAAATTACAAGTGATGAATTCTTAGTAGCCTCAATATGTTTTTTTGTGCCGCTAGCAGACAGGATACTCAGCAACAGACTGCCTGAGAGAAGAGAAGGTTGACAAAGCGGGTAGTAAAGAAGAGCCTATGTTAAAGGTGACCTTCTCAGAAGAGGTATTCCAGCCTCTGGCTGGGATGAGGCAAGGCTGCAACTGCTACAGAATTATGTTAAAAGTAGCTTATCATTCATTTCCGAAAGAGAGTTGTCCTGGCAACTTTGCTTTGTATTGAGTCATTTGCTATGGCACTTATGCATTTGTATGCCTTTGACGTATTTTCTTGATTGGACTTTTCAGGAATCCAGTGCTGAGATGCTAAGTCTTTAATCCTACATCATAAGACAGATACCAAGCTACTTAATTCTACCAGAATGACTTCTGCTCCAGGACTGCAAAGGATCAAAGCACAGGCAGCAGTTTTATCAATGTTTTCTTGGACTTCAGCAGAATGTAGGAACCAGAGTCCGAATGTACTTACCCATGGGCTGAAATAACTTGTCCTTGTCAGGGCACTAGTGGAGAAACAAAATCTGAAATCATAGTTTTGCATTCTAGCTAGTCAACAATGCCTTGTTTTAGAATGACAGATCTTTATGATTGCCAATGGCATCTGTGGAAGAATCTCTGCAAGACGTTACTGTGTCTCCCAAAGCACTGGACCGAGAGATTCATATTTTCTTCATGTTGCATTTAGAAGAAATTCACAGTGGCTTACATAGATATGCTCTGCCTTGGTAATGTGTTTTTATACCTTATTATTCCAATTGAAAGCAAAGGGAAAAAATTGATCGATAAAAATTTTTAAAAGAAAGAAAGAACAACCTTAAATTCATTTAAGCAAATGAGTGGCACGCCGCAGACTGGATGTAAAGAGAACACCGATCTCTCAAGGCAGGTCTTGTGGCATCACTCCCCTTCAGGGTGTGTATGACCTCTGGATTTAAATTCAGTACTTTACGAAAACAGCCAATCTTATGGGTAAAATGTAATAGAAAGAAAATCTAAATTCCCTCAAATCTAAGTCTGCTCACTTAGATTAACAGCAACGCAGGTAAAAATCACATTCTTAAATACATGTATTTAAATAAACATCCTTCTTATATTAAAGTAAACAGTCAACATAAAAGCACCGAAAATTCTAGGTACTCTATTTTCTGTTATTACATGGTATTTTCCTTATGTCTTCACTGATGAACTCTACCTGGTAAGACAGAAGATAAAGTGTTATTCATACTCTTAAATAAAATAAGAAGGGGGACATATGAAATTGCCTATTACAATGTCAAGATGAGTATTTAGGAGAATTCTATCACTTTTTGGAGGGCAGTTTTCTCCCCGATAAAAATCTTCTGCTATATGGCACGAATTGATCGATAAAAATATTTCAGCACACCAGTCATAAAAGAACTGGCCTTATTCTTACACTGTCTCAAAAGGATGACATTTCAATTACTGACACAGTATGATACTGCGCAGACAACAGGTAAGTAATTTAATAGATCAGTCCAGAACTTCCTGTAAGCAATACATACAATTCAATTAGTTTCTCACAATAGACTACAGCGGTTATTTGAGGAGCTTCAAGCACTTCATCTGGTAATTCTTCACAGGGGCAGGAATTCCCCACTGTTTCCGTTCACATCTGTCACTCGGCATTAAAGTTTCAGAGCACCATGAACGTATGTGGCAGCGCTTGGATTCACCTGTGTGCGGTGCAAGGGAAAGGGCCCGAATCGTGATGATACTTCCAAAACCATCACTCAGGGTAACAGATGTGCCAAACTGAACGGGAGCGGTGACTGTCAGCCACCACCAGCATTTCTGTCTTTCCCAATCTGGGTTTTAGTTACTGGTGTAAGTCTGTGACCTCAAAAGCCAGTTTGTTTTTGAAGGAATAAATATTTCTACACTGTATTTTAGAAAAGTCACGAGTTTGATAATTTTGCCTTAACTCTCAGGGCTCTTAGAGCTGTAAGACTGGAGACATGACACCTAGCTATTTCTCTTGGTCCAAACTCTTAGTTGGTACAGATTTGCCAATGGCTTCATACCACAGATGAATCTGGTACACAATAACATAGATGTATCAGTGCCTGTGCATATACACGCATTGTTATAGCCTAGCGTCACTCCTACTCCCTTCTTCTTTTTCCTTCATCTTCTCTCCACACCCTCGCTCTCCTGGATACGTGCAACTGTTTTACTTCAGGTAGGTTTTTCTTAAAAGGCTCATTTTGTGTTTTTACTTCTCTTCAGCATTAATTTGCATCTAATTTTCTTTGTTTGGCTGCATTTTTAAAAGTTATTAGCTGATTGAAGAAATTAAAAATCTTGCTCTCACTAAAAAGCCTTGACACCTTTTCAGGGCTCCTGAGGAGCTGTGCACACAGGCTACTCAGGATAGTTAAATATTAATCAGCAAGGTGGAATAGTTAAATGAATTCAGTCTCTGTTGAGACCCTTCTAATTCAGAATTTAAAAAGACATTGTTTGATTTAATTTCCTTGAGAAATTAATATGCTAAATTAAAGTAAGGTCACTTCAGTTCTGGCTCTTCTGAAACGTTGCAGCCTTACTTAATTTGAATGCAATCCGCAGATGAAGACATTCCTTAGATTTCACTTACGTTACTAGTCCTTTCCTGAACTGATAATAGAAGTTTACAAAAGTTGTGTTAGGCTCCAGTATGGCAATTCAAGAGCAACTTATCACTGGTCGTTAATATTTGTTTGTGTGCACACAAAACATGGTATTTTGGGGTAACTGACTACATGAAAATAATCATTAGACTCACGTTTACAGTAATTAATTTCACATGTATTTTCTACAGAAAGTTTTTACTGTCACAGGTTCCAGAGGCATCGTTGCTAGATGATTTAGCAATTGCTAGACTGTACGGATGGTACCTGACAAGAGATGCTTGAATATGAGCGCATTTAAAACTTGTGCGTGAACACCAAGAAAGTTTATTTAACAGTATGTTTGTGAAAAATGTGTATTTAAAGATTTTGAAAGTAGAATATAAGTAAAAATCATAACTTTTCCATAATCCAGGAAAATCTGTATCATCAACATTAGCACTTACTATACGTACTCCACTTGATTAAAAATGAACTTGACTTTATTTTGCTCCAAGCTGGATGCACTCGAGCACACGTGTCAGCACCACGTTTGACCAGCAACTCTGCTCTCTCAAGTGCTGCAGAAACGTGGGCTCCCACATCAAGCTCTTGACCCAAGGGATTCAGCTGAGGAAAAAATCTGACCTGGTATTTTTAAGAAATTTTTCTCCAACTAACATAACGAAATGTAGCCATTAAACTGTAGAATCCATGGACAAACTTTTGAGGAGTAAATGCCACAAAAGCCTAACTCATATTTTCAGTGTTGACCCAGGACTCTATGTTCTGCTGACCTCTACAAATTTTTCCACAAATCAAATATAAGTGATCGGCTACACTCATTTTTCCTAAGGTCAACCGAAGTTTACCAAGGCTGTATGCAGAAAGGCCTGCACATCACAAACGCTAAATGCTGTTTGATTTTAATCACATGCCTCATACAAGAATAACAAATCTCCCAATAAAAAGTAGACTAATGGAGATACAAAATTTAGTACCTCATCTTAGATTTACTCTATTTCCTAAATAAATGAAGTATGAGTACTGATGAAAACAGACTTTTTTCCCCTATCCCAGGCACTTTTAATTTAAGTTTAGTTACATTGCCTAGATGGGGACTCCATAAAAAGTTCAAGAGGGCAAATCATTACCAGTTTTAAAAGCTATAGAGCCTATTTGACACCCCTCCCAATAAGACTGTACATGCTTATTTTCAGATGATGTATTCTGAAGACACAGTAATAACAAAACTTCATTTATAAAATTATGATACCAATATTATTTGGAACAGAACTTCAAATGCAGAATTAATGACATGTTAGAGTTCAGCACTGAGGGGTATTAACAGGAACACAGGCTCCCAAAGAATACCTGCTGTAGCTTTAAAAAAGATGCTTGGAAAATAAAGTCGTCTTTAATTTCTTGCTGGTTTTTGGTGAAGTGATCCCCATTCAAAGCTGAAAGCGTACACATACTTTCACCATGCTACAGACTTCAGTGAAAAACACAAGAGGTAAACTGGCACTCAAAAACCAGAATCTACAGGTAGTACATCTTAGTCAATGCTAGAGAACCAACTGATGTAATTTGGACAGCTTTTTGCAGTAGAAAGTTCAGGAGTTCAGTTCCAGATGGTTGTTGGCTTATTTGGTTTTGTTTTAAATTACTTCAAAGTAAGTATTTCAGTTTTGGAACGGAAAGAAATAAAGTGAATTGTGTTGTCTTCCCTGACAAGCTGTCATTATGAAAAGACAAGAAACAAATTAAGAGTTCAGTGTCACACTAAGTGCATCACTCTATTTAGTCAATATCTAAACAAATTCAGACACACATAAAAATCTGCAAGTAGAATTTAAATCAATTGGGTTATACAAAGAAACAATAAATGTTAAAAATAGATACAGCATCAAAACACCTTAAAGTAAGGGCCACCACACTGTACTGGAAAAGAGAATAGTGGTGTGTGGGACAATCGGTGTCACTGTTATTGCACATGAACAGGTGACTGCCAGTGTAATAGGGCATGAGGTTGGCTTTCGCCATGACCACAAAGTGGTGTTAAGTTTTATTATTTCTATAGTTTCTACTTGGCTGTATTAGAGCCAGTCATATAGAATAACCGGTTAAAGACTAAAGTGCTGTTAGCACATAGTTCGGTGCTCACGTATTTCCAAGGTAACATATTACTGCCATTTTCCAGATTGTCCACTTACTTTATATCCAAACACAGGATTGAATTGGCCATCATCTATTTCGAACATTCTTACAGAATTCAAAAATTAAACTATTAAGTGGGGAAAATATGTTTAATTCAGGTTCACAGCCAGTATAGCCCTTGCAGACTGTTTGTTAAATATGAGCATGTGGTTATGCCAGTTTTGAAGAGACTGGCATTCATTAAATTAAAAGTTAAATTATGTACTATTACTACAGTCCCCTAAAAGCATATGCATATATTGCCATATTTGGGTAAATTACATTATCAGGGTTTCTCCTTTTCTCCTTTTTATTCCTAGCTTGCATCTTTCACCTAACCACCATAAATAAAACTATGATTCCAAAATAAAACAGATTCAAAATACAGGGGGGTTCATTATATGTTTTAATACCTTCATTTGAATGATCATCTATTGACACCGCTACCGATAGGATGAGTCCATCTTCCCTAGTCGCCCCTGCTTTAGCTGTTACATACTCGTCTTCCACCAGGAAGTTTCAGATCCCTTTTCAGGACATGAAAGAGAACAAATTGTCAGAGGGCGTAGGAAAGTATTTAGACCTAAGGCTAGACTTGTGGATTTGCACTAAGTCTTCAAGCATAATCATTCATATTCTCATTCATAGCCGATAATATGACAATGGGGCAAGAGCATTAGTTTTACTCCAAGGGGAAAAAAAAATTATATAAGGTCCTAGAACTTATTCTAAGGCTATTCCAAATGTGAAGCCTAACAAACCCAAGATATTAAAAAAGTACATGATTCTTACAGTTAGGCTGTAAAACACTGTCTGGGGAAAAAAAAAAAAAAGAGTTTCGATTTACTTCATATTTGGTTTATAACTCCATGCAGACTACCTGCTTTAAACTTCTGGTGGTTGGATGAAGGGGCTCGGGAGAGATGATTTAGTCAAGAACACTTTTTAGGAAGAGGCAGGGGTTACAACTGTTAAACTCTCATACTCTACCATCCTTCGAAGCAGTAATATTATCCTAATTGCAGAAAAGTTTATTTCAACATAAAAACATAAGAATGATTGTATTGGTTCAGATTAAGGATCCATCTAACACAATATTCTGTCTTCAGCTGCAGCTATTAGTGTAGGCCCAGAGAATAGAAAGGGGACAAGCATACTGAACACTCTCCTAGCTATGGACTGTTTTCATCTCAGGGAATTTCTTACATATACTACAGTAAATCCAGTTAGCAAGTCCCAGCAGATTTGTTTTCCAGGTGGTTGCCTGGCTTCTCCCTCTGAACTCATACAGAACTTTTTGCACTTATGACACCCTTTAGTAAGGGGTTTCACAGGCCCCAGGGTTTCATTCCTGACTGGTAATGGTAAATTCACCACCTATTTATTTAGACATAAAGATCATTTTGCCCAGTGTGCACCACTTCACGTTAATCTACATTGAATTTTATCTGCCATTCTACTGTCTTTGAGAATCATTGCACAAAATTTGTCTATGAAAGAGAGTCCCTATAAAATTAATAGCAACTCAACAACCAAAGAACAGTCCGTGTACGATAAGGTAGTATTTATTACAGCTTGCATCCAAATTTCTACTCTAAGTATAGTCTACTCCTTACTGCTTCTATTACTGCAAGTTCCTCTGTACAACATTTTGCGGAAAAATCCACAGACATTTAAGAACTGCATTAGATCGCACAAGGCTGAGATAGTCTTAATGCTGCCATTTCCTAACATTTTGTGTGCATAATTTGGTAACCTTCTAAGAGTTCCTTTAAGAGTTATTTTTAAACAGAATGTCAAGTGCTGTGTCCTACATACAGTTGAAGTTTTAATATTATCTTTATAAATTATGTCAGTAGTTTGGACTCTTACAAGAATGTTACAGAACATAGGACTTCCAAAGAGAGATCATTAAGGATGGCTATGGGATGCTTTTCAATGTGTCGTTTGTAAGAGAAGCCAAACTGTATCTTTCATTATAATTAAGATTCAGATTTGGAATGAGAGAATAAAAACTCAATCTTTTCAAAAGAAATGGTATCCAGCATGGTAACTCTGTCGGTCCTTTTCCCATTAACATACCACAAGAAATCTCAAGACTTCAAAGAAGACTCTCTGGGAAGGATCTGGAAAAAAAAACTTTTTGAAATAGGTTATATGATGGAGTTAACGTGTTAAAAATATGGGATGTTTGAGTGAAATATTTAAATATATTCAGGAGAATATGTTTAAAGATTAGGGTATTGCTTTTAGATCCCCTACTTCAAGATACCCTTCCACCCACACCAATTTTTCACCACTGCTTCACTCTTCTGTGATGTTCAGTCAATCTGCCCCATGCAGGATTATAAAATTTGAAGTTGAAACATTTTGTACAACACTGAGTTTTGCAGATACTGCTTAAAGAAAGAGAGGGGTATGCAAATTGGGGGATGCAAAGGCAGTCTATCCAGACCATTTTCTGACGAGGGGAAAATTTATAATTTGTGACTGATTAGCAGTGCTTTAGTATCATATATTTTTCTAATTAATTACATTACTTAAAATCTGAGTTATCCTCTACAAAAAAATCACTGGAAGTTCACAGGAGTTCTGTAGCTGTGGCATGTGAGAGGTATATAGCTAGGATGGATTTTTAGGTGAACAAAATAAATATTTATAATCTACTCCAGCGTGAAGCAGAAGTAGCATAAGTGCACTAATTTATGGCATTCTCAGCATTTCCTGGTATTTCTTTTAAGGTAACTGCTGCTAAGTTTAATACATTTTGATCTTTTGTCTCGGAGTACTGTCTATAACACAGTCTACTTCTAAATGAAAAGCCTGTGGGAGGGGTCCTATTTGTTTACGATAACATAAAAAGGTGTTTTCAAAAGCCAGGTACTCAATTATGCAAAAAGCCAGAAATCCTAGCAACATTATAAGAGGCCTCAGGAAAAATTCAACTAATTTATCTGCCAAGAAGACTTACAAAAAATAAATTTAAGTTGGGGGTGATGATGGTGTTTATGTCTTTTAAGGTATTTTTCTCTCAGTGTCTGATATTTTACCTTTAGGTACCTCTGTCAACTGGTAGTATGAAACCTACTCAAAATCCAACTTTATAACATTTCTGCATCCACCACACCCCTTCACAAAAGTGTTTTCTCTCTGAGGCAGATTAATGCAAAGACTGCATAGGCAAAAGTTATCAATGCTAATCAGGGACTCGAGAAAGCATAAAGTACAATGCAGAACTTCAAATGAAATCACATTGGTTTCTTTGAAATTAGTATGGTTTCTTTCCCTAAGCAGGACATGACAAAGATTCCACCCTCGCACATTAGAACTTGTGCCATTATACATAGAGAGAGAACAGCGCGCCTCTGTATATGAAAAATATATGAGACCCTGGATGTTCAAACTACCTCACACAGCCAGACAGAGATGCAGACCTTAAATCTGGAGTTCTTTGGCTTTAAAGAAAAAAAAATAATCAGGTTGATGAAAAATACTGATTTGCTATCAGAGGAAGAAATAGTTCAGCAACGCAAATAAAAAAAAAGCATTTGGAAATGTACAGAGCCCATGTTTTCCCCATGAATATTGACATTTTAGCTTTTTCATGACATCTTCAAGCTACAAGCTCCTTTTAAAATAATTTTATTTTAGATCCAATTTGCGTAAACAGGAGTACATCTTTTCCATCTGTTCTCTTTGTCTCATGTTGTTTAGGATTATTTTGACATTTTAGATTACTGTTTTCTTTTAATTTATTCTACTTCTCATTTCATTTTACATGTGTTTTCAATAGAAGGTAAAACATTATTAGCCTTCATGCATAAATGGTAGTTCATCTTCCCTGGTTGTTAAGGTTCCTTATTAACCCCATAATAACAGAGCAGCCTTGGGTAAAGCGTTCAAACCATTGTTCTTCCGCTATTTAATATATTTTGTTCAACCTGTAACCACTACTTCATCTCTGGCTTGAGATGAGCATCATTGTTAGATGTTTAATGATGAGCAAAGTGCTTTTATTATAATTTGGCTCTGTATTTCAGAATTTCATCCTATGAAATCAAAAAAGAGAACTGAAGAAGATGGTAGAAATTCTATGGTTACATTAGAACTGATGAGGAAAATTTTCAAGTGTCATCAGGGAGATGGTGCTGAGAACTCATTAGAGTGAAGTTTCTTCACTGTGCTTTCTTCATTACACACTGTAGGGTAATTAAGCGGCACAATTTTTTTATGGATTTATGCAAGTAAACAGTGCTGTAAATTGTCTTCTCTCAAGAGTCTACCCTGTACTATTTCTTCCAAGAAAAAAAAAAATTCTCTCTTTGCGAAACAAGACAATATTTGAGAAATGAAAATTCATTACAGTGGACATACATCAGTGCGTCACCATTTGAAAACTGTTTCATTGTGAGATCAGCAAAACGAAATGCAGAAGCATTTTTAGGGGCTCATAACACATAGCTTTGCATGAGAAGTATTCCTCTTCTTAAGTAGGACAAAGCAAAAGCTTTTTTCTCTTTTACCCTGTTCAAAACAGTTTGAAGTGCCAGGAAAAAACACACACAGGAAACTCCAGTGCTGTCTTTCTGTCCACCGCCACTTTTTAATGAGCATTTATAAATACACTGAGAGAACAAAGCCAGGGTTATTCAGTTGGTAGCACACTCCTGACTGCTGAAGTCATTCTTTACTAAAAGACTTTCGACATGCCATGGTGTGCCCTAAACTCATAGCAATGTGTCCCTGCAGGGAACAGCACGGTGACTGCTCCATTGTGAGTGCAAGGCAAGAGCACAATTAAAATGCCTGCTTGAGAGGCCTCATTCTCCCACTTAATCAAATTCACCCTAGAGCGGAGACAGCCTTGTAGTCGCAGCACTCAAATCACCTCATGAAATTGCAGAAGAGTGGAGAAGAGATGGGCATAGCACGCCTCCTGCTTAGGAAGAAGCCCATGACAGCTCAGCATGGGTCAGTATGGGAAGAAGTTTGGAAAAGGGCTGAAAGAACCAGCAGTGAGACCCACAGCCACAGCTCTTGCTGCTCTGGCAGAGAGCAGGATGCCCTGAGCCAGCACTGCGGTGGGGTCCTCGGTCACTGGGTCCGCACGTGCCTTCGTTACGAGGTTTGGAAAAAGAAAGCGAACAACGCAGAGGTCCAAGTGTAAAAGCGCAATGCACCGAGGGATGAAAGACAGCAGGTGAAGAACACATTGGTTGAATAACCTTACTTACTCACTGTGATAAACTGGCATTCTACTGCACGCTCCTGAAAAAGCTTAAAAAAACCCCAAGCCTATTCAGAGATATCTGATGAGCAACTGACCATTAAATGCAACTAATCCCTGTAGTAGCAGATGGAACATTCATATAAGCAATGACAACAGTTCATCTTCTAATGTTTCATACTAGTTTCTCAACATTTGTTGCAATCTCCTTTGCTTGGGAGATGCAGATTTAAGAGTACTGACAGATTTTCTTAGCTGACTTCAGGTGAGTCTGAGTTGGTCCATAGACATCTATGGAAGAGTTTTGTGAAACATGAAATTCACTTGCAGGGGACTCGGGGACCATCATCTAACCAACAGTTTCTGGTGCTTCTGGTTTGTGAGAACCCACTGCTAGTGCCTCATAAGGCAAAGATTTATAAAAAAAAGGCAGAGACTCTATTGAAGAGATAAAAAACATCCATTTTTTATTACCCAATTGTATTGCCTCACTGTGGGTTAATAGATCACAGACATCTGTCACCATTTGCAGGCCTTGTTTCGATAAAAATACTTCTGCACGTGCTCCACAGCTTTGTTGAGAGATACAATTGCACAATTTGCTTTAAACACATTTTTGCTCACGTAAAGGTGGTGGCTTATTTCCACTTTACTTTGTACAACTGGATATAGTACAACAATATAGCTTTTGCACTTCTGTTTCTTTTGTAAGGGCAGCTGGGAATTATTTATTCCCTTTCATGCTTTCTCATGAATAGCTGCAGTTCTTACATAATTTCCTTTAATCTTCACTTTCAGAAAATACAAAAATATTCCTCTGACTCAGAGGTGGCCTTAACATCTGAGTGTAGTTTCTCATGCATTTACTTTTCCATGTATTAAGCTAATAAATCTAATTGAATGCAAAAATCATCATGGGTCTTTCAGAAGGTTACATTAATACAATTAAACATGAAATCAAAAGAGAACCCTAATTTTAACAACTTTGTTTTCTTTGTAATTTTTTCCCCTTTTCCATTAAATCTTTATCCTATTAAAAAATCCATTAAACAAATGCTTCACATATTCCCATTTCTGTTTTCCAAACTTTTTTTTTATTCAATTGTCAGTCTTGCACAGTGTACCTGAAGAAGTTTCCAGAGGCTGAAGCCCAGGTGATGAAAAATTCCCTTTTCCTAGAATTCCCATCTAAGGGGAAAGATGCAAGGAAGTTTCAATTGATAATTCTTTTCTGTTCATCATATCCCTTTTAGTAAAAACTGTGTCAGGAAGCATAAAGAGAAAAAAAGCCTCTCTTTAGAGCCACAGTTCGTAAAGTCTCTAAAGGAAGTGGATTTGGGGATAGATACTAAAGGGCCACATGGATCTGTCTCCCCACACTATATCACAGCAAGCATCCTGGCAAAAGCACAGCTCTATTTGCTGAAGACATGAAGCGCCTCTCACTTTTGAGCTTGGAAATTCAAAAAGAGTGGAACTAGAGAACTGGGGCTTTTAAATTCCTCAGCCAACCTAACGGCCAGACATTGCTGGCCCAAAAGGTGTTTGATCAGCCCATTAATTAGTGTCTGAAGTGCCCAGCCAGCCTTCAGCGCAGCGCGGCGAAGCCGTGCGGAGGCAGCAGGCGGGTACCCATGGTTGCCTGGCCGGCACCTGGAGCAGGACGGGGTTTGACAAACCAGCAGCTCAGAGGTCCAGAGCAGCAACTTGTGTCAGAGACAGGCAGATGCCTGGGGACTCTTAACTGCTGCAGCCTTCTTATTTTTGTTATCCTCCACTGCTTGTCTGCCAGAATCCCCAAGTTCCTCTGAACTTACTTAAGCAGCATGTATTAGAATTGGCAGCATGTATGGAGACTACCTGCTCTGCAGTTTAAAATGCTGTTACGTGAATATTGCCAACTATAAAAAAAAAAAGCACAGTTACAGATTTCTTTTACAAATTCATAATATCCTGTCTTCCACTTGGGAAACTGGAAGCAAAATGCCTTATGAATATTCACATTAAATAATCAGTCAACAGTAATTTCAAGTCTTTAGCTTCACTGAATAGTTTTTGTGACTTACCGCAAACAAAAATTAACCAGCCAAAACATGGAGGAAAACATGCTACTAGAAAATAGAAGTAGTAAAATTAATGTTAATAATTCAGGAATATTTCCTTCATTGCTATTCGACTTCAAGGTCTGAACAGACCATCTCAGATACAGCATGAGAGCTGGCTCCTACACCTATTTAAAACATCCAGATTTTCAGCATCAAAATGCTGGAGAAGCAACTACATAGACAAAAGTACACTAAATTCATTTCAGGATCAGTTTTAATAAAAGAGAAACTCTTTCTTTTGCATTAAAGTACAATACTTCTTCATCTCTAGTGATTCTTCCTAAGACTCAGAAAATTATTTAATCAATTGTTGGAATAATTTCATTTGCTGCATTTAAGATGACAGTTCTCAGATTAAAAGTAAAGCATTTTCAAGTTCTGCCCTTTAAATCTGAGGGGAAAATGAGGAAAACTGCAGTATAATTAAATGTAAGAATTAAGATATAATTATTCTCAATATTCTCTTTCACATAATCTCTTCACTAAAGAAAAAAGTCTTCTGGAATATTTACCTACTGTCACTAGTCTACTCTATTCTTGTAAAATATTTTAATTATTCTCTAGGTTTTTAAATTTTGCACAGCTTAATTGAAGAAGTTGACAATGGGACAACCCTGATATATTCCCAGTAAGGCTGTTTTAAGTTCACAGCCCAAAAGCCAGATCCCATCTTCCGCTAAATTCTGTAGAAAGCGTCACTCCAAGAATAAAAATCCCAGTGTATCACCCTGATTTTTCAGAATCATTTCATCAATACATCCACAAGATGCACATCTAAGAACTGAAGGCTTGAGCTGAAACTTTTTATTATAACCGTGGAATGCGTACCATGCACTGGAAGCTAGAATGAAGTTTAAAAATTGCCTTATGAATTTTTTGTAGAACAGGATAGGAAAGGGAATGAGGCAGAAAACGCGTCTAGTGGGACATTCAGACTCAGCATTTCCCTCTCTTCCTGAACTGGGTCATGAAATGAGGCACCTCATTCAGGGTGTTTCAATCTATCCTTAACAGAGAGCCAACACAAGCCATGTGGGATCTCCATGTGGTTGCGACCTGTTCTTACACGCTCTCTGCTGAAGATGAACATCAAGAAGCGGTGTGGTGATGATACTTGATCTTAGAACAGTTACAGGTCTCTTTGAATGATTTCACGGCGAGTAGTTTAAACACCAAGTCTACTCTCTCCCAGATGATTTCTATAGTCATCAGAAAAGACTTAGGCTCCCTGTTACTAGCTCTTTGTGGTCCTATGATATTTACATGCCTGGCTGTATGATGGATTAAGAAGCGGAGTGAATTCTTATCCATACTACCAGATTTTGGAAGTATGGACATTCTCTTTGGACATGGAGGAGACATCTCAGTCCTCTTCAGCAGCACAGATCATCTCCTTCCCTGGCAGCCAGCCTAACCAATAGGTGTTCATATATTTCCAGAGCGTTCATCCAATGAATCTACAAGCCAAAAAAGTGAGCAGCCTCGTAAACTGTCTCAGACTTGGAATTTAGATATTGGTAGCAGGTGAACTACCACAGTCACAGGAGCACTGTTGTGAGCCCCTGGATGCCCCTGTGCTAGTGGCCTCTCACACCTTCAGGTCTATGCTCAGATGACGTCTTCCTCTTGGCAGTAGTCTAGAAAGTATTTCTGTGCCCAAATGCAAAATCTAGGACTCAAGATTACCTTCTGGTAATCTGGTTTGTCAAAGTGCCATCAAAGAGTACATGCTGCATTCACCAATTTTTTTTTAACTAAGAAAAATATCAAGCCTGTGATAGGTGTCGTTTTACACCAATAGCATCAATATCTAGGCAAAAAAAAAAAAATCCATCCACAGTTTAATCTACATAAGCCTAGAAGAGCGAGATTACTTCAGTTTGTTGGAGAGAGAGTGCAATTCCACAGCCAGGGTTGTTCTCTTCCTTCTTTCTTTCTAAATGCATATATTAAATGCCTGAAAAGGATATACTTACGAAACTTTACCACTGAAGTCAATTAGAGTTTTGTTTCTAGCACCTCTTTAATCTACATACTTTATCAGTTGTGACAGTTAAGAAAAAAATCCTAGCAATTGCTCTGAAATTATGTTTTCTCCATTGCAAAATAATTTGCAATCTATTTCTTGATCTCACAATGATTTATCTTGTTATTTATAATATACCCTTTCACACTGCATCCAGAAACTGAAACATTCTAAACAGCAGCGCTAAGTTCTTCACGACAACGTTTCAAAGACCAGGCACTTCCAACACAGCCCAAGTGGCAGCACGCAGTAAAGTAGGAATTGGTATGATATTTGAAAAATGCTGTCTTCGAGTATTTGATGGAGTCTCTTTCACCTGTGGAAACACATCAACTTAACATATACCAGAAATTATGGAAAGTGAAAATTTTTTTTCACTTTAATTTAAAAGACTATTTCTTTTCACCACTTTTCACTACATTTTCCTGTCAATCATAGTAACTTGCTGTAAAAAAAAAAAAATTGGAAGAGATCTGGATGTATTCAGGCAGAGAAATCGCAATTAAAACCCCTTGTAAAGGTTTATGCAGCATTTACCTTCAGGCAAGGGGGTAGTTTCATTAATATTGGTTACAGCTGACTTGAATATTAAGATAGTCCATGTTTACGTACTATCCCAGACAGCTGTATGAGATAATTTTTATTTAAGTATTGAGACTCACCACAGAACGGGTCTTTAGTGTTGTAAATGGTTATGAAACACAAGCAGTAAAACCAGTAATCAACAGCGACTTCTTAGCTGGCCCTGTAGCCAGTAAACCCAGTCTCCCTCTTAGCTCACCTTCTCTTGTGCTCTTATCAGTGTAATCACACCAACTGCAGCAAAGCTTTCACCAGTCTATACTGATGTAGATTAAGTACATATTCAACATATCTACCCATACAGAAAGGAGGAATAGATTAGATTCAGTGCATGTGCTTTCAACAATGTGTAGTTCCAACTTATTAAGTGTAATCATAGAACGTGTTGGTTAACGGTCCCTTCCAATCCAACGCCTTCTATGATTCTAATTTAAAGAACACCTGAAAAAGAAACCAGGGGCCAAATCATATCAAGAAGGAAGTTAAATTATGTTCACCATTGGGGTCCTTAGTAAACATCTACATTTTGAAAATAGTCACTTGAGTGAGCAGATTGCCTGCTTGTAAAAACCTAAATAAGCTTTCTGATAGCTATCCCACATTTTTTGAATGCTCAAGACAGAAACAGCAATATCTTTAATATAAAAATTAAAGTATAACTTTCTAACACTTTTCAACTAGGCTTCCTCATTTGTCTTCATTAATTACCAACTAATTATCAACACAATGAATTAAGCCTTAGATTTTGCAGGGGGAACAGTACCTGGTATAGCAACAGTTGAGGTTAATGACTGGGCTATGCAAGAACTGAAGAGTGGTGCTCTACCTCTCTTAGCGGTTCGATTATTATCACATTATATTGACCTTATTTGCTACATCATTTGAACACGATGAAGTCTATTAACCTAACGATAGTAATAAGGTATTGCTGCCTGTAGCAAAGATAAACTGCAAATTTCCTAGGAATTGTCTCAGTTCTTAAGAGTTTTTAGGAGTGCAGGTTTTTTTCTTGCTTGTTTCCTTTAAGGAAACATGTTTCATACAACCTCTACTTGGCTTTCCAGTAATTTAGCATTGACAACATGCTTCTTAATTATAAATGAAAGAACTTCTTTTAGTAGTAACATAAGAATCAGTATTCCTGATAATCACAATTCCTGAAAAGGGTTTTGAATTGTGAGCTTAGAAAGCTCGCAGTACAAACGTCAGTCTGAAAAATAACATAGTGTGCATCATTTCCTAGGTAGGAAAGCTTGGTTGACTTTGTGGAAAAGGAGCATTGGTGTTCATTTCTAACATGCCTTTCTTTTTACATGATATATTATTTAATTTCCGTAGCAACCCACAGGAGCAAGAAGCCAGCACTTTCAAAGAAATCTGAATCGATACAATTCACAAGAGAGATACCACAATAGACTAGGAATAGTACAGAAAATAGTCAGGCAAATTCTTTCTTAGCAGACACTCAGAGTTACTAAAAAGCTGTATCAGATTTCCACAAGTCACAAGTATCCTATAAAGGACCCACTGCCAATGTTTATACCATGACCTTTACAGCATTATAACCCCAAATCCGATAATTGCACACATCAACTGTCTACTCCTGAAGAGTCAACTTTGCTCTCAAATCTTTCCATCAGTGCCTAAACTGAAAAAAACCCAACCCCAACAGCAGAAACTTTGAGGTAGTATAGGAAAATTAATGGTATTTAATTCTCAATAATCACATTAGTATAATTGGTTATCAACTGCTGATGCTGGACTTGCACCTCTGCTTGATGATTTTTCCAAGGAAAAAAATAAATATATTTGAAGTCTAGAAAGAAGCACAACTATATTAATAAATACAGAGTGACACCATGTAAGCTATCATGTTTGTCAGCTGTTAGGAACAGCCACAGAATATGATGAATTGTGAGAAAAGTATATTTTCCAAAGTGCTAAGAAGAAAACTATACCGTTTGTTCAGTCTAGCTTAGAAACCTTATCTGGTACTGTAAAATTTGTCCAAGGTTACAGAAAAAATTACCTAAATAAAGTTGATAGCCATTTATGTTTCAAATTCTTTAAGAGCAAAAAGCACAAGCGTTACTTAAAGTTTGCGGCAAGATACTATAATGCCGTATTGACAGTTTGCAGTTGATTTACATCTTATGACAAGCAAAAACAAGCCTCCGAGAAAAAGAACATAGTCTGCTTGTCAAACAAAACCAGTTCAAGAAATGGTGAAAATAAAAAGCATGAGATTCATCCTTTATGACCATCATGTGGATACTCTGCATTACCTTTCACGTACACAGATGGGCAGGTGAAAGCACATACGTTCACATTCCGATTTGGATTCAGGTGTGTGAATGCTTAGAGAACGTTACACTGCCTAAGCACTGCAACATAAGACTATATATTCTGGTTTTATTATGCTCCGCCACAAAACAGTTCACAGCTTTTTTTTTTATTATTATCATTTACAAGATGAAAGAACTAACAACATAAAACAATGCCATTACTGTATTAACCTTAGGTAATTTTCTTGTTATCACGCCGCACAGCTCGACCACAAAGAAAAACAGTCATTACCTGTGTGAAGAGAACCTGTGATTAGCCTGAGAAGGTACTGGGCAAATTTCAATATTTCACGCTTACACCGCTTCCTACAGCCACTCATCTTAAGCAATAGGGTATTCCTCTGAGAAGAGCCAGAAGACTCTGCCAATAACGAGCACGGTTTCTGCCAGCAAACTTCTGGGGCAGTTNGCGGGCTCCCTCCTCCTCCTGCGTGAATCAGCGCGCAGAGCGGGCGGGGGGGCAGGCAGGGCACTGCGCCCCTGGGTTTACATTCTGCTGAGGGGAGGTGGGGGGGCGGGGAAGGACACGCACCCCCCACCATCCAACAGCAGCCACATCCCGGCACGGCACGGCTCAAGGTCAGGGCGGAGGACAGCCCTGCCTCTGCCCCACCTGCGGGAGTGACATCGAGCG
>VXBH01003943.1:108188-125951 GCA_013400035.1 Rynchops niger | reverse complement strand
CCCTCACTCTGCCTGACGGCCGCAGGACCCGCATGTAGCCAGCTGATGGTCATGGGAACCCCCGGGCGCTGGAGCCCTCTACAGAAGGAATGATGTACCAGGAGCCCGAGTGGTGGCTCCGGGCAGGGAGCTCCCCCTGCGCTCCAGCTCGCCCACCGGGGACAGGTGGGGAGCTGGCCCTGGCACAGTTCACATGGTGCGGTTAGGAACCATGTGAAGGTCTCCTTAGAAAACTACACGCATTCCTTACTATCCCCCTATAAACTCGTTATTTTCCATCTTGCATGAGACGTGTTTCCTGTTAATAAAAATGATCTGCTGAAGCCTTTATCCATGACCAAAGAATATGTTTTAATTTCCCTTTCAGTACTTCTCTGTACTACATAAACACAGAGACCAACTCTATTGCATTAGATGGTGATGCAAGACGTAATGCCTAATACAGTTAAAAGAAGACAAAGAACCCATTAAGGAAAAGCTTAACAGAAGAAAATCACTGTCTGATCTAATTTTAATGACAGCATTGACCATAAAACATTTTGGTGAATGCCTTTAAAAAATTACAATAAACACAAATGCACATCTTCAAGCTATTCTTTATATAAACACACTGAGCAGAGATAAATACATTATAGACACAATACATCAAAGCATTATCAAAGTTGCAGTTAGATGACATAGTTTCTGTGGCTGCTGGTTTTAGCTCATGCTAAAACACAAGCATGCTGTCTTATGCTTCCAGTGAGTCTACACAGTTAATGGAAAGAACCAAAATGAAATAGCTCCCAGAAGCCTCCAGTTTAGCCCAGCGAAGGGTTTTGCCCGAGAAGGAACTGGGCAAATTTCAATATTTCATGTTTACACCACTCTCTATGGCCACTTATCTATTTTTCTGAAAAGACACAGAAAACATTGCCACGAAGAATTTGACTAAAAAAGAAAAAAAAAAAACACACCAAAACCAAAACACCAAAACCAAAAAAACCCCAAGAAATTCTGAGGCACTAAAGTCCACTTTACAAGTTTCTAAATGCCTTTTGTCTCTAAAAAGGCAATTCCTTAAATAGCTAGTAGAGGTAAAGAGATACTGAAAACAGAAGCGTGTATCTCTTCTTTAGAGAACAGAAGAGGCCAACGCAAATAGTTCTCAGCTAGAGTCCTTGACCTTCTTAATCCTTTGAAATTTTTAATTACTTTATACAAATTTCACTGGCAGTATTACTTCAAACTGAAGAACTGAAATATTGGTTTTCTAAAGCCTCACACAAGGCTTATCACCAACACCATGTTTTGTTGTTGGTTCCCCTCCCAGAACAAAGCTGCATTACTTCTGACACTTTTACACTTTTCCCTAAACCTTTTACATTTCAATACAGCAATAATTACCTGTTCAAGAGTTCATGAAAGGTTTCTGACCAGTTTCACTAAGAGGCTTTTAACAAACTGTGCAGCATTCAGATAGAACTGGATCCGAATCTAGCTCCCAATATTTCTCTGCTCAGCAGAAAGGCTGACTAATCTTGGGACTAAATGCACTCACCCCAAATCAGAAAAGCAGATCAGGGAAAAATGGACAGGAAAATTAGAATGCAAAACTGTAAGAAAGACACCATGGTTTTGCTGACAAGTATATTATAGTGAAACAATACGAAGGGCAGATAGAGAATATCAACTTCTATATATTGGTAATATGCATTTTTATTTTTAATTAACGGGACACGCTGAAGTTCTCAGTCAGAAACAGTCTCTTTACTGAAGTATATAGTTTTTATATCTATAAGCTATGTGCACCCCTAATAATTCATAATCTACAGACCTAAACTAAAACCTGTAAAAAAAAATAAAGAAAATTCCTATTAATGTCAGAGGCATCTAGTTCAATTCCTGTAAGTTCTGACTTTGTAACCAGGTACTTAGGTAAAACCACTATCTAAGTACAACGGAGAAGGAATAAAACACACGCACACAAAACAATAGCATTTTTCAGGTATTACAAAAAGTAAACGGAAGGAGAAAGTAGATATTGTTTGTAAGCTCCTGGATTTTCAAATTATTTTACCCAGTCCAGCTGACAGGCTCCTAGAATGATATAAAACACAAAATTATTTTGAAGTACTTGGAAGACATTAAACAACTAGAGAGGAAACATACATGGTTTTTAAAAAAAGACTGTCCACAACAGCAGTCCAGTTTCCCTGAATGTGCAAAGTGTATTGTAGAGCTGTTAAGACAAATTAATTTATAATAATGAAGTATTTTCTTCCTTTGAGGATTTCTAAAGAAAGCTTCAAGGAAAACCTTAAAAATGTTTATCACCATGGCAAGAACAAAGGGCAAAACCATCGATTTAAGAAATCCAATTCTATTCAATCCATAGATACAATTCCACATGCACTATTAGAATTTCAATTTGGGTCTCGGCATCACTGGTCTATGCCCCAGGCACATGTGCTGGCAACTGACCCGCACCCTCCCCGTATTCATCTTCAGGGGTATACACTGATGGAGCTTCAGTCCCATGTTACAGAAGACAAAGCTACGCAAATCTTGTCGTTAAGAGCTGGTCACTGTTAGCAGGTATGTAATCAGTCTTTCTTTTCTTGTTCCTGTGTAGGAATACTATTTCACTATAAAACAATCAAAACCAAAGCAGAAATCAATTAACAGCAATACGACAACATATTTTAAAATAAGTAAGGAAGAAACCTGATTTTCAGATTGCATAGGTTTCCAGGACAATCTAGTCTAATCTTCCTTCAAAAAAAAAAATAAATCATAACCCCAAACACACTTCCTGTCTCAGAAGAGACCATTGTGATGGCCTGGCATAAAATGACAAATAATGCCAAATTAGCTAGCATTATAGTTTCTTTTTGAGAGAGAAGGAGTTACTAAATACACATTTAATTACAAAGCAAAGTAAAAAATATCTCTTAAAATACTCAAGAAGAAATTAAATTTGGCTGTTGTCATATTAACTAACAATGGCAAAGACTCTACTTGCAAAAAGCACAGTATAATGGTTTAAGGAGAAAAGAAAAAAGCTATCACAAGTATTTGATGGAAGAAGAAACCCCTGAAATAAGGACGACTGCATGCCAGATATAAATTTGCTAGTCTGATAACAAAAAAGCAACAGCGCAAGTGGAAGTGACATATACAGAGCACGAGTCAATTGGCTTCTTGGAGACAATTTGCCTTATGTACTTTCATTTGCACACGTTATTTAACCATTCTTCCAACTTCCAAGTGCAAAATTTCCTCCTGAACTAGCCTGTGCTATTATTGCCTAAGAGCAAACTGAAATCTTCTAACGATAACAAAATTGACTCAATTAGATGCTTCAACCTGATCAGAAAGGGTGACTGCAGGAAGTCAACCAGGAGCGCTGAAAACCTGTGTACATAGAGTTTCCTCACTGTTGACTCCAGAGGCTTGTGAGGGCTTTTGTTCTTAATGCAAATGCCGAAATTCCACAACTGAACATTTTTATCAGAGGATTTCTAAACTCCTTATTTCAAAGAACAGAGATAATATTTACAACCTAAGCACAGGGCAAGAAATAACAGATGGGTAGAAATAAACAGATGGGTGAACACAAGGTAACAGCGAGATGTTTACAATCAGCATAATAAACAGCTGCCACAAGTGGATGACCATCACCCAATCTCCTTTCAGTTGTTCCTTGTCTATCATAAAATTAAAGGTCCTTCTAAATCACAGTCGCTAATGTATTTCTTTTAATGGCTCTTCTCTGGACTTTTACTTCTGGATACCATCGTGTACCAAGGTGTCCAAATTGGCCACCATTATTCTGACGAAGATGCGGCAGGATTAGAGTCCTTTGCCATGGGAAGCTGCAAAAGTAAGTCCAAATTACTCATCATTTCTATGAAAGTATCAGCCACCACTTTTAGCCACAGCCAGTGAATAGCGACAAAAATTCCTCTGCACCTCATTTGCCCAAATTTAGTCTTGGATATTAACATAAACTAGAGATGGTTATATGCTAGACACTGAGCTGGGGAAGCAGAGATGCAGATTTATGTTCCCTTCCTAACTTATTAGTAAATAACGTGCTAGCTACATGTACTTAGTTTAAAATGGTTAGCGCTCATTGCTTTCTGTCCTGAATGTTACAGTGACAACAAGGAACAAAACTATTTCGGCTTCAGCCTCTCCATATTAAAATGTATATCTACATGGCACATGGGCATGATCTTGCTCTGCCTTGTGTGGAAATAGTAACTTCCACAGAGACCAGGACAGATAGCAAGGGGACTGGTGAGGTCCCTGGTTATGAAGACAGACTTACTTTTTTTTTAATTATTATTTTTTAAACCTTTCATAACACAATTAAAAACTTTCTAGCAGCCCAGCTGTTACTTATCCAAGCTGCACACAATGTTTTTTAACGTGGAACACAAAGTAATAAGTCTTTATCCTGGCCTATGCCACTGAAAATTAATACATTCTCCCTGCTTTTTTCTATAGTTTTTAGCTTCTCCTGAAAGTTTGCCGAGAATAATATTCTCAAAATCAAACATCTCTATTGCTGTGCTTAAAATAGGACAACGGAGAAATGACTGCTACCTCATGCTGTCTGCATAATATCAACAAATGATACATGTGCTCCATTCTAATAGCTAATACCTGCATAAAATAAATTACTTTCATCGCTGTTTTAGTTCCAGACTCTATAAGTTCAAACTTAATTTTCTATTACATTTATGGAGCTTAATAAAACATGGTGGCTTAGCCCACCAGAACATAAAACCTTTGACCAGTGTAACAAAAGCACTTAAAACATTTGTCTCTTATTTCTAACTTCCCTGTAACTAGCTGCACTGTCAGAATGCCTTTTTTACTTACTCGTTGTCCTTGAAGCTTACCCCAAGGATTCATTTTCACACAACACACTAAGATGATACCGCGGACAGTCAACTAGGAGCTACGGTTGCCTCAACCTCCCCCACGGTCCTCACTTGCCTAATTAAATATTCATCACTCCAGAATGTTGCAGTGTCAAACACAAGCAACTTCCCAGCCTGACCTTCCACAGCCAGCCTGCGGTTTGTGCTGGAGAATAAACAGGACTGGGACTTACCAGCTGAAACAGAAGATGGCATAATGCAGTTTTCATGTTGCACTCTAAGTTCTGTGCATGCACGGTAAAATTCTCACTGCAGAAGCTAGCATACCATCTTTTAATGTTCAATATAAATTGAATATCTGTGTGCAAAGCTAACTATAAAACCTGCATGGGCAGCATTATCCATAATCTTTCTGCAGAGTGCTAAAAAAAAAATCTCTTGCTTATTATACAAATCCTGTTTGTATGTACGGTCCTATCATCCAACTTAAAAAATAAACCAATGCTTATTATTCTCAAATAAAAAAAAAAATAATTGAGGCATACTACCATCAACAAGTACGTGAGATTATTTTATTTGTGGCTTTGGACTCCTACTTCAGTTTCACACACCCTATTTATAGGAAATTTGCATTCTGCCTCCAAGACAGAAGAATTTATTAATTCCAAATCTCTCTCCTCTGTGGAAAGAATATCTGGAATTATTATAACTCATTTTAGTTGTACTAGATTCTGCACATATTTATATCTGTATTTAATGGAAGAGAAAGCTGAACAGAAAGAAAATCAGAAGGAATCAACTTCACTGCTATAGAAAGCACAGCCTTAATAGTCTATAGGTTCCATAGATCTTTCATGATTTAACTAAAGCATATCCATATCATACCTATACACAACATTGAAAAGCTTGTATTTTGACCCCAAAAGCTACATTAACCTGTGAAAAAAATATATCAGAAATCACATGCAAACATCTTTTATTTATGCGGCATTCTTAAGGTGACAATAGTCAATTGCAGCAAATCAGCCATGAGAATTCTTTTAGCATAAATGTGTATTTACAGCTTGGGCCAGTAAGTAAATACGTTCATGAGAATGTATGTAGCAACACATATGTCTGTACACATTTATGTAAAACATACATATGGCTTTTAAAAGTTTGATTTCATAGCTTCAATAATTTATTTAGTCATCTGTGAGAATCTTTTTGCCCCTAGGATCTCCCATAAATGGCTCAAAACTTACATTTCATCTTCTGAGTCAAGGGCTTCCCTACAGTTTTCAGGGATTTTCTGTCCCCTGGCATTTTTTGCTAGCCCAAAAACAATTGTGGAGGCTGTAGAGGTTGCAGATGTGGCTTAATGCCCTGATTAAACTGAAAATTAAGATTTCAAGGTGCAAATCCTTAATCTGGTATGAATTGCAGTGCATTTGGGTGAACATGCTGCAGCTACTACGCTAGTGAGGAGAAAGATAGGAGACAGATGCTGAAGCCCAAACAGTTCTTCAAAGCCTACATCATGGTTAAAGTCATTTTGAAACAGCTGTACCAGTGTTGAGAGCAAGTTAAGTCACCGCACTGCTAGGCCTGTGGTAACTCTTTTCCCTCCTAGGAGGGTCCTGTAAATATTGAGAAGCAAAACAGCCTGTCAGCATTCCTGTGGGATCCTTCAGTAAAGTCCTTTGGGGAACAGGAACAGTTACTTGTCTACTCCAGATTTTCCAGAGCTGTTATGACTGTAATAGCGTCCCATAGATCTTCCTCCCATGTAATACAGCTGATTAGCTCTCCCAAAGTATGCAGAATTTAACTCTGACAAACAGGAAAATCATTTTAAATAGATTTAGAATTGATCTGATCATATCTATGGTCTGATAAACCCGAGATGAACCTTGCTCATGGGTTAATAAGAAAGGTTTATATATGCTCAAAACTCTACCCCTCTAATCTAAATTACAATTTTTCTATTCTGCACACTTATTTTCATTACAGGCAACTTAAAAACACATTCCAAAAATCATTTTATGATCATCTCTGGTCAACTGGAAAATCACCTAGGTTTCATGCTACGGACAAAGCCTGAAGAAGCTACCCACTGTGTGCTTCAGATAGGAACCAGAGACCAAGGATATAAATTGGAGAGTAGCATACCCATTTAGCATTGCTGGCCCTGTAAAGGAAACATCTGAGTCTCCATTACAGTCTTGGAGTAGCATACTACATAAATAAAGCTGGTATATTTTGATGGCCTTATTCAGTATCTCAGCAGTATCATCATTTGTCTTCCTACCTCCTACCACACGTTTCTTTCATGACCGTATATAGCACAGCTTCTCCAAGAAGTATGGCTACAGGTCCTTGCTGCTTCAGGCCAGGCTCCTTCATCTGTCTTTCTAATATTACTTTACATTAGTCCCCAAGGACCAGAGATGGAAGGAGGCAGAATCAAAGTAAATCTTGAAGATTAAAGCAGGGAAACGGAGCAACCAGGCAGTTCAGTCTCACAGGTGACTCACAGGCATTAGTGAAAGACAAAAATTTTGGTTCCCAGCTGGGAACAGTCAATGGCAGGGCAAGTACTTGGGACCACATGCTTCAAACCTCAGGAAGCTGTAGAAGTTGAGTATGAAATCACTGTAGTCTTAGTGACAACAGAGTCTAAATGTTCTGATCAAATAAAGGCCTTGAGCATAAATCCAAATCATTTTCCAACTCTATAGCCTGTGGAAGTGAAGTAGTTCTTATTATGAACTCAGCTATTATAAAGTTACAAGTAGTCAGTGATAACGGTAATAACCTGTATATGGTCTAGGCGAGCAAAGGAAAATTTCATTAGCTGGCTGTAAATAAGTTTCCAACTCTGAAGCCTAGAACAGGAAGTTAACTGCAAGGCCGGTAATGAGCATTCCTCCCATCTCTATAGATCAGTACAAAGAACAATAATTTTTATGTAATACACAAACAAACATACGTATTATATTATCAGCACTGATGCTCAGGAACATAAAGATACAGTGGAATACCGCTACTTGTTTCTCTAATGGTGAGGGGAAGAAATACTACTAGAAGAAAACAACTCCTAAATGCTAGAAGAATGATGGTAAACTTTTAAGATCTTATACAGTACGGGGTGAATATGAATATTAATTCTATTTAAACCCTACAGAAATTTCTTAGTTCATATCAGCTACTCTGCGTGCCTGGGTATAGAACTTCAGTAACCAAGTAGAAATCATGTTTTATATTACATAAATTATGATTTCAAACTTTTCCCCATCAGAATAGGGCAGGTACCTGTGCTGCAGAAACTGTATTAAAAATAGAAGAGATAAGCTCTTCAGTCAAAAAAAAAAAAATTCTATTAGAGTTATCTTATGTCCAAGGAACTAGACTGGAAAAACACCCACCCACCTCTACAGTTTCCAATATACAGGTAACTTGTCAGGTATAAGCATCTTAATTGCAAAGTTGCCCTTTCCGGTTTTGGTCAATAAAGGATTTATGGCATGGTGTACAGTTTTCATTCTTTTCTCTTGATTAAACTAGGTAAGTCCACTCCCCTTAACTTCAAGTTGCTTTTGATTCAGTAATCACATTCTACCCTATGCTATTTTATATTACCATTAGCCAGACTCCCACATATGATGTCTTCAGAGATAATTCGGGTTGGCCACATTTCAATAGCTTACCTCTTTCGTTTTCCACCCAGTGAAAAAGAAAAAAAATACTAGATGGAGATAAACGTGCAATAGATGTTTTAACCAGTTGATTTTCTCTGAAGGTAAATCATTTATCTGAGAACACCCATAGGATTTCCTCGCCTTTTTAATATTAATGTTTCTAAATAATATATTGCTTTGGCTTCCCCAGGAACATTCCATCTTTAAACACACAAACCAAGGAGGGAAAAAACCCACAAGACTGGTTTGTGTGTTTCTCTGCCTTAAAAATGATATATGGGAGTAGTACCAATAGGAGGACGCTTTATTTCAAGACATCCTACAGTTTCAGGGAATATTATGATACTAAGGAAGGATGATACACACCCAAGTCAAATTACTCCTGAAGGTCTCTAGTCACAAATCTGTTGCACTATGAGATCTCATATCAATGTGAACTGTTAATATTATTGCAAAACAACTTTTTTGTATCCTGTTTACACTATCAATATTTTAAATAAGCTAAAATAAACTCGCAAATCTGTAAACATATGGATCCAGTATAGATACATAGCATGTTCCCTCTCTTGTCCATGGCAAGATTTCATATATAACATGTTCTCTTACCACAAGAATCTGTTTGCAGTTTGCTTCCCTTTCAAGTGGCTTTTTACAGAAGGGTGTCCTTATGATCCAACCACTTGCATTGTTTAGGGGCAAACGCCAGTTCCTGAACTTGCTCAGCAGTATAAAAACAATTTTGCAGAACTGCACCCACTCTGAACTTGCAATTCGCTCTGGTAACCAGATCACATGTACTTGGCATCAGACAACAAAGTCTGCAAGAAGTAAATCAATTTTTGCTTTAAATCATGCAAAACATTCCTACATCTGAAGTAGTTAAAGTATCTGAAGGGGAGTAAAACACACAGTTTCTACATCACTCTCTAGTTGTTTCAGGGTAAATTATTGGACTATAACCATTCTGAACCTCCTGTCCTGGTTTCTCTTAGAGATTGATTCCCAATCCTTGCAACATAGAACTAGTTTACTTCTGTTGACGTGTCCAGGCTTCATTTACTTCTCCAAAGAGGAATTAAAAAACAAAGCATCTTTATCTGGTCCCTTACTAGATAATCCATTGCATAGTTATTACCATCTGATATTTAAACTAAAAAACGTGGTTTGCCAAGAGCAATTCCTTTTCCAGCAGTGCTTTCCTTAAAAAGGAGGTGATCAAATTTTAAAGATCCTCTTCTGTTAGCTTAAACCAAGTGCAGCAATTCCTCACGTCACTCCCCTTGGGTTTGAAGGGTATCAGCAAAGTTATCCATTTTAAATGACAAACCTTTTGGTAGTGAAAAGTCAGTTCTTTTACTTTTAAAATAATGATAAAAGTTGTAACAAAAATGCTACAGAAAACAAGAGTAAAAGCAATCGAATAATTGAGGCTGAGATGTTTTTCCAACAAAAAAAGTTAAGGACCCTTTGGAAGCAACACTGAACCCTCAGTGTTTTCCTGGATATTTTATTTTGTTCTATACATAGAAAACTTGCTCTAATCTGCATTTAAGGCTGGGTCAAAGCCTAGACATGATCATTAGCTCTTGTAAACATGCACAGAATCTAGGAGCTCTAATTCTCACAACAAACACTTCTGTGAAACTCAGGATTGCATAAATAACCCACATTGCAAAAAATGTGTTTTTTAAAATAGCTGGGACTACGTGTCTAAGGCTGGTGAAAAAAACAAGCCTTGAAATAATTTGCCTAGAAATATATGTAAATGGTCTTGGCTATCAGAAAGTGCACATCAGGATAATGCTTTAAGAGTTCAATAAAACTACAACTGATGTCCTTTGCATTAAAAAAAAAAAAAAAGAAAAAACCCAAACTTTTTGCTGAATTTCAAAGACAATACAAAAGTTGGCCCTATAAAATATTTACTTTCAAGAAATTCCTTGCCTCAGACTCCTTGGTAAGGCAAATTTTTATTGCCACTCTTGCGATCTGAAAGGTCCATCAAGCCTGTACAACTAAAACACAAATTTCTTTCTTTTATGGACAGAATAGCTGGATTTTCCTTCCATCCTGGGGTTTAAACAGCTTCCCATCTTTAAAATTATAACCACCTTAACAAGATGCAATATAGTACAGCTCTTACTGGTTCTTTGAGAATCGGCTTCCTCTATCACTTTGAATAAGAGACTAAATTACCTCCTGCCTTTTTTTTTTTTTGATAACTCAGTGGGTAAGTTTAATAGTAAAGTGATATGCAAAAGTAATCATTAAAAAATCATTTAATTTAAAAACAGCATCAGCTCAGTCCGAGTTTCTGGAGGTCTGATGCCATGTTCATTTGCTGTTGATCGACTCACAATCACAAACCACTGCTTGTATGGCCAATTGTCTCCAAGGCACAGAACTGAAATGCTCATCAATGACTCATATCATGGGGAAATAAACAAATAAAAAAAATCATCCCCACCTGCTCATGCTGTAACTAGAGAGAAGGGCCCAATCTTTAAGCATATTACACCAAGAACATAGCTATTATTGAGAATATTTCCTCCAAAATCCCAACAATTATTAGACCATTGGCCCCATAACTATTTGTAAGTACAAGCAGAGACTGGAGCCTTGACTTGTGGAGACAGAAATCCTGGCATTTGAGTCCAGAGAAGTTAAGTTAGAAACTGGAAAGGACTTTCTGGGACATCCACTCTTGATTGTGCTGAAGATGACTTGGATCTCTTCAGCCAAACCATTTGGCACAACTTGTTCCAGACCAATTTGCTATTACTGCTGTACAGTTGAGTCTCGTTCCTTGCTGCTGAATTTAGGTGGAGCACTCCCTACCCCTCTCCCAACCCTTCTCATCACTACCTCCAAGTTCAGCCCCAGAGCTGTAGGAGAGAAAGGAAAGGGAGACAGGAGGAGCCCATTCTCTTTGCTGCTTTCCCTCCCCATTCAGGTTTTGACTGAAAGCCTGTGGCCAGAAGTGAAGGCACATGGATCTGCAGCAAACTGGAGTACTTTACCCATGATATAGACCTGTATTTTGCTATGTGAGATAATCACATCAGCTTTTCTCCCTTCTCCCACACTTTTCTTTTTAAGAGGGTTTCCATGAAGAAAAAAAAACGTACATTAAGAGCGTGAAGGGCTCTGTAAGAGAGAAGGTAGCATTTCCCATTACATGGCAGTATGGTCGCAAGCTACTGGAGCACAGCATCATAATTGACAATATAACAAGAGTGACCCCAGAATTACTTCACAAGTGTGTTATGCAAGAGGTTACGCTAGCTTCAAAAGAACAGAATTGAAGTTCAGGGCAAACATCAATTATTGAAATTGCATAAATTAGATACGTAAAAATTACTGTGACGTTTTAATTTTACCTTTCCATATGCCAAAGCAGGGCAGGGGTAAAAAATCAACCAACAAAAACCTCAGGTACGATTACAAGTCTGTGACCAATACAGAATGAAATTCTGAGTCTTGGGAGACAGCCACAGAAACACTGAAGTGCTCACTTCACCTGTACTAGTTGTAGCATTTAATAAGTGGGTGCAAAGGAGGGTAAGAAGTCCATCAAACAAGACAGAGAGGATTGCTTTCAAAAGAACAGCTTCATCTTGTATCTTATGCTTTATCTTTTTCAGTCTAGCCTACAGAGAAGGAAAAACACTTATACTGGTTCAAAGCATTCCTACTTTAATTTCTCTAAACTGCTAAAAATACAATTTTATTTAAGCGTATAGTAGTCTAGCAAATCTTATATTTATTTCCAAAATAGAGGAGAACCTGAAAACTAAGCAAAAACGCTGATGTGTAAACTTTATGAAATTACATTCTATCCTGTGATGAACCAAGGAGTGGCAGAAGACAAGTGAAGACATATTGGACACAGACTCCTAAGCCAAGTCTCTGACCACGACGTTACAAGAAACAGCTGATGTAAATAGAAGACAAGAGAGAAGTATTCATGCAACAGTTTAACATTGCAGATCCAAGACTTTTTTTTTCCCCTGAGCATTTTAAGTTAGAATCCCATTTCAGATTTCTTTTAAATGAACGTCATCATTCACAATTTATATTAGCTCAATTAGATCACCCTATTCCCTCAGGATCCTATTCCTACCGAGAACAACAGATGCCTTCTATATTCAGCCTTGCTCTTTTATGTTTGTGTCTCTCATAGTGCAAATATTTCCATATTTTAGGGGAAGTATATAAAGCCAGAAAATGAAATTATGTCTCAAGAGACATTCTGAGTATTGAACTATGCAGTTAATTCCAAATTAAAGTGAAACATGCAAGAGCTGAAGGGAAAATTCCCATTTGGTAAAGCCTCAGGGACTTGCTACCTCGTCTTGATTTTACTGCTCCCCAGAGTTTCTATGGGATGTGAAAAACCTTTATCCCGATAACATATCAAAGTATTTTTTTTTTGGTCACGCTAAGTAAAAACCAGTATCAACAGGGTCTTAAGAAACATTTGACGAAGTACCATATTCTAACATAAAAATCCCCTCTACAGTTTCCATATGTTCTTAGCTGCACATTGAATTATTACTGATCATTCTGCCTAAATTTGATATTCCTTTTCTACATCTATAATGTAACACAAGAGAAACTTACAGTACGAGACATCTGGCAATCTGATTCATCCTGTCTACTCACCAAGATTTCCACTTATCACCAGTTTAGTCCAGTACTCTAGTCTTTTTTCAGCACTGCAGACTTCCCTCAGCTTCTCTGACCTCTCTCCTGTGTATTGAACCTCACCGATTTTCAGTTCTCATCATCTAACCAGCTCTCCCCATTGTAGCTAGAACAATGTCCTATACTTAAGAACATGGGCACAATTAACAGATTACTGTCCTTGTATATTGCTATATCTACAGCATCTGTGTAGCTCCCTTAAGCATACGGAGGGAGGAAGCAGAAACCTATATCTGTAGGCTCCATTGGGACAGAGAATGGTCAAAAAACATGTTCATGCAAAACAAAGTTTGTGATTAGACACTCAAGCGGAGGCTGGAAAGGGACGCTTACAGGAAAAGGGAGTTTCAATTCCTTCATAGCCATACAGAAATTCATTAGCAGAAGGAGAATCTAAGTAACTTAAATCAGACATAACCTTCCACCAACTTCAATGTGCATCAGATCTTAAAGATCAGTTCTTGAATCAGCATGGGTATCTATGCACTATCAGTGCTCTTGGCAACCATCTTTCCCTCTGGGGAATTTTCTGGTAGAAATATTAAGTTCAGAGATAGTTTTTACCTCCATCCTTCCTTTGACATTTACAACACTTTAAGAATGCATTTGCTCTTCAAGGATATTTTCATCTATTAAAGAATATTTATGAGTGCTGATTCAAAGAAAACCACTGGAATGAGAAGCCACACAAAAACAGAGAGTGAAGATTTGCATTTGCAACTATTTATAGGTTAACTCCTGGCAAGACAACAGCTAAAGTGTATTAAAAATTTGGGTTAAAAAAAAAAAGATATCAGTGCATAAATTATATTCTCTTATCTGTTCAGTGTTTCAAAGTTTGATACCAAAATACACCTAGAGAACATATAAAAAGCTTAAGATATTATTTCAATTTAAGTGGGAGGAAATTAATTCACAAATCAATTAAATTGAAGGCAACTAAAAAGAGTTAAAAAGCTTGGGTTTATTCTGCTGAAATTCAGTGCTACCTATGTAAACCTCTGACTAATGATTTTGTGAAGCAAAGATACTATGTTATTTCACAAAAGCCTCAGAAGGATTGAGAGGGTTTATAAATGGTTCCATTCTTATGTATCACCAGCATACACCCTATGGTAAATTCAATAGAGGGTTCATGCCCTGGAAGTCAGGGCAGCATCTGAGGTTTTGGTTTAGAGGGGATTGCACAGTTGCACGCACGCTCCCAACCCTCGTAAACCAGATCTTATGATACTGCCCAAAAGCGTTACTTTATTCACTCCGATTCCTGTTACAAAAGTTTATTGATATCCCCGTACCATTTATAGACTGGCATTGGAGCTCCAAGGTGTTTTGCCACACCTGTTGTCTCAGGCAAGCGAACATTAAGTACTGAAGGGACAGGTTATATTTTCAAGAAAGAATAAGGAAATTACTCTTAAAAACCAGAGCCCGTTCTTGCCATTGTTAGTAGTGCCATACTGCACTTCTTTCCAAAAAAATAATTGCACAAAACCCAGAGCTACTTTCTGTGCAAGACTGCACTTGTTAGAAGGTTGGACAGAAAAATCAGGCTCCTAAAAACACCATCTGTGCATATATGCACATACCTCCTTTGGAAACAATTGGAAGTTTCAGATGTTCAGCTTTTTTTGGAAAGGGAGAGTAAATCAAGCAAATGCTTATATGCACTTGTAGATATTTATATAACGGTTTAAGAGTTGAATACAAAACACTCATTTTGAAAGCTTTGGTAAAGAGTATCCTAGAGAGCAACAAGAGAAATACATGAATTACTAGAATGGGAGTCACGTTTATCTAACTATTCCTGGTGAAGCTTAGAAGCCAATGGGGACAAAAAGAGCATATTTGGCTTACTCAATTGACTTGGAAGATGGCAATATGTGTATCATCAAACTCAGCAGCTTTCTGAACAGTTGGTGCACTGACATTTTAGTGCCGACCCTAAGAACACTGTTTCCAGCAATGACATTTTTAGGGAAATTGTTACAACTTCACACATTCAGAGGCAGGTATGATCAGTTGTTCTCCAAGTACAGAATTGCCTTATTAAAACAAATTAAAATTAAAAAAAATATTATAAAAGCCTTCGTCAAAAACCTCTAGTGAATGATTATTCATAGCAGTCTTTACTACAGCTCAGAAGGCAACACTATTTTCAATCAACCTAGACTTCGACATCATCCAAGTAAAACAGCATTAAATACCACAAGTCTCCTTAATAATTGTCTCCTTTATTAATCAACAGTAGCAAAATTACACTGCCCTCAAAGAAAGAGGGTCACGATTTTTATTTAGATATTTGCTTTGCTAAGATTTGAATTTAAGAAATTACTGAAAAGTCCTTAGTTTTTATAAAATGTATTGCAGTTTTATTTTGATAGACAGCATTTTTTGAGTGTTGCAATCATAACTCTTGTAAGTGTTGTAGGTACTTTCTTGCAACAGGAAGGCTTTGTTTTCTCTTATCTAGCACAATTATTTCCTTTGTAGCAATCAGAAATCCACCAAGTACTTTGCAAGTATAATGGCTCATAATAAATCTCTCAGAAATGAAAATATATACAGAACTCGGGCACCGAAGACAAAGATGCACGAGGAAACTAATAGATCTAATATGTTTATTTTATTGTATTTTTATTCAAGATGGAGTGGCTTACTCCTATCTGAATCAATTTTCCAATACAGTCAAAATGATGTGGAAAGTCCCTCTAGTGCCAACTACAGTGAGGATTTAACCCTGTTTATTACCACAGGAGATTGAACAGTGCATTTCAGGTTACAGCTGGCAAGGAGCTGAACAACTTCTGGCAGCTTTGAGCAAACGTCTATCAGTCTTATTAATTAATTACAGTTTCTGGAAGTATCCTACTGCACTGTGTGTTTTTCAAACATAAAAACAGTGGGAGAATTATCCAGTTTGAAGAATTTATATTCTTGGAGAGTCAAAGCAGACAGATTGGATTTATTAAGAGAAAGCAAATAAGCACATAAGACTGAGTGAAGTATATGGTATTGTAAAAGCAGAAGACCTTTGCTATCCCAGACAACCGAGCAGCCAGTGATCCCAAGTCACTATCATGCCATTACCTGTACCAATAATTACAGGTATTTGACCTCTGAATCATTTTTACAAGCATTATGCTCTCTGCAGCATCACAAGACATTTTACAGAAAGCCAGATAAAGCCAAGGTAGAAAACATCTCGTAGAGCCACAGAAACACTCCTGTATTCTGGAAAGAAGGAACTACAGAGAGAACCGATAAAAAAAAAAAAATTAAAAATGGTAGATTGATGAAGAATAAAAATAAAACATTAGAATTCATAGTATTGTTCTTGGCCAACTTATAAAGAGAAAGGACTTAACGTGAAAAGTGTTTTTGAGAATGTTTCAGCAAGTTAAAGTTTTATGCCTCTCAAAATTTGTGTGCATGAGAGTTTAAAAGGCTTTACTCTAGTACTAGTAATCTTTTAGTAAGCAAAAAAAAAAAAAAAAAATCAAACTTTCAAACAATCCAAATGACNAGATTTGAATTTAAGAAATTACTGAAAAGTCCTTAGTTTTTATAAAATGTATTGCAGTTTTATTTTGATAGACAGCATTTTTTGAGTGTTGCAATCATAACTCTTGTAAGTGTTGTAGGTACTTTCTTGCAACAGGAAGGCTTTGTTTTCTCTTATCTAGCACAATTATTTCCTTTGTAGCAATCAGAAATCCACCAAGTACTTTGCAAGTATAATGGCTCATAATAAATCTCTCAGAAATGAAAATATATACAGAACTCGGGCACCGAAGACAAAGATGCACGAGGAAACTAATAGATCTAATATGTTTATTTTATTGTATTTTTATTCAAGATGGAGTGGCTTACTCCTATCTGAATCAATTTTCCAATACAGTCAAAATGATGTGGAAAGTCCCTCTAGTGCCAACTACAGTGAGGATTTAACCCTGTTTATTACCACAGGAGATTGAACAGTGCATTTCAGGTTACAGCTGGCAAGGAGCTGAACAACTTCTGGCAGCTTTGAGCAAACGTCTATCAGTCTTATTAATTAATTACAGTTTCTGGAAGTATCCTACTGCACTGTGTGTTTTTCAAACATAAAAACAGTGGGAGAATTATCCAGTTTGAAGAATTTATATTCTTGGAGAGTCAAAGCAGACAGATTGGATTTATTAAGAGAAAGCAAATAAGCACATAAGACTGAGTGAAGTATATGGTATTGTAAAAGCAGAAGACCTTTGCTATCCCAGACAACCGAGCAGCCAGTGATCCCAAGTCACTATCATGCCATTACCTGTACCAATAATTACAGGTATTTGACCTCTGAATCATTTTTACAAGCATTATGCTCTCTGCAGCATCACAAGACATTTTACAGAAAGCCAGATAAAGCCAAGGTAGAAAACATCTCGTAGAGCCACAGAAACACTCCTGTATTCTGGAAAGAAGGAACTACAGAGAGAACCGATAAAAAAAAAAAATTAAAAATGGTA
>VXBH01003943.1:97695-108015 GCA_013400035.1 Rynchops niger | reverse complement strand
GTTTTTCCTTAAGATAAATAATTTTTTTAAAAAAAAAAAAAAAAAAAAAAAAAATCAAGAATTCAAACAATCCAGATGACATATTAGAAGATTTGGCTTCTTTGGGTGATATCTGTTCCTTAAATGTTTTTCATTTTCTTCTGCAAGACACAGGTACGACTAGACTATTTTAAAAGGTAGATTTTTAATTCTTCTAGCTGTGCCAGTCAGAGAATCAGGTTTCTTTAATTTCATTCAAAAAATTAATTAGCTATAAATTGCTATTTATTTTCCATTTGTATGTTTCTATGTTACACAATACTTGCATTTTAAAGGCCAAATCTCAAATTCTTAGGCCAGCAAAAAATCCCAGTATTGCCAAAAGTGATTTTGGTCCCATATGAACTTCAGACAGTGTATGCATAGCTATAGAAGTTGTGTAGTTCTCACACAAACAATCCAGAACTAGTTTTCCTTATGTCAGTAAAGTTAAATTACTGACAATTAAAATAATTGTTCTATCAGTATATAAGTATTAGAAAACTCAATTTCTAACAGTAACCTTAATTTTTGAGAATATATTTTGAGTAAAATGAGTTGCCTGTAAAATTTTCTACTATTAAAAAACCCAAAACAGTTTGATTTTACCACTGTATAATTCACTTAAAGGAGACAGTATGATTTTAGACACAACTCAGCAAAGCCACAACTTTTAAGGAAATATGACTTGAATAATAAGTGTCATCCACTATCAGAGGTAGAGACTGTGACAAGCTCCAGGAAAGGGCACCGCTAAAGGCTTTTATTACTTTTTATGTACCATCACCCAACTGTTGTTAAGGAAATTCAATTACCAATTGAAGGGTCATTTATCCAAATTATTCAGTGCTACAAAGGAAATCTGACATGCAAACAATTTAGATAAGGAATCCTAGTGGATCTACCTCAAATTGTCTGCAATTTGTCACTTGGATTCTACTTTTAAAGGTAAGCCTTCGTTTCCCTTGGAAAAAATAATTCCATTAAAAGCGTGGTGACAACTACAGTAGCTGACAAAAAACAGACAGGTAAGTCTTTATATCTCTAATAGTATCTGCCAGAATGTTTCCTGGTTTAAATACTGAAAAAAATATTGAAAGGTTAATACTGTACTTGGCACTAAACACTATATATTCGCTGTTCCCTCATACTTTCACAATTTTTTTTTTCCTGTAAGTACGTATATTTGTATACATAGATCTCTCTGTGTATATATACGCACAGAGAGACACATAAAAATACTCATAACAAATAGTTTTTCAATAACCGTGCCTGGTTATTGAGGCATTGCATATCTGCCCACAGCAAAATATATATGCACTGCAAATGCACGGAAGCAGTTTAAAGTCATCTTTGAGTTCTCAAGTTCCCATCCTTCACCCAATTTCTTGATGACATATAAAAATAAAGCAAGCTACAAGTGTGCAACATACAGTATAGGACCACAGTATACGACTGAAAACTCAGGACTAAAAGATGACAATAAATCAAGGGCATCACAGAAATTCCTTTTTCCTTCATCCTGATCCTCTTTACTACCAACCCTTTTCAAAAGGGATGCGATGAGAGTACAAAAATCCCCTGAACCATTTTATGCTACCACAGGGATCACCCCTGGGCAGGTTGAGCTCAGCAATAATCCCTCACCAGGAAGGGAGCAGAGAAGGGCTAGCAAAAGCTTTGAGCAGGCAGTTAGAGCAGATGACCATCAAACATCCTCTCCAGCCTAAATTAAGTGTTGTTTTTCGGGTGCTGGTGAAGTGGTAACAGGGAACAACATCAGCTAATTGCCCAAGCAGCATACGGACAGCTGAGTGCTGCACAGCGTGGCATCTCTTGTCTTTTGTCCCCACTAATTTCTGTTTTGTTATTAATGCAAACAATAATTAAGAGATCAGCTTTCTGTGACCTTTATTTCCATCGAGAGCCCTTGTGTTCACATTCGGAAGTATTAAGTGAATAGAAAAAAAAAAGAGTCCTAAATCTGAGGAACTGACCATATTCACAAGGATGACATAATTTACTCTGACAGTTCACTGGTGAAAATAAGTTATATATCCAAGATCTACTTTTCAAGACTTGAAACAACACTCACAGTAAAATAAGTACAGGGTTTGGGGTTTTTTTTTTTTTTTTTTTTTTTTTTTTTTTTTTTTTTTTCAAGCACAGGTATTATAAAAGCACTGAAAATAAGGAAGGTTAAAGCTTTAAATCTTAATTATGTAAACTCAAGGTGCCCCAGGCATGGCATTTCTTTTCAGGAGCAAGTGTGGGAGAAAAAGCATTAAGTAAAATCCAAATAATTTTAACAAAGCCTGATCTTGACGCACAAGTAGGATGTTTATTCATGGTTTTTTCCCTGGCATTTCTCAGTATTAGAACACAAATAAGTTATCAGCGGTCCTGAGGAGTCAGGAGAAATTGAAGCAAAGCAATAATCAGTCTTAAAGAAACTCTACTTAATAGTAAATTTTAAAGAGTAGATTTAGTGAGTTATAAAGAATCTGTATTTGCTTAGATGTCACTGCTAGCATTCTAATTTAAAAATAAATAGATTTTGTAAGGGGAAATATTGTAATGCGAAAAAGGTATTGGCAAAACAGACAAAGAGCTGCTTTCAGAAACAGGCATTTAATACTAAAATATGCAATGCTAAATATGTTTGCATATTTTAGTCATATTCATACATAACAAAGGTTTCTGCCAAGATTAGGAGAAAACCTGGGAGAGACTTCATGTTCAAAAGTTATTTTCAATTTTGTCAAAAAATGCATATATGTGCAAAGAATTGGATGGATATGTGCAGCACAGTCCTTGCACCGTATTTGCCAAGCTAGAGGACACAAAGGTTTCAGTTTGACAGGAGCTGTCTGCACATTTGGGTTGAAAGGGTGAATTGGTTCAGCCAGAGAAAACACAGGGGATGAGGGACTGAAGAGTTCTGTGTTACTACAACATTTGCAAAATGATGGCCAAACAAGTCTCTCTGGTGGTAGTTTTTCATGTTTTGTCAGTGAACTGACAAGGTAGCTATGCCATCTTACCCAGGGTGGACACAGCAAACATGCTGATGGAGAAAAAGCTTATAGCATCTCCATGGCCATTTCCTTACTACATGAGCCAAAGCATGTATCCCACTAAAACTTATCTGCCTGTAACACAAATAAATTCAATCTTGTCTCACAGGGATGTTGTGAGCATTAATCATCCCCTAACCTGTCTTAGGTCCTTCCAGAAGGACCACTAGTTTTAAATTTTACATGTAATTAGTAATCTTATACATCAGTAACATGAAGAAGGGCAATGGATAGTCAAAAACCTATTTAAACAACTTCCTTTATAATATGGAAATAAGTCTTTTCAGAATCAAATGAGATCCTACTTCATTTCAAAATCTGACAAGAATTTATCCTTTCATTACAACAAACTATAAACTTAACTTCTTTTCCAATTTTAAATTGGAAACAAAGATCACTGAACATCACATTTTTGTAAATTAGTATGTCTGCACTCACAGCAATCTCTGCTTTTGACAACATAATGCATACAGAATTTGTTCTGGTAGCAAATACCTTATATTCTTTAGTAGTTACACTTACTGTTTAGTATTCTAGGGATAAGGACAGCAGGAGAACATGAACTTTTTTGTGCCTTTTCTAAACAGACTACATCCCTAGACATTTATTCCTGTTTTCTAAAGACAATATAGCATTGGTTTACATGTGGATTCATTCTATTCAATACTTTAAACTCATTGTTCCTTCCTTCTCCTGTGTTTCCTCTTTTTAGTTACAAGCAGCTTTAGTTTAAAGCCAGATGCCACAAATGACTACGCATAAGCATCCCTTATGGATTTTACTGTGGTTCCACATAAATTCAGCACACATCAGCACTGAATCTCCCGTCCTGCATGCGATAGTACCATAAGCATCCCTTCTAGAGCACAGAATCTATGGCAGCAGTCTGAGTAGGTAAGAACTCTGTTGTCCAGGGTATGACCAGTGGCGACAGCATCAGTGTTCTGCAAACCTCTACTTCTTCTAGAAATCACAGCTTTTGTCATCACTTTATAGTTTAATAGTATCACTTGAGTTTCACATGACACCAGCATGCAAACCACTCTGGGGAAGACATTGCAAAGTGATGGTCAATGACTGAAATAGCTATCATCAGGGTTGTGCCTCTGGAGAGAATGAGACAGATGCCTATCTCTGCCTGCATATGGAAAACGAGGACCGTGTTTGTTTTAGAAACATCCCAAAGAAAGCCGTGCTGGAAGAGAGTAAAGCTTTTTACATTCTAGAAATGCATTTCTGAAAAATTTGAAGAAACTTGTAGAATTTTGTAGAAGCTGTGATCCAGATTAGATTCATGGATAAATTCACAGAGCCTAATACAATATATATATAAAAAAAATCAAAGTAAGAACAGAAGACAGACAAATGCATGTGGCCTGTCAACTTCAAACAGAGTCTCATGGAGCTGGTAGAGAAGGAAACAAAATCTACCAATTGCTGTGAGAAGTACTAAGCTATGTATCAAAAGACAAGAAAATGAGGACTATGAAGTCTGTTTATGGGCACCTGACACCACAACCCAGCAGGACAACAAACCGATACAGGCAGCAGCACAAGTCTACGCACCTGAGAAAACAGCCTGCCAAGACATCAGTTCTCTAATAGTGAAATGCGTTTTCCCATTAAACCAAGAATGCATTAGCAGTATATTGCACAGATAAACCAGACCACAGAGATAATAACATCCCAAGAACAATAATTTCCTCTTACATTTAAAAGGCATGGAATACTGACCTTTACGTACCCACGTTCACCATCTTTGTTCATTGTCTTATAAAAGGAGAAGGAGGCTGACATAGGGGAGAGGGAACTGAAACAATCCTGAAGATATCCAAGAGTGCTATTGATTTGCTTTTTTATTCCAGTGCATGCTCAATGAGAAAATTAGATTAAATCAGTCGGCTAAATATATTCTTGGAACTGAGTTGATGGTTCTAGCTATTAAAGTAATAGGAAGGGAAACAAAACAGAAAAACCAAGTTGCATTTTAAAACATCATCCTTACTTCAGACAGCTCATGAGATCTAATTTTTTACTTTAAAAGTAGTGAAGATTCACTACTTTTGCAGTGAGGTTGTGTTGGTTTCACCTAATGTTATTGTAATAACATAAAAACTGGCACCTTCTATTAACCCTAACAAAAATCCCCAAACAACAAAAAAGATAAAATATACAAAAAAGCACAATATATTTTGTTGAGGTAACTGGTGGGATCGCTTCATGTTGAACTTTAGAGAAAGTTGTTACTCATTAAGAAAACTTCTGAAGTTACCTGTGTATAGCACTATTCTATGCACAATTCATATGCAAATAGACAAGTAGATATCAGAAAGCAAATACAGAAAGCTAAAAAGCCACCTGGTAATCAATGGTGACAGGTATCACAAATTCCATTTAACTAGCTGTTAGCCTATTGATAATTTGTCTTTTAATGAAAAAGAGCACCAAGCAAAAGAGTAAACAAACCCCAAATCCTCCTCAATCTGTCTAGGTCTACTGACCCTAGCACACTTGCAAATCAGATTCTGGAAACCCATCTCACTATCCTGTCCAGAATTCGGTGGATTACTTCTTTAGCAACACTGAGTACTCCTGAATAGGTTTAATGTTTCAGCTGATGCTCATGAAATAGATTTTATTTATCCTCTAATACAATAAAAAGACATATACTTTCTACGGAAGACTTTTTAGATAGAATTCAAGGTGAAATCCTTCTAATTATCTAGGATATTCATTAAACTGAAACTTTTTTTGCATGCATCTTTATCTTTCATGCTCGTTCAGGTCCCAAAGGATTCAATTAAAGTATGGGTCTAGTAGATTAGTAATAATGCTTTTTTTAAAAAAAAAAACAAACCAAACCTGTGAAACTTTTTTCCAATCAGAAAATGCCAGTTCATTCAAACTCAGCCACCTTGTGGAAAAATATACCCCTTTACATGGAAGTCTGCACAACTACCCGTTTGTTTCACCAGCTCTCTGGAAGCTCACCCTGCAAACTCCTGTGCTTTTCCAGGACTGTGTTTCCAAGCAGTTGTTTACAGGTTTCCAAGAGCGGCTCGGCACCTCCCAGAACTCGTGGGATGCCAGGAGTCACTACAGTTCCCACTGAACCCACCATCCTCCGGCCCTCTCGAGCTGCCAGGGTGCAAGACTGGCTTCCACTGGAACTCTCCCCAGATAAGCAAACCAGACCCATTGCACAGTGAGCGTGACTTCTTTCACAGGACCCACAGCTCAGTATGTAACAGCTACGATATGAGACGATTCAGTATTGCCACATGGCTGCTTTGGATGGCTGTAAATCTGGTTTTGCAGGATGCTTCTGCAGTGGGAGAAGACTGGGAAGCACAAGCTGGCATGTTTTCATCTCCCTGCAAATACAACATAATTTCTCAGTACCTTGCCAAAGGTTTTGTCAAGTCTAATTTTAAGCCCTACAAATAACCTGGCTTTTACCACTTCCTTTGGGAAATGAGTCAACAGCCTATTATATTTCACTGACAGCCACCCAGCGTGAGGGTAGGACACTAACATCACTCCCCAGGAGTCTGCTCAGAAGATGAAACCCAAGGACTTTCCTGAATAATTTCCCTATAGCAGATATAGGGTTTCCTCACCTCTCAAAGAAGCTGCAGATTTTATCCATGTGCTCCCCCTCACACGTGCACCCCAGTTGTGCACAACCCTTCTGTGTGCCTCTACCAGTGCGATCTGTACTGCAGCTACTACAGCTCGTACAGGAGATCTGCTTCCAGACACGATTTCCCAGGCAACTTAACCCCAAGGATACTTCAGCGTCTTAAAGTTGGCTCGTTGCTTGTGCTTTGCTACTTGTGCTTTGCTGCTATGTATTTGGCGATGGGCAAGAATCAAGTGAACTGTGGCATCCGAATGAACCGAGTTTCCCTCTGCTCCATCCCACAGCTGAGAGGCAGTAAAAAGGCTTCTGCAGAGTTTAAAGAAAGGACAACCCTTCCTCTGTGCTTGGAGCCATAAAACAGGTGACACAACCACGCCACCATAAATGAGTTTAATGGTGTTTGGCACAGATTTAGGAATGGTGGTACTGTAGATTTACAAGCTGTGCCATTAGGAACAGACACTCAAATTCACAAACAACAGATGGACATTAAACATATTTATAATACTATATACAATGTCCCCTACAGGACAAAGCTGGAGAAACTGCTGTAACTTGCCTCCATATTGGCATACCTTACAGGATACATATATATCATATGGATACAATACATTTCCCTATTNACTGAAATAAAATCATTGCAGTGATACTCTGAACAAAGAAAAGTGTATTTTTTAAGTTTTAATAGAACTTTAAACTCTACAATCAGCATTTCATAAATTAACATTAGACCCCCTTTAGTATTAGAGATCAGTAATGAGCCTTTTTTTGTTATTTCATGGTTCGATTATTAAAATAGATTGGGTTTTTGCCAGATTTTTTAGACTTCTACTTGAAGCTGCAAGGAAATGCTTAATGGCTTCAAAAACAGAGAATCTGAGAAAAATGCACAGTTTGTTGAGACAACAGAACTGAATCTCAGATGACAGTCATGTTTTATGATTATTTCTGCAATTTATTATTATAAGCCTTGGGCAATGTATCGGGAAGTGAAAGTGTTAATTATTTCCAAAATAAATGAAGCATAATTTATCACCCTGGACTATGTTTTAAGACCTTACATTTCTCCTTAGAAAAATAAAGGAAAGATTTTAACAAAGATGGTATGTAACTTTCAAAAATACCTTTTTGATATGTGAATAACCATTTTAAGGAAACATTTAATGTTGGCTGATAGACAGCATTAAAATACTGGGATGGAATGACACAAAGACATTGGTTTATATCTTTAGCCACAGCTTCAGAGGATCCTAATTAGTGATTATGAATGAAGCAATTTCAAGTACGCTGTGCCAGTCAGCCACCATGGCCGCTTAAAAATCCACTAAACCATATTAGCGTTTCTGAATGTTCTCTAGGAGAGCAGCCAAGGCCTTTAGAAGAAGAGCTCAACTTCTGGATATGGTCAGCAAAAGCTGGCAATGTATTTCAAACAGCAAACAAACCACCACTTAATTGAATGATATTTTTTTAGCTGAAAACGTTCAATGGGCAATACCACTTTTTCATAGAGGAAAGTGTATGATTCAAACAGAAATGCTTCTGAAATTCAGCTCTGTGCTTGCGCTCTTTTCCCTTTAGGGAAAACTCTGACTGGGGGCATTTAAGAGGTCCCACAGCCCGGGCAGGTTATTGGCTTGGGGAGCTGCAGTAGTGATGAGGATAATCTCAATAAGAGATGCAGGTGCCTCCATGCCAGCACTTCTCTTACACCCCACTGCAGTGACCAGAAAGCTTTCACCAGTGGTACTCCTCTCCACACCACCTCCTCTGCCCTGACTACGTAAACGTGGGTAAAAAAAACCCAACTGTTTGTACCCCAGATAGTTATTCACAGCATCGAGCAACAGCTGTTGTTTATGCTGCAGAAGTTGGCAGACCGGGAAGGACAACGTTCTTCTCGCACCTGAATAATAGTTGTACTTTTTCTCAACTCTAGCATTTGACATTGAGGCATTATTCACAGCAACGAAGTCATGATGCCGTTATGACACACGAAACTGCACTGTGTGACCTATACTAGGGTAATTTTCTGATGCAAGAACTTAAAATGCATCATTTATACGCAGTTGAGTACATTTGCACTGCAATGTGACATCTAAAAAACTAAAGTTAGTCCTTGAATGCATAAGCAGGGAGGAATAGTGCAGCACGTTGCAAAATAGTTTCCACTATATTTATTCTAGCACAGCTCTGTAAACAGCTGTGCTAGCACAGAGTCCAGGTAAGAAATACAGAGTATGAAAGCACAGCCTGCATTTAACTTGAATATGTGACAATTTAACCAAAATATCAGATTCTTATATTGGCTAATAGATCATGTAAGGCATAAACGATCAAGAAACTTTTTTTGCAAAGACTTGCAAATACACAAAGCTCTAGTCTTGACTCTTCCTCTCAGTTCTTTATTCCCAGGTGGAATTCTGTCCTCTGCACCTGTCCACCTGTCTTTCTGCTTATCATCCTTTCTAAAATGGTGCAGGAAAAGCAAGAGAGATAAAAAGGAAAGATTCAACAGTGCAGTTTAAGACTTAAGGGGAGAGGACAAGCAGAGTGATCTCCCTAGATAACATTTCCATCTTGAATAGCCGCTTAAGGGCTAAATTCCAGAACTGCCAATACCATGTACTAAAATATTATTAATTAGACCTTAAAAGAAAGATTAAAAGAAGTTTCTATATGCCTGAGTATACTTTAATCCTTAAGAATTCATAGTTTGTTTTTAGAGACGTTTTATCAATTTAAAACAACAAAATAAAGTAAAAATACATATATAGAGACAGTCCTAGATTTGCCAGACTTCAGTGGTTCATTTTAAAACCATTGTCTTACGTTGCTACGATCTTCTGTTTTACCTACTGCAAGCTAGCTAGCAGAAGTTGAGACTAAACTCAGTCTACCAAGCAAGCTTCTAGTTTATAAAGGTCTAAATTAAAATTCTACACAAAGGCCAAGAGGAGCTGAAAGCAAGTTTAGGTGATGCTGAGCAGCTCTTTTTTCTGCCCCTCCTGTTCTCCTTCAAGCACTTGCTTCCTATTTTCAGTATTATGACAGGCAGCAGTTAGAGAACATTTAACAGATAATGAGAGTTCTGAGTGGTTTGAATACTAAACCATATGAAAGCTCACAGAAATCAATAAAATCTGACAGCTTCTCTCCTGTGCTGCATTTCTTAAAGAAGGGGTAGAGGGATTTATATCAGTTTTATTTTGGAATACCTTTCCCAGCACCATTCAATTTAACATAAAATGAGCAACCTGGGTAGTCTAATTTTATCATGTCACCTTCAAGTCTCAGTTATACTTTTCTGATTCATAAAACTGCATGGTTTTTCACAGAGCTGTTTTGGCGTGAATGCTTTCAGTACGTTTAATGCCATTTCCCCAAGTACCTTAAAGTTAGATAAGCAATTAAAGTGAAGACGAACTTTTCTGCTTCTCTGTACTTTTAAACATAGCAAAGAACTTAATAAACAATTAATATTATTTCCATAGATTTGGTTCCTGCCTTAGTTTCTCCATCCTAATAGGACGCGGGTGACTGACCTGTCCTACATTGACCTGTGACAAGCAAAGACAGAAA